>OZ024917.1:33784868-34047368 GCA_964017125.1 Flabesymbios commensalis | reverse complement strand
CCGCGACGCAGTTTTAAAACAACATTGGTTGAATAAATTGTGTTTACCGGGATTAATGCTACACCAAGTTAATAATAAAGAATAATAATACTAAGAAACGTCCATAGTGCCTAAATCCTCGGTGATCCGAGCTCAGAGGCGCGACAAACATAATCATAATCCGACTCATAGTTCCAAAAACCGTTTGCGTTTGTCGTCTGGGCCAACCGGACCACTGAGGATTTAAGTCGGAAAAGCCTGACCAATACGTTTTCAATTTCTTCCGCAACTAATTGTGTTTTCGCAAAGTTTAGGTGCAGCAACAGACAAGGCCCTGCTGCCTACCGCGGTTCTGACCCGTGGAACACTCAGTTGATCTAGATCACTGGAACGAAGTGTCCGTGCCTTTCGCGATGGCTGAAGCATGTTTCGAATATATACTGGTTGTCCACTGGTCAGAGCCTGGTAGGTCAGGGAACACAATTTAAATTTGATCCTGTAACGAACAGGGAACCAGTGCAAAGATTTTAGAAGAGGAGTTATGTGACAAAAACGAAGAGACTTTGTTACAACACGCGCCTAACAGTTTTGTACACCCTGCAGCTTAGATATCTCCTTCTCAGTGACGTTGAATAGGACTGAGTTAAAATAGTCCAGCTTGCTACCTATCAATGAAGTTGCAATTGTTTTGGCAACAGTTGGTGTTAAAAAGCGCCTTATTCTACGCATGTCACGTATATCATAGCAGCAAGCGCGAGGTATACCAGATATCAAATTTAAAGCACTGTCAAAGACTATGCCAAGATTTCTAACAGATGGAGGAGTTACTTCCTGTGCCAACAATCTTGTTGGAAAACATTTCGTAAAAATTTCAAGCTGCACTTTAGATCCAATTAATATAAATTCGGTCTTATCAGGGTTAAGTTTCAATTACCTTGATGACACCAAGAAGGCACGTCCTGAAGACATTTACAGCGCGGGATCGACCTCAGTCGTCTGAATCTCACGTCTGTAGACGTCAGATTCTGACGTCTAAAGTCGATCCCCGCACTGTAAGTGTAAAAATATTTAGAAAAATCATAGACCCATAACATATATTCAAATGAATCAGAAAGAGCTAAATAAGACATTTATGATGATTTCAAATCGAAAATAACCCTTTAGTGTCCATGCTTTAAAGAAAAATCATTCAGCGTTGTAAGGGTTAAGGGTAATTAAGGACAGTAGTAATGTTGGGCATTTTTTTACAAATACTTGGTGTATGTCTTTGTCATTTTACAGGCGGCGATGTGATATAGAAAACGGCTGCAAACTGACTAAGCCTATGACAGTTATTTATTTGACCTATGATCCGCCCACTTTTTATCTTACTAATACAAGACATGACATTATCAGATAACAAGGCAGGACAGCGGTTCCAATCTCGGCTCAATGTCACGCCTTTGTCCGGGGCTATGCTCCATCTCACGGAGAAATCTGTGGCCGTCGTATGACGTCATCATTTACAGACATGCGCAGATGGTGCGATGTGGAGCTACAGTACTGATATTCAAAGGCAGCAAGCAGCAACTGCTTACGTTACAAGTAGGCAGTTACTGCTATCCGCAGTTTGCTGACAGATCACAGGGCAGGAGTTTTCTATGTTTTTTTAGCAACAGATAAACAAGGCCTTCAAATATTACAAACGAAACACTGTTAGAAGAATATGTCTACTGAAATCTGAAAACTCAAAGGATTATTATATATCTGACAAAATGTCACCCCATTGGAACATTATCAATGACACAAAAAAAAACATTTAATGTATCTGACAAAATGTCACCAGAATTGTTTTAAATCATTTTTCTAAACTTATCAAAGCAGAATCCAAGGAAATAAAAACCGAATTTCTTTTGACAATGCAGATAATATATGATAATTTTACACCCGATGAGGTATAAAATTATTACGGAAAATAACAGAAACAAAAACAAAGTTGTGTTTTGAGCTGGAATCGACTCTCTGTTACAGCTTTTGTGAAATCTTCCATAAAAAATATACCTGCAGGTTTCTTCTTCCTGGCCATCTGAAGGATGATATTTGTCTTTATATTTTTCCCAATGGAAGGTACAAAGTAATGTGTCTTTTAGTAAGAACACATAAGAAGATGCCCTCTGGTTTAAATTTAAAGGTAGTAGCGAATAAAGATACATGGTTTCATGCCTGATATTGTAGCTTACAGAAAACTACTCCAGTTTCTATATTTGATGACATTGAAGATAATTTTATCGGTTTAAAATATAAAATGAAGATTTTGATATATTTATTGCTGGCGATCTAAATGCAAGAACTGGGAACTGAAAGAATTATTTGGAAGTATGAGATCACGAAGATGAATATATTTATAACGAAGTGTCTCTTAATAGCTGTGATATCCAACACAACAAAAGCAATGTTGATATAGTTGTTAACAACTAAGATAATAGACTATTAACCCATAGCAGTCTGGCCATTTTGACATTGGACGTCTGTGTGGTCTGGCCATTTTTGTAATTTTGAGACATATTCTCCTACTTTTAATATAAATTTAGAATTATGTCATATGTATTTCCCATACACCATAGGAATACACATGCAATATATATTCAGAGAACACTTCATTTAAACGGCTAATGTGATGTTGCCATGGCAACTGACAGCCATTTTGAATAGGCTAATTAGGTAGTCAATGTTTTGGAAATTTTGTTTAAAAATGTTTTTTTTGAGATTCACGGAGATTCAGGTGTTCACTATTGTATCAATTCACATAAAATATATTGAAATACATCACAAATGGTTCGGAGAAGCATTCAATAGGTCTTTATAAACAAATTAATAGGGTGAAGGAGTTATTAACATGGGATTTAGCAATCTGCCTAAATTCCCTGAGATTCATACTGGATTTCAAATTTTGAGATGCACCAAGTTTGACATTCCCAACTCATCTGGGAAATACCAAAAGCCTCCTATTCATCTGAGCCTGGTGTTCGATTTTTATTTCGGAAACAGTTGCGATGCAGATAAGTCAACTCTTTATGTTCTATGTTGCCCATACTTGGTTCATAGTTGCGCAAGTGATGTCATTTGGTGAATGGCTAAGCATTATTGCCAGGTCCGAGCTGGGCTCGGACCTAGACTGCAGCGTCATAAACGCCAGGTCCGAGCTGGGCTTGGACTTAGACTGCTATGAGTTAACGCTTTGTAAGGACCTTGATGTATTATTTATTGTTAATCGAAGGTCTGGTGCAGACGCAAATCGAGGAAAAATAACATGTAACAATGTAAGTTTGGTAGATTATTTATTGTTCTCCTTTACTTTTCCCGACTGTTAGTAATTTGAAAGTTCTGAACCTTTTGATTCACTTTTATCTGATATTGATTGTGCTGTAACTCTCACCCTTAACTACACGTCCTCAAACCCCAGGAATGTCGATTTAGATAAGTATTATACCATAAACCAGGACAACTCAAATTCACGCCGCCCATAAGGTTGTGCATATACAGCGCTCCAAACTGTTCAAAATACCTAGAGTGTGCAGTACTGTCTATTGTAATGAGAACTATAAAGAACCATTCAAGTTAATCTATAAGACTTCGGGCTTCCTTTTGTCGTGATATTGCCTCGGCTGTGCAGAAAGCGACGTAAAACAGTATTAATTAACTCTTTCTACATTGGATGTATTCTACACAAGACGCTCCACCAATGCTGGTTTATCGTTAGGCCACAGTCTACAATCTTTGAGATGGACTGTTTGTGTTTTTTCATGAATGTCATAATTTGATTCCCGGCCGTTTTGATACATCCTGCTCCCAATGCTGCAGTAAAAACCTTGATTTGTAGCACATGGGACGCTTGCTCGGCATGAATAACAAATATATAATTCAAGTTCTGTGAAAATGCCCTGTGCCCTATTGAAATAATTCATTGTTGACAATTGCTTTGGAAAGCCAAGTTTGTCAGCCTAAAACACATTTTAGAAATATTTGTTCAGTGCAGTGAAAGTGCAGTAACGACATACATATAGAGCCCTAAAATACATGCCATATAAGTAGGCCTACACCACAGGGAGGTACAGCAAAGGCACACATCAGCAACTATGCGTCGTTTTTCTTTTTCAAGCAAACAGTTTTTAGTTGTCTGACTTCACCTGTTCACAGGGCAGAGTGGCAATGCCCCAGATCTCTCAAAATATCAAATAATAATTTCCAGACTACCACATGAAATGAAATGAGTGGGGTTTTGGGACACATCTGTGCACATACAGGCTAAACTGGGCCAGAACAACCTCCTGAGGATAGTGAGATGGATGAATGACACAGCCCTGCAGACATAGGATTCGAAATTCGAGCCCTGGCGGTATAAGGCAGAGCACGCTACCTCTCGCTTCCCCACAATATTGAATAATCATGAGTGAGCGGGGAAGAAACATTTTGTATCTTTGAAACTTGAAGGCCGAGTGTGGTTCGAACCCGCGTTCACCGACTTTCCAAGTAGACGGTTTTAACCATTGTACCAGACTCCCACATAACGATGTATTTACTTTAGCTAAAACACACCACGTCATTATTTGCTTTGTCCGACCATTACATTCTAAGCCGGGAATGCAGAGTTATTGTTGATCAAGTACAGACGAATCATCATGGTAGGCATATGGTGCTATAATCAGTCGGGTGTGACTGAGCTGTTGATTATGAGGGGTCCGCATTATGGTCGGAACTGTTTTAAGTCAGTTAAAATCCTCGGAGCCTTCGACCTCGGACTTTTCCACAGCTAAGAAATGCAAGGAATCGGGCTTCAAGCCACTTTTGTGCACATACATGCTAAACTGGGCCAGGAGAATCTTCTGAGGATGGTGGGATGGGTGAGATGCCACTGCCCTCCAAACACAGGATTCGAAATTCAAACTCTGGAGGTCTGAGGCCGAGCACGCTACCTCTCGGTCACAGAGGCTCCCCACAATACTCCACGAGTGGATGAGGAAGAAACATTTTTGTTTCTTTCAAACCGCGTAGACTGGGAAACGATCCACAGCTAGGAATGTAGAGCTCCTCGGGCTTTATCCTATACATCACATGAATGCGATGAATACGATCCACTTGTTGCGCATGGTTAAATCACGTACGTAATTCATCCAGCATGTTCAGATAACGCGTAGGCCAACGCGAACGCACCGCCCAGCAAATACAAAGTATATGTATGACATGTGTACAACGTCGGCCCAACGTCCTCGACGTTGATCCAAGATTGTACAAATGTCATACAAATGCGTTTGCTGTGCTACAGCTATCAAGTTGTCTGCTACCGGTGGTCTGACTGTCTGATCAGATTCGGCAAGATACGCGAACATTATTAAATAGACTATCTTACCCTTGCTAAACCGCGAAGGTGAGCTCGAGTTTGGGCGTTTGGTTGATTTAGCATGGCAAACTGTTTTTGATAATTTTCGCGCTGGATCTCGTGTTCGCGCTCGTGTGTTATACGCTCTGACCCTTTCAGTGCGGGGACCGACTTTGAAAAAAATACATATTTATATTGGCCCATAACATAGCTATTCAAATAAAGCTGAAAAGCTAACTAAGAGATTTATGACGATTTCAAATTGAAAAAAATCTTTGGTCTTCATGGTTTATTACAAACTATACATCGCGGGGATCGACTTTAGTCGTCAGAATCTGACGTCTGTAGACGTCAGATTCTGACGTCTAAAGTCAATCCCCGCACTGTGAGAATATAAATATTTCTGGTGGTCGTAGACCCATTACATAGGTATTCAAATGCATCAGAGAGAGCTAACTAAGACATTTATGACGATTTCCAAATGAAAAACAGCATTTGGCCCCCATGGTTCATACAAACTATTCCAGCGATGTAGGAGTTAAGCAGTTCATTGTGATTTATTGTGCGCGTTACACGTTATCACTAACACTTACTATCGCGCCAATGTCCATCATTAAACATGCTATATATCCAATAACCACCTACTCTAGATGAATTGTAATGCACGGTGTGGAGGATATCTCTAATATCAAAAACATTCATACAGTCACAAAATCAAACGCAGCCGACCGTGCCAATAACATCCCGTGGCCATTCTCAGCAGAGAAAGAAGGTGTGATGATCAGAAACAAATCACATGTGGCATCACTCGCAAAACTGTGGACGGAATTATCTTCAGCTCAACATTCAAGATGGCCGCCATATTTATGCTAAATTATACATCGTTTTTTTAATCAGAAGCCATCGAAATGTGTTTTTTTTCATCCAAATAAATATTTTAATGGTGAAGAGATTCATTACAATATTTGTAAAGCCAAGATCTAGTTGGCCGCCATTTTTACAATGGGATAGTGATAGAAATGTGATTTGGCGATATTTCGTGTACTACGATATGTTTTATAGGTCACGTTTGTTTCGATGTTCCTAAAAATTACATGATTATAATCATGTAATCATATTATGATATCCTTCATTTTTCCGTATGAAGAAATGCGATATTGTTATGCTTAATGTGACAACAGTTTTTTTCCGATATAGTATTTCGTGTAGTATTCGAGGCCTCGATTAATCAGGTCACCAATTGGTTGATTAGAAGCAGTAACATTTCAGTTACATGATTGTAAATAAATACATGTCCATTCAAAAATAATAATTTGTTGTTTGATTAGTTTTTACAATATTGTGAAGGTTGATAATTATCATATCAATAAAACATATGTATGTCTATCTCTGGGACAAATGTTTAAATTTAATTAAAATATAGTTTACTTCCTTATTATATCTCGGTCATCAAGCTGCTGGGAATTATTTACAAATATTCCATCCATTTTTGCGTGCCAGAAGTTGTAATATTATTGCTCACCAGGTGGGTGAGAAGTTAAAGTAGCTGAATCGCATCGACTCAGGTCGTTTTAATCCTAGTCGGGTGGTCAATGATTCTAGGAGTAGGATCTTTTGCGAAGTAAATAGTATAGGTCACTGATTCAAGATGACTCAGTTGCTTGAACCTAATGATGCAATCATTGTTGATTACATGAAAATTGACAAAATGGGACATATATCAGGAAACCCAAAACTTTGACCAACTGTTGTTTTAACATTGGGCCAGCTTCACATGCGGTCATCAATATTACAATAGCGGTGGGTCATAATATTATTTTTCTGGAAGGGACTTCTCACCCTTCAAATGAGCTTTTACTACATTGATCTCAGAAAATATAATTTGTCACTGAAATTCTTTTCTGCTTCTCTGTCTTAACCCGTTTGTGACGAGCCCCGGAGATCTCTGTAATTTAGGGAGACCATTCAGATACGAGGCCCGGAGATCTCCGGGTCTGATTGCATGAGATAACTATGACGTCATAAAATAATCTCGTTTCAGAAAGAGTGCAGTATCATAATAATCTCGTGTTCAACGGGTTAAATATTCCGGTTTTATGCAGGTTTTATACCAATGAAACTAATACCAACAAATCGTCTAACTTGCCCGGCATGTGCCATATATAGAACCATCGGCTGTTGGATGTCAGATGGGGCGGGGGCCCTAGGGTAGTGGTTAGCACCGCTGCATTTCACGCCAGAGTTCGGGGTTCGGTTCCCGGTCTCGGCGGTTTCAAAGAAATAAAAATGTTTCTTCCCCATCCACGTGTGAAAGTCAGTATTGTGGGGAGCCTCCGTGACCGAGAGGTAGCGTGCTCGACCTCAGACCGCCAGGGCTCGAATTTCGAATCCTGTGTCTGGAGGACAGTGTCATCTCAATCATCTCACCATCCTCAGGAGGTTCTCCTGGCCCAGTTTAGCCTATATGTGCACAAAAGTGGCCTAAAGCCCGATTCATTTCATTTTTGGATGTCAGATTTCTTGGTAAATGTAATCAAATATCACTGATTTTAAATTCTAATTACAGTATTGTTCAGCAGTGAGGGATAATTTATTTTGTGGATGATTTTACACAGACATGTGTCATCATACATCTTGACCTCTATTACATGTACGAATCAAGGTTAGGAACAAAGTAGGATCGTGACAGTCAGACAATTACATTCTCAATGTATCTTCTTCTTCATGTTCATTGTAACCTGTCGCTGATAATCATACACCAAAACATCATTTTTTTATAAATCTTTTATGCTGAATTCTTTTTATGATACAATACATCTGCTTTGTCACATCTGGCTTTGTTAGCCGCCACAATGTATTTGGAATAATCATGATAACTTATTTTCACAATGATGTGAGCACGACATTCAAATGTCAGCATGTGGTTTTACTTATAAGCAAAATTGTTTTGTTAAATAAAGTAAAACATATCAAGTAAACAATGCTGCCCCGAATATTTATTTTCAAATCTACTTTACGTGCATTAAATAAGTACGTGGATTACATTTATTCTTTACAATACGTTTAGAGGTTTATCATGCATTGGTTATTATATTTTTTATATCTGTACTTACAAAAAATCCTTAATGCCAAATGCAAATTATTTGTGTGATAAAATCAAACGGCATTGCCAAGATATGAAGTTTCTCGCACCAAAACCATATATGAAATATAATTGCTATATAGAGATTATACATAGCAGGGAAAATATACTCGGGAAGAATAGTTTAGGAGCCTCCAAATATATACAAATATATGTGTAGCTGGGTTATGATTTTTTAGAAGCAAACATAATGAAATTATCATGAAAGTACAATGAACTTGTTCCTCGTACCTTGTTATTTTACCTTCCACTACCATTGATTGACGCATTGGGGTGCTAACCGCGACATTCCAACTGCACTTGAGAGGATATGCTATGACGGTCACAATCTTGGTTGAAACCATTGCAGTGACCCAGGATGTCTTTACAGTACATGTATGTATCGATATGTTGTTTGAATCCTACACGTGTATTCCATGAGCTAATTAAAGTCAACCCTTGGATAATTTAATTTTTTTCAAACTTGAAGTTTTTTTCTCGGAAGCGCGAACCACAACTTCATGTGCGTAAAATATACTTAGTACCTTTGTACAAATTGAATTGAAGCATAACGTCGATCTAACCATTTTAAGATTACACTGTAGGATTAACAGCTCGGTCACACCTGACTTATTTTAATACCATAGGCCTACCATGATAATTGGTCTGTAACTCTACATTCCCGGCTTAGAATGTAGTGGTCGGACAAAGAAAATATTGTAGTGGTGTGTTTTAATGTTTATTATGTCTCCCCTCTATAGAGCTAGAGACATGTTGGTTTACCTGTGACCGCTCCGCCTGTCTGTGTGTCTCTGTATGTGAGTGTCCCATTCATTAAAACACGCGACGTTGGCACAATGCTGGGCTAATGGTGGCCCACCGTCTACGACGCTGACCCAACATTAGCCCAGTAATTACTTAACGGGGGGGGTCGTGTATGGTGTCACACTAAATGTGGATCACCGGCACAGACGGCGGGCCAAGATTAACCCAGTTTTGGTTCAAAGCATTGTGCTGGTATAGTCAATGCTACACAAGCCCACAATTGACCCGGAAATACATCTGTCCAGTGTTAAATGGTTGATGGCCAGAGTCGGCGCCGGTGGACCAGCGGTAAACCGGCATTGGGTTAAGTGCAGTGTTTGCTGGGCATTGTGTTGTAGGAGAATTGGTCGCTGATACGAGTTGATCGCTGTTTCAATGTTGGCCCACCGTCTTCGACGCTGGCCCAACATTTAAACAGCATTGGGTGAATTACTGTGTTTGCCGGGTATTAGCTATAAACCTTTCAGCTGCTGGAGAGGAGACATTACCAGTTTTGGTTTACAAGAACGGTGAATCTTCTAATTATTTGTTGTGTGTGAAGGTTAAATGCATAGGCTAAATACAGTTAATGTGTCATGTGTTTAACATGAAATTGACTAAGTAAGACATACCTTCAGATATTATTACATGTGCATGTACGTGAATATATAGGTTTGGGCCTGACAATCATTATGAACAACACTTAAAAGTGTTTCTTATACTTTGCGTAGTCGCAGAACTTCGAAATGTATTAATTAAAACGCCTCGATCATTTTTTACCACTATTCATATCAGTACAAAATATCAAATGAGGATAATTCACTACTAAAAACTTTCATATATTTTTACATTTATATAATGAACGCGAATGCTTCTGACTAATTACTATTTATAAAAAGCGTAACGAGGATCTATTCTCCGTTATTATAATTACAGCCAACACTAGTCAAGATATATTTTTTCTCCGTTTTAATCAGTGAACGGATGTAGAACCGTCTGCTAAAATTTAAAAACCCTGATACTTTGAAAAACACCACACACGTAACTGATATGTGCAGGTATTACCATAACTACTGTCAGTAGCTAGTTTGACGTGTTAGTCTTAGCATAAATTAATAGCCCTATTTTATTTTAGAAGTATTTTTAGTATATTATAGCAAGCTGGTTTATTTGAATCATTGTCGGTGCTGAATTGAAATCATCAGTCTCCCAAGCTGAAATTTACCCTTGAATTTATATATTCGCCTAAAACAAAATGGTCATCAGCGGCTATGTTGAACTTTTAGCATTAAGCATAGGTTTTATTGTAATATCTCATGTTTACATTGGAATGGCTATTTTTACGTTTTCATATCATCTAGAGGTATAAAATGAGATGGCAGCCAATAATGATCCATTTCCAGCAGTGACCATCATCAACTTTTAAGTTCTTATATAATAATGCAATACCACATTTTGGTCTATCAGATTTTATTTTAATTGTGATCCTCACGTTTCAAGATTACTTAAAGGTCACAACCACAAAAACGGCCTAGGAATGATCTATTTTCACCAACGACCATCATAAAATATGCATATCTTTCCATCAGTGGCTATTACTAATTTTTAAGTTCTGAATAATAGCCTTTCACTCGAATACAATACCTTATTTTTGTGTAATTTCATACGCTGATATCATATCAAGGTGATCTAGATGTCAAACCTTATATGATACTGAATATATCATTTTCCGTCCCCCATAGTGTCAGTACATGTGCTCATAATGATCACTAAGGTCCTTCTGGTGGCTCGCAAGCCTTTGTAATGTCCATGATGCTTTGGCAAAAATTACTGTTGTTTTACATCACACCAACACTATGGCCTGTAAGGTATCCAACTCAACCATATGGATTTTGGGTTTCAAATAAAATTTATTGTCTATAGGAGACTTGAAGCCAATGCAACGACTTTATAAGGGACGTTGTTCTAAAAAAACGAATAGAACTTGTCACTACTCGAGCAAGACAGTTTTGAACTCTGTGAAGCCTGTTTGCACATATTATTGTATACTGTTCATTTTAATGACGCATGCGTCTAAATCTACTTCCCGTTGTCAATAAATGTCTATATATCTATATGTCTACAATAGTGGATGTGAGTGATAATTTGTCAGTGCACATATTTGTCAAGGAAAGGTGATCGTAGTGTCCAATGTCACAACCGGCTCTTACAATAAACTGTTTGCAATTAACGCTATTATCCTAACCAGAGATGTCCTACCAGTCACTTGGTAACACCTCCATGAACCAATGTTGGTTTAATGGTTGGCTTAATGTTGGGCTTATTTGTCTGTAGTTTCCCGTTATCATATGAAAAATTCTGTATCCAAAAGCCTCGAATTCAGTTAAAGATGCACCTATTTTTGGAGACAATAAAAAATTATTAAATGCATACAGCCTGATTTGGTAGTTGTCAATCTTGCCAGTTTCGATCCGTGTTCTCGTACAAGTTACGATATATTGTACGAGAATACGTACCCTGTATAGTCTCTTATGTATTTCTGATGTCTTTCAATATAGTCGACATCGCATTTAGTATCAATCTGCATAATCAGTTCAGTTTGAGGTACATGTAAGCCCCTAGGCTTTCAAATTTCCGAAAACAATGTTATCTAGAAGTGTCAATGTAAACAAAAACTAAAGACGTCTCTACCTCCAGTGCAGCAAATCAGCCACTACTAATATTCCCTCTCTGAAACTTCACATTTTGCTCCAGAGCATCTGACCAAATGAGTTATCTGATTAATATACTTAGACCCCCATTCAAGTCATATCAGGAGTAATGTTCATAACAGAATGGCCTGAAAGGACACTGGGGAGGGCTGGTAGAACATTTACCGTGTATAACATACATGTATTAAATAATAGCAATATACTATATGGTTATAGTTTAATGTGTTATGCATTTAATGATAATTATTATTAGCATTTAATGATAATTATTATTAGGCATTAGCTAAAAAAAATATAAAATATTTAGGGATATATAATTTATTGATAACAATAATTTGTATGCTTCTTTCGCACTACAGTGTATAACATATAATGTATAAAAAAATATATGTCGTTTAACTAATTCCTTAAAATATAGCATTTTAATTAGCTTATATTCGAAACATTCAAATGTCTTCCTAATGAATTTAGAGTAGGTGGGTTGCCACAATTCACTGAGCAAACATTGTAGGCCCACGCGCATGCATGGTTCTGAGTAGCCTGTGAAAGGCTGCTTTCGACACCATTGACCATGCTACATTAGCAAATAGACTCTCAGATTGGTATGGAATATCTGGTCAGTCTCAAATCTGCCCTTCTGCTTATTTAAAAAATATGCATTAAAAAGAAATATGCATTAAAAGTATACCTGCCAGATAAAGTTACACTCTCATATGAAGTTTCACAGGGCTCCGTTACTTTATATACTACACCACTCAGCGTTTCGATATAAAACACCATTTTTATGCCGATGATACCTACATTTACATTTCCTTATCAGTTATAAACGCTAAGGAAGAAGTTGCAACATTGTTTAATGGGTGTATCGGCTTGAATGACAGGGTCCGAGTTGAAGCCTAATTATGGCAAAAATAATAATTTATTCTCATTGGGTCCAAACTTCAACGATAATTACAAAAACATTCGCATGCCTAATTCTAGGTAGACACAAATTCATCTGCAGCAGCCAAAAACATTGGTGTAGTATTTGACAGTATATAGTCTGAATTTCCGAAAACACATAATATCCTAAACACGTAGCACGAAAACTTGCACAAATGTCGTTGATGATATGTATATTCCTATATTAAGCTTGGTACCCATGAATATCACTAAGGCATCGGCCGCCATTTTGAATTTCAAAGTGGCAAGTGGAATTGTCACTTACAATATCTCGGTTTGTAGTATACATACACTTATGATCTTGGTATCTATATTACCATTTGCGTAGTCGGGGAATTCTTTTATGATATTTTTAGCAGCCATACATGACGCCATAATAACATTCACGATGGCCGACGTGTTAAAATGTTTATTTTCGAGTTATTGAATAGGCAAAATTTAAACATGACCTTTTTTCTTATTTTTTCATGCATCAGCACAATGGTGCCCTACATATACCTACGAAAACAACCTAAGTGGACAACCTTGCAAATGTTTTGCTGGAAATGCACAAGAAGCAAAAATACAAGGTGGCTGCGCACAAATGTCTTGTAAAAAGATATCTTTTGAACGGTTTGTTCAAACTGAATGTGTGACACATGGTTTCTAATGGTTTTATGTATGCCGAGTCCATTTCTGGCAACATATCGATGATTTCTGTCATATCTTGGTTGTTTATGTGAAGGTGAAGGTTATGCGGGGTATTGAACACATGCATGTGTAAAAGAAGAATGTTGTCTTCATCGCACAACACTAATCACTGACGGTAGCTGTCTTTTCCCAAAGGACTTGTATATATATCTTGCATATAATATTGTATATAATATTTATATGTTTATAATATCTTGCATCTTCACTTTTCCAGTCCTCACCATGAATCTGATTCATCAACACTTCCAAGAAATACAACAGTTTTGACAGAAAAACGCATGCCAAAGAAACAAAGCTAATGCATATCAACGTTGAGTCATAGTCTAGCAAATCAGAGTATGATATTAGATGAAACCGTGGGATGAATGAATATATCAACCAATTAGTGGTACTCTGTGTTACTATCCTACTCGAGGGTAGGGAAGCTGAGTCATAGACCACGGCGTCTCAACATTAGATTGCTCAGCAACAGGCTGTCTCAGGTGGGGGGTGGGGGTGGGGGACTGAATTTTCCAGGCATACCCAGAACCCTTTATCGGGCGAGGCATTTTTTAGTAACACTCCATACATGCCAAATTACCAACCACCACCCCATAATCACTCACTTTTGTATTTACAATGCACCTATGTTTTGTAATTATTTATATACATGTTCAATACATACCAATATCCTAGTTGACATATACAATGAAACAAATCAATGAAAAAAGACCAAGGTTATGAAGTTGAAAACCTCAGAATAATTTGATCTGTGAGATCCAGGCCTGAAACTGCAAAAAGTAGAGAATGTTATTGTGTTGTTGTGAATTATCATTATTATTATTATTATACTGCATTTTTAATGCGCCATAAATTTAATTTTGCTGATTATTCAGAGGCGCAGTACAAAAAAGAGCGGTTAATTTAAAATGTATATAAATAAAAAAATAAAATGGACATTTTTGTGTGAAGAATAAAATCTGTGTGTAAGTGTGGGATTGAATGTCTTTTAAAAAGTACTGACAGTACTGCATAAAAAGCCGATAGAGCTACAAGTCGTAGGCTTGCTTAAAAAGCATCGTCTTCAAACATTTTTTAAAAGTGTGTTCTGTAGGGATTTTACGCATTGTGTCAGGCCGAGCATTCCATAAACGTGGAGCAGCATAAGAGCTGCTCTTGCTGCGAGGCACAACCAGGAGATTTTTATCTGCTGACCGGAGCTGACGTGACGGTTCATGAGGCGTCAACAATTTAGCCAAGTATGATAGTCCATGGCCATGAATGACACGGTATGCCAACAGCAATAGTGGATGCGCTGCTTGATAGGAAGCCAGTGCAGGCTCACGAGTACTGGTGTAATGTGCTCGTGCTTCTTTGTCCTAGTAATCAGCCGAGCTGCCGCATTTTTCACACGCTGAAGCTTGGCTAACAAGTACTCTGAAATACCATACAGCAACACATTCCCATTGTCTAGTCTCGATGTAATGAAAGCATGAACCAATATCTCAGTTGTCTTGTTGTTCAGAAGGTGTCGAATTTTGCCGATTGAAAAGAGGAAGTGAAAATAACATGACTGGCAAATCTTCTGGACCTGTTGTCCCATGTCCATATAAAGACCGATGTTACGCACCACAGGAGAAGGAGTGACGATAGATGATCCTATTTTCAGGTGTGGCACTTGGAGTTTCGAGCGCATGCTGACAGACAAAATTACAAGTACATCTGTTTTATCATCATTAAGCATTAGTTTATTGTCTTTCAACCACGTACGTATTTTAGCAATGCATGCTTCTATACGTTGAAATGTTCTTGTTGTGCTTTCGTCTGATAATGGACTAAACGACATGTACACTTGTGTATCGTCAGCATACAAGTGTAGTTCAACACTGTGTCGACGTGCAATCTCACCGAGAGGAGCAGTATATGAAGTAAATGAGAGAGGGCCCAACACCGACCCTTGTGGGACCCCAAATTGAAGCCGCATCTCATCAGAACTTTCTCCATTCAGTTGGATTACTTGACAGCGATCGGTGAGATATGTCTCAAACCAGATCAGAGCAGTTCCCGTAATTCCATAACGTTTGTGAAGTCGATTTAGCAGGATACTGTGATCTATAGTGTCGAATGCTGCGGAGAGATCCAGGAGCACCAACACCACTGCCTTCTTCTGATCGACGGCACACATAATATCAATCGTAACTGAGATCAAAGCTGTCTCGGTGCTTTGGTGTAATCTATATGCAGACTGTTTCGGTTCATGTAGGCTATTTTCTAATAAATGTTTCTTGAAACGTGATGCCACAATTTTTTCTGTAATTTTCAAAATAAATGAGAGATTTGAAACAGGTCGATATTTTTTTAGAATATTTTTGTCTAAGGTGGATGTCTTGATCAATTGTTTTTTTGAATTCCGTTGGAAAAATCCCATTCTTCAATGACAGGTTGACAATGTCACAAATAATCGGGGCCACTGCCTCAAGGTTCTCTTTGAGAAGATGTGTTGGTATGGGGTCAAGCTGGCATGACTTAGTGGCAGATTG
Organism: Flabesymbios commensalis; assembly: GCA_964017125.1. Taxonomy (NCBI): domain Eukaryota; kingdom Metazoa; phylum Annelida; class Polychaeta; order Terebellida; family Flabelligeridae; genus Flabesymbios; species Flabesymbios commensalis. The sequence goes on along the minus strand of OZ024917.1, from coordinate 34,031,246 downwards.
CCTTATCAGCTTGACAACCTCGTCGACTGTAGCTGGAGTAAATGTTGACAATTCAGGTGGCGGTGTGATCCTTTCATCATTAACAATCTGCGCATCCTGGTTACTTTGGTCCAGCTTCAGTCTGATGGCTGCAATTTTGTCCACAACATAGTTGCTAAACTTCTCAAGCATTTGTATGAGACTTGTGTAGTCGGGTAGCACTGAATCGCTTTTGGTGTGTGAAATAGAACCTATGGTTTGAAAAAACGCTTTGCTGTTACATGACTGTTCTTCAATTTTGCTGGCATAATAAGTAGTTCTGCACACATTTCTGCTGGTGATGCTGTTGTTAATATTGTCATTTTAATTGGTTGAACATGGATGTAAAAAATACCCCCCTTCACCAATTGTTCACTATCCAATGATGATAGTACGTACCATGCGGACATAACTTTGCAAAATCAACTCCTGTGAGCGTACTCAAAGATTTTACGCGTACCCAAGATCTCGGCTATGTGTAGCCAAGTTATCTTACTCGTAGCCGAGATATCTGTACGCGTAGCCGAAGTCGGTTACAAGTATGTGATAATATATTCACGCGTAAGCTATTATGATTACACGCATGATTACACGTAAGCATACAGTTAGGCGTTTACCCGTTTGTGACGAGGCCCGGAGATCTCCGTGATTCAGGGAGACCATTCAGATACGAGCCCCGGAGATCTCCGGGTTTGACTGCATGAGATAACTATGACGTCATAAAATATAACGTTTCAGAAACAGCTCAGTAGCATAATAATCTCGTCTTCAACGGGTTAAGTGATCTTACACGCGTAGTCGAGTTCGGATACGCATTGCCGTAGTTCGGCTACGCGTAACTGAATTCTGCTACGCGTAACCGAGGCGCAGGTACGCGTAACAGAAGCGCGAGTATGTGTAACCGAGGCTCAGGTAGCGTACCTGAGGCTCGGGTACACATAAAATGTGGGATTTATGTCCCACGCGGCTTGTTATAGTTTATCAACATGGCACAGCTGCACCATTTAGGGACTGCAGCGCACCGTTGGGAGAAACTGGCGCATTAAGAAAGTGTCCGACACGCTTAGTTTTTCACGGAAAAACCGACAGAGAGTGGTCCCCTGTCAGAGTAGTAATACCTCTGATGTATTAGCTATTGACAAAATACTTTCCAGGTGTAGGCGAGATGGTTATCTACAGATGTGTATGTTTGTGAGTTGTATAGTTGTCATCACAGGGGGACATTTTGTTTTCTATTCATAAATTATAAGATTTTCAACTTATCAACCTTACTGTTCATGTAGATATGCTGACAAGATAAATAGTCAGGTCGAGATTTCACAAAATATAATTCCTGTAGGCATTTCGATGTAAAAGTGTTTTGAAACTGTTATTAATTAGGTTAAAACAGGTTTCAAAACACTTTTCCCCCAAAATTCCTTGGGCATTTTTTTGTTATGTAGACTACAGATGTTATCCCAGAATTTCGACTAGATTAAAAGGCTAGCACTAGCATGGCGTCACAACTAGAGACAAGGCATGTGCAACACCATGGCGTTATGACTGCAGAATGAGCGAGACACAACACCATGACGTCACTGCTACAAAACGAGGGCGTCACGACTAGGAAACAAAGGAGGTGCAGCGCCATGGCGTCACGACTACAGAACGCGGAAGATATAGCACTATGGCGTCACGACTACAGAACGGAGGAGGTGCAGCAGCATGGCGTCACGACTACAGAACGAGGGTGGTGCAGCAGCACGGCGTCACGGCTAGAGAAAGAGGGAGGTGCAGCACAATGGCGTCACGACTAGAGAACAAGGGAAACGCAACAGCATGGCGTCAAGACTACAGAACGAAAGAGGTGCAGCACCATAGACAAAGAGGGGGTGCAGCACCATGGCGTCACGACACAGAAAGAGGCAGGTGCAGCAGCTTGGCGTCACAGCTAGAGGAAGAAGGGGGTGCATGGCTAGAGAGAGAGGGAGGTGCAGCGGTATGGCGTCAAGACTAGAAAACGAGGGAGGTGCAGTACCCTTGCGTCACGACTACAGAACAAGGGAGGTGCAGCACCATGAGGACACAACTACAGACCGGGGGAGGTGCAGCAGCATGGCGTCTCGACTAGAGAACAATGCAGGTGCAACAGCATGGCGTCACGACTAGAAAACGAGGAAGGTGCAGCAGCGTGGCGTCAGGACTACAGAACGAGGAAGGTGCAGCAGCGTGGCGTTACGACTACAGAACGAGGGAGGTGCAGCACCATGACGTCATGACTAGAGAAAGAGGTAAGTGCAGCACCATGCGTCACGACTAGAGAAAAAGGGAGGTGCAGCACCATGCGTCACGACTAGAGAAAGAGGGAGGTGCAGCACCATGGCATCACGACTAGAGAAAGAGGGAGGTGCAGCACCATGCGTCACGACTAGAGAAAAAGGGAGGTGCAGCACCATGCGTCACGACTAGAGAAAGAGGGAGGTGCAGCACCATGGCATCACGACTAGAGAAAGAGGGAGGTGCAGCACCATGCTTCACGACTAGAGAAATAGGGAGGTGCAGCACCATGGCGTCACGACTAGAGAAAGAGGGAGGTGCAGCACCATGACGTCACGACTAGAGAAAGAGGGAGGTGCAGCACCATGCGTCACGACTAGAGAAAGAGGGCGGTGCAGCACCATGCGTCACGACTAGAGAAAGAGGGGGTGCAGCACCATGGCGTCACGACTACAGAACGAGGGAGGTACAGTACAATGGCGTCACGGGTACAGAACGAAGGAGGTGTGCAGCATGACTACAGAACGAGGGAGGTGCAGCAGCATGACCTTACGACTACAGAACGAGGGAGATGCAACACCATAATGTCACGACAACAGAAAGAGGGAGGGGCAGCACCATGGCGTCACGACTAAAGAACGAGGGAGGTGCAGCAGCATGGCCTCACGACTACAGAACGAGGGAGGTGCAACACCGTAATGTCACGACAACAGAAAGAGGGAGGGGCGGCACCATGGCGTCACGACTACATAACGAGGGGGAAGAGCAGCATGGCGTCAAGACTAAAGAACGAGGGAGGTGCAGCAGCATGGCGTCACGACTAAAAAACAAGGGAGGTGCAGCAGCATGGCGTCACGACTAAAGAACGAGGGATGTGCAGCAGCAAGACGTCACGACTAAAGAACAAGGGAGGTGCAGCAGCATGGCGTCACAACTACATAACTAGGGAGGCGCAGCAGCCTGGCGTCAACTACATAACTGGGAAGGTGCAGCAGCATGGCGTCGCGGCTACTGAACGAAGTATGTGCAGCAGCATGGCGTCACGACTACAAAACAAGGGAGGTCACAACTACAGAACGAGGGAGGTTCAGCACCATGACGTCATGACTACAGAACAAGGGAGGTGCAGCAGCATGGCGTCACAGCTACTGCACGAAGGAGGTGCAACAGTATGGCGTCACGGCTATTGTACGAGGGAGGCACATCACCATGGCGTCATGACTACAGAACAAGGGAGGTGCAGCACGATGTCGCCACAACTACAAAACGAGGGAGGTGCAGCTGCATGGCGTCACGACTAGAGAGCAAGGTAGGTGCAGCACAATGGCGTCACGACTAGAGAACGAGGGTGTGCAGCACCAAGGTGTCACGGCTAGAGAACGAGCAAGGTGCAGCACCATGGCGTCACGACTAGATAACGAGGAAGGTGCAGAACCATGGCGTCATAGCTAGAGAACAAGGGAGGTGCAGGAGCATGGCGTCATAGCTAGAGAACAAGGGAGGTTAAGCACCATGGCGTCACGACTACATGACGAGGGAGGTGCAGCACCATGGCGTCATAGCTGGAGAACAAGGGAGGTGCAGCACCATGACGCCATAGCTAGAAAACAACTAAGGTGCAGCACCATGACGGCATAGCTACAGAACGTGGGAGGTGCAGCAGCATGGCGTCGTTGAACGCACAATAACTTATACTATTATTTGGCTAGAAATATTTAAATTAATAATGAGAAAACTTTGTGTTTGTGATATCATCTATTGAAACTCCACCCAAGCATCTCGCTTTCACATGGAGGCGTGAGTGTCGAAGTGGTACTAAAACCTTAAATTACCCTTAGTTAACAGGCATCCGTCACTAATCAGCCCTACTGATTGCTGTTTGTTAGAAGTTATCTTAACGTTGCACACATTATTCGACATAGTAAAGTCGAGGCGTTGTAAACACGAGGCGTTGACCCAATGCTGGTTATTTGTTTGTCCACCGTTCTTCTACGGCGGTGGCCCAACATTCAACCAACATTGGTTCACCCCCTCGTGTTTGTAGCTAATGGGTAAGTAGGGAGCAGGGAAATCCATCTCCTTACAGTTAGCAAACCAGATGAGAGAAGCTCTCAGGGAGTGTTATTCGTCTCCTTGTATATGAAAGGGTGTATCTGCCACTTTACAAAGTGTCAGATACACCCTTTCATATCCCAAGGGGCGGATTAGTGAATTAGTTTGCATTAGAATACGTGGATGGATAAGTTCTGGAATCTACGGAAGGATGAATGAAGGAATGAATCAATAACTAAATTTCTAACTAATTTTCCGCCATTGTGGCCTATGCCTCAATCAGTGTCCCGAAAAACGAAAATACCTTGGCCAAAATATGTTCCAGAAGGCATAATTTAAAGTCTTAGAATCCTCTACGACTGTGTCAGCTGTGATATACAATTTCTAGCTGAGTTCTCCCTCAGTAAAATTCTGGATCTCCAATGTAACACATCATCTGTCGTTTTCAACTTGTATCAATGTGTATTAGCTATCTTTGCCATCGCCATCTTTAAACTTTGAAGTATATAAGCCAGCAGCACCTCCGATGTGGAGTATCAGGTTTGAGGGGGAAAGGGGCTGGTAGCTGACTCTTGAGCGCTGCCACATTTTATCATTCTATGGCAGCTGCGGGAGAGAATTCTAATCAGTTCGATGCAAAAAAAATTGTCCCAGTGTGGTGTCAGCTATAGGTGTGGATTGTGCCCACCACGTGTTCTTTTGTCTACTGGGCTTAAACAGTCTTTGATAAGAATTCTGACTAGATTTAAAATTTTAAACATACTTAAAAAAGTCTAGAATGTTTCCTTCTTGCTTTCAATCCAGCCTAGGTTCTGTATGTCACACTGGCTGTTTGTCTATAAATTTGGGTGAACAATTTTGGGCATGCCTGACGGTGAATCCCCGTAAAACACTCACAACAACCAACCCAGCATGCCCTACCTCCCTACCCTCACATCATTATCTGTATATCATTCATATCATCATCGGATTGCACTGGTTTTATCGTATTACAAGTGACTTGAATTATATTCAGTGTCGAAAAGTGACTTAAAGCAACAATTTTAAAGCAGCAATATTATACTATTTTTTTCAGCTAAATATATTATTTATGTTTATGATACTTAATGTCCAAAACTACCATATATTGAATACTGTATGGGTACAATTAAAATACAAAATATTACATTTTAAATGGTTTAATCAGATGCTCATGAAACATTAAATAGAAAATAAACTAAATTATGCGCAGTATAGATAAAATATACAAAAATATTTGATTAATTCCTTCACCGCTAGATTATTGTTATATCATTTTTTATTTTTAGTCAGTGCAACAGCTGATACATATGCCAGAAATTAAAATATGTGGAACACAAATGAGAGAGAAACAATTGTGTCTCACATTATTTTAACACTTTAAGCCCTCGCGATGCATTAAAGCATCATTTTACATCACTGAAATCATACTTAATTTTCATACAACTAGGGGTTTTAGAATGAAAATGTCCATGAAACTGGTTTACCAATACATGGCAATTTCCATTAAATTTTCACCCATTTAAAATCATCTTCATCCACTACCAGTCGAGAGTTGCGACAGCAATTCGCGGCTTGTAGTGGATGAAGATGACTATGGAAAATTAAGGCTTGAAAGGGTTGAAAACTGTAGAAATATAGGTAGATTATCATGTATAATATGGATGGCACATCCATATGGATAATGTATCATATGAAACATCTTCAAAAAAGAATAAATGTATAGTCTAATAATATATTATATGTCCGGACTCCTCTGGACCATATCAGAGGCTGGCTGTGCCAGTTGTGGTGTGCATGAATTCTTGTCGAAAATCGGCACACTGTCAATTCCTGGACCCGCCACTGTGCGCAATAATCTTTGGGCATATTTATGGACAAGGTGATATTTAGCTGGCATTTGCCGGCCTCTGGCGACTGGATGGAGCATTAGGAGCTTCCGTTATGTAGATGGATGCCACACAGTCAAACAGCTACCTGGTCCGTCTCTCCTCCATGGTAACCTTGACAAAGATGTAACTGCGTTGACCTGCATTACTGCTGCATTACAAGATACACGTTACATTAATGTTGGTTTATCGTTGACCCAACATCTGCGACGTTGGCCCAGCGTTAAACCACATTTGAGTCAACGTATCGTTTTTGCTGGAACAGGAAGTTTTCCGGGTCAAAGGTGCACGACGGTGACGTTTCGCCATGATAAGTTAATGGGCAAAAGACATTTTCATCTACGATCCCAGAAAACACAAAACAGTACGTTGTAGGGCTTATAACATTTGTACAGCGTTTTTGGTTTGTGGGAGTGCTTGCAAAGTGAAGTTGTTTTCCCTTTGTCATATGGATACCGACCATTTCTCTCATTGCAGGGTCATCATGATGTTAGAGCATTACATCAGAAAATTCACGTGATAGTACCGGTATTATAATTATTTACCGGTATTGTCACTAGAATTTTCTGATGTAATGCGTGGCGTGTATTTTGAGCACAATTTATAATAGCCACTGCGACTGGTGGAAAATACACGATCTTATTTTTTCAGCTCCAGTTATTTATTCATATTATCTGGATATCAGCAAAAACAATAGTGAATATCAATTTACTTGAATTTATCGGTAATTATTTAATTGAGGCATCTAGGTTTTTTAAATGACAGCATTTTCGTTGTTTCGCACCCTCTGTTGTTTCGTAATTTTGTTCTTTTGCAATTTTGTTTTTTCGCACTTTTATTGTTTGGTATGGGCGGGGGCCCTAGGGTAGTGGTTAGCACCTCTGCCTTTCACGCTATAGAGTTCGGGGTTCGGTTCCCGGTCTCGGCGGTTTGAAAGAAACATAAATGTCTCTTCCCCATCCACGTGTAAAACTCAGTATTGTGGGGAGCCTCCGTGACCGAGAGGTAGTGTGCTCGGCCTCAGACCGCCACGGCTCGAATTTCGAATCCTGTGTCTGGAGGACAGTGTCATCTCATTCATCTCATCATCCTCAGGAGGCTCTCCTGGCCCAGTTTAGCCTATATGTGCACAAAGGTGGCCTAAAGACCGATTCATTTCATTTTTATTGTTTGGTACTTCCCGTTTTTATTTTTTACTTTAAATTTCACCCCCTCTGTAGGCTACTCCAAATAGACAAATAAACAACAGACGCACCGAATTTAAAAATAGGAAAGTGCGAAATTGCTAAAATTACAAAATGTACACAAGTGTCGAAGTGCCAGAATATTATCGCGATTGCGAAACTGCGACCGTATGAAACTGTGAAGGGTGCAAAACTGTATGTGTACAACGTACAACAAAATAGCGATGTAAAACAGCGAAACATCGAAAGTTCTAAACAAGAAGATATCAGCAATGCGAGATAACGAAAACGCGATGAGAAACAACGAAAATGCGAAAACAGCGAAATGGCGACGCAAAACAACAGAAAAACGATGTTAACCAATGAAACGACGATGCAAACAAAGAATGAAGCGAAACTACGCAACTGCAAAAACAGAAACAAAATACAGAAACTAATTAGGCCCTATCAGCGATTTTTTTCTTTCAGCGCTCGGCTAGTGTAGTTTTAAACACACTCATCTTCCACGCCAGCGACAATTCAGTCTTAGTGGAAGTCTCCCGATCTCTATTTTTTGTATGGAAGATTTGTTTTGTTAATACATGAGTCTGGGTCTGAATGTGACAAAAAATAGCACAAATGGAGAAAACGTTCCAATCTGGGGTGTTGTATGGTGTTGATAACCTGATAACATCACCTAGTTATCTGCTCGGGGGGTAACACGTGCGTCACTTTTGGATTCCCTTGTTTTTCTTCGTTTAATTCCCATGCGTATCCCGTTGTGTTATTCTACACACCCATTAATACAATTTGTAAAAGCATTGTGTACTTGTATTATATTAACGTTTGCCGTGGCCGCGATCAATCTATCATTACCATATGTTTCTGTCGTTTCCCGGAATCGCTAATCCAGAGTTGATTTCACCCTTTCAGAGCGGGGACCGACTTCAGAATTCTAAAGTCGATCCCCGCACTGAAAGAATTTAACATTTTTATTGGTCGTAGACCCATAACATGGGTATTCAAATGGTATTCAAATAAGGAAGACATTTATGATAATTTCAAATTAAAAAACCCTCCGGTCTCTATGGTTTATACAAAATATTTCAGCGTTGTACGGATTAACCCTTTAACCGCCAAATTATTCAATCTGAATTTTCACCCACTTGAAGTTGTGCCTCGCTGACGCGATCCACAACAACATGTACAAGTGAGTGAAAATTATTAAGATTTGACAAAATTAAGGTCAACTGTTGTCAAATATTGCTGATCGATGACATATTTCATCTTTAACATGTTTAAAAGGTGGTACTTAATGTGCTAATAAAAACGAAAACCCGAATATATGCGGCACCGGTGGTTAACCCTTACAAGCCTGAATTTACCATTGTCATCTCCATCCACTACAAGCCGCGAATTGCTGTCGCAATTCTCGACTTGTAGTAGATGGAGATGATTTGATGTGGTTTAAAAATTTAAGAAAATTACCATGTATTGGTAAACCAGTTTCATGGAAATATTCGTTCTAAAATCCCTAGTTGTAGGAAAATAAAGTCTGGGATCATCTCAATCCACTACAAGCCGCGAATTGCTGTCCCAATTTTCGACTTGTAGTGGATGGAGATGATTTGATGTGATTTAAAAATTAAAGAAAATTACCATGTATTGGTAAACCAGTTTCATGGAAATATTCGTTCTAAAATCCCTAGTTGTAGGAAAATAAAGTCTGGGATCATCTCCATCCACTACAAGCCGCGAATTGCTGTCGCAATTCTCGACTTGTAGTGGATGGAGATGATTTGATGTGGTTTAAAAATTAAAGAAAATTACCATGTATTGGTAAACCAGTTTCATGGGAATATTCGTTCTAAAATCCCTAGTTGTAGGAAAATAAAGTCTGGGATCATCCCCATCCACTACAAGCCGCGAATTGCTGTCGCTATTCTCGACTCGTAGTGGATGGAGATGATTTGATGTGGTTTAAAAAATTAAGAAAATTACCATGTATTGGTAAACCAGTTTCATGGAAATATTCGTTCTAAAATCCCTAGTTGTAGGAAAATAAAGTCTGGGATCATCTCCATCCACTACAAGCCGCGAATTGCTGTCGCAATTCTCGACTTGTAGTGGATGGAGATGATTTGATGTGGTTTAAAAATTAAAAAAAATTACCATGTATTGGTATGGAAATATTTGTTCTAAAATCCCTAATTGTAGGAAAATAAAGTCTGGGATGTAAAATGATGCTTTAATGCATCGTGAGGACTTAGAGGGTTTTAAACGATTAAGCCAGCACTGCGTCAACGCCTGGTGTTTGCTGGCCTATACGTAGTACATTGCACATCACTAAATGTCCCTCCTGGGGTTCCTGAGTATGTTGTATATGTTTATGCAGTTTATAATATACAGCAGTAATTGCACAATTAACTCATTACTCGCCAAGTTATCTTTTCTAATGTTTCGCCCACTAGCTTCAAGTGGGTGAAAATGTATTATATTTTTGTTTAAGATTTAAGACCAGACCTTTGCAACTCTCTACACAATTATATAATATGCATATAGATATAGATATAATTATGTGTGTATCGAAGGTAGCTGTGGCACTCGAACCCGTAGTCCTCGGGCACCGAGTCAATCATGCAACCAATGTTACCATTAAAGTATCCTGTGCCACTATAACTATACCAGTTGACTGGGGCTTTATTCAATTTCGTCCTGTCGGAGACTACCCTGATGACATCGCAAGGCTCTGACACAGTGACCTCCATTTTTAAATGTTATAGTTCTAATACGATCAAAAGTTTACGTCTGCTGAAAATAGCCTAGTTTTCGTAGGCCTTTAAAATATTCGTCTCAATTTCATGACATCCGAGTTTTTTGGTAGACAGCGCGAGTGTCGTTTTTACACAGCTGGCTGTGGAAGCAAAATGGCGGTCAGTGTGACTGGGCCTCGCGCAGTAAATGAGTTAGGGGGCCTGCAGTCACACCGGGTAGTCGGAGACTTGTAATCACCAGGATAATGACTATAGATAAGTACAAATTGGCTATTAGTCAACGTAATTCGGGTCGCACTCAGACGAGTGTTTTTCTTTGCATCGCGGTAATTGTGGGGGATAGCAAAAAAATTGTTACTTGAACAATCCCCACCTCCTCCTTTGTCGTATTTAAATTAAAATATTACCTATATTAAAAAAAACTAGAACAGGAGTTCCCGAGCTCCGAGGCCCGGCTTCAGTCTGTTTGAGTACTATAGACATATAATCGCATAATATTTCTAAACATAACAGTGTATTAGTCTTCCTCATGGGCCAGAATCCTAAATGTTCATATATTATAGTTTTATGCTCGTACAGGGGATGCAGGCCTACCCACCAAATTCTGGTTCAATGTTGGTCAAACCTCTACGACGCTGGCCATACACTATATAATCTATCACTGTACTGGGTCTGCTGTATACTTTGCGCAAACACGTGGCATTCACCCAATGCTGTTTCAATGTTGACCCACAGTCTTCGAGGCTGGCCCGGAATTGAAACAGCATTGGGCGATATTACCGTGTGTTCTGACTGCTGCATTGGGGTGACTATGCTGGTGATGCTTTCATCCCGGAGCCAGAAACACCAGATAACACGACAAATTGGCCAAATGCTGATGTATTGCTGGGCCACTGGCTGCGACGCTGGATCAACATTATTCCAATAAAGACGAATGTACTTAACCTCAAACGTTGCATTGCCCATGTTCATAAGGACTGGTGTACAGAAATATCTACCATTTCCCACACACAGCACTCCTCCTTCCCCTAAATAGGACACAAACTCAGGCAAAATAAACTTAAAAGGATACCGTCCTACTGCCTGCCCTAGACATTGGTAGTGCGATACACTGAAGTGTTTAGTTCGTATGTTCACAATGCATTCATTCATTCATTTATTCATTCGTTCATTTGTTCAGTGGTATATGTGTGCAGCAAACTGGCCTGAAGATTAGTGATGACCTATTTTGCTGAAGGGTTTTGCCAGATTAAATAACAAATGTTGCAAGGTAATTATTTTGCACAGGTATCAATCTCACCACCAGCAAAACACCGTTAGCACCTGACATTCAGCGAGACAGGAAATATGTGCTTCCATTAACCATCTATACAAAACTATTATATAAAATCCTGTTACTCCGTGATAAGAATCACTGCGCCTAGAGATTCGACCCCACCACAATGAATCACAGATCAATGTGTGGTTGAGAGATAGGTAAGCATTTTGGAGTGTTGTAGAACCCTATAATGTAACCAGACATTTAATCTAACCGGTTACATTATACGTCTGGTTACATTCTGCGGTCACAGTGAAGAACGTAATTTGTAACCAGCACTAACGTATAATGTAACCGCTCCTTTTATTGCCGTAATTTACCGAATAGAAAATTGTCTTGATATAAAAGGGCTCTTTTTGAAACTAATTAATGATATTTAATATTTTGTAATACTTTAATCCCTCGAATCAAATCAGGACTGGATCCTTGTGTAGTGGTTTAGCGATGCGCCTGTCACGCCGAAGCTCGCGGAAGCCCACTTTTTTAAAAGAGACATGTCTTCATTAGTTTATTTCTGATACTGAATTTCTGGAATCAATTTATCATAATTATGGTCTCACCACCCCATACATGTAAACTGCCTCAATTCCGATTTTACTTCTTTCTGCCCTCTCAACCATGTAGTGCCGCATATCATGATAAAGCCTGGGCTGTGTGTTTTCAAAACAAATCCGATCTGGGTTTGCAGATTTTGAATTACACCCTCTAACGTGTAAAATGTCACCACAGTTCAAATTAGGCTGAAATTCATACCGTCTTTTGCATACAGACACACATCCTTTCATCCCACTGTATCCCCGCCAGATTATCACGAATAGAAACAATTATATCTGATATCCTGCATGAATGAGACACCATGTACTTATTAAATATCGACAAAATGACAACATAATTATTTGCATTTGTTTTTAATTCAACAGAGGTTGGAACAGCCGCATTTAACATATTTCCATCATTAGTAGACACCTGCTGTGATTTCGGTTTATTTAGGGTGGTGTCTTTAATTAAATTTTGTGAGACAAACCAGACGTTAAAAAAGTTACTGCATAACTTTTTGGAGTCACATACTTCGGATTTCAGATTTTGTGTCTTTCAAATTTACCTTTGCACGTCAGACTCTGTGTCACATAATTGCGGGTGGCCTGGTGAAGTGGTTAAAGCTACCTCTGCTTGGAAAGTCGGAGATCGCGGTCAGGTTTCGTCCCTCGCTTTAACATTCAGGTTTAAAAGAAACAAGATATTTCTTCCTCGATCACTCGTAAAGATTCAATATTGTGGGGAGCCTCCTAAATTGACCGAGAGGTAGCGTTGTGGGACCACCAGAGCTCGAATTTCGCATCCTGTGTCTGGATGGCAGTGTCATCTTATTCATCTCACCATCCTCAGGTTCTCCTGAACCAAGTTAGCCTATATGTGAACAAATGTAGACTCAAGCCTCATTCATCCATTTTCACTTTCCGTTTGGCATGTTCGTTCGTTCGCTCGTTCGTTCGTTCGATCGTTCTTTCACTCGTTGGTTCATTTTCATTCAATTAGGGTTTGCCCGTTAATTCGCTAACTCGTTCACTAGTTTATTTTTCGCCCCCCTGCTTGTTGGGATTCCGGATTCCTTTGTTCATTTCCTTCTGTTTGTTTGATCAATCTTCAATCGAAGATGTCAATGAAATATAAACTGGCATAGATTGGGCATAATCATTTTTATTTTAATAAAAATGCCTTCTGTTAAATGTTCATTTGGTGTAGAAAGGGTGGCACATATAACATGTATAAAGGCCGACACTAGACATATTTTTAATATAAAAAAGAGGATCAAAAAAGTCTTATTACTGCCGTGATGAACTTGATGAATGGAGACAAAAGAGTAGACAGGTAGACCTATATCTATCTAAATAACTTGAAAAAGTTGCTTATGTGTTGCATTTTTCATTCATTTGAAACTGACATTGGTAACGCAAATTTCAGCTTCAGATGAACGACAAATGCCCTAATAATGTTAGGCCTAAAACGTCATAATCGTGGTTTATTTGGAATCTGAATACATTTGTCCACATTAAAAGATTTAAAGAGCATAAGCTGATTGATTGATTGATTGGTCACTGATTAGAGTGGGATGTCAACAATGATTTATATTCATCATGTTCATATCGACGTATTTATTTTCGAAAATAATGATACCAGACAAAGAAAAAATGTTATTTTGTTTGTTTTAATTTGAACTGCTTGTTTTCACAAAACCACCATATTATCAGGTTTGTGAACATTTTTGATAGCTCACATTTTCCCCGTAGATAGAAAAAAACTATTTATTGGCATTATAGGGTTGAGTATACATGTCGAATGTCATTCGTCACAAGAGCAACGTACTGATCTGCAAATCCATTAGGCAATATATATGATCACTTACCTGTAACTCACTGTTATCTGTATAGTATAAACAGATAAAATACCGAATTTTTGCTTTGCGGCTAGCGCTATAGCTGATTAATAAGGGGTCTTGTCAAGTTAAACAAATCCAAAAATCCAAGAAAAATTCGGATTGGTCAGACCCCACCAACACAACCCCCTATCCATTTTTTTTTTTTTTTGAAACATTTGGAACATGAAAACAACACAAAAAACACAAAAAGCTCAAAATTGAAAAAAAAAAAATCCGCGTTTTAACTTAACAAAATCCCTAAGATCATTCATCAATTTAAAAAAAAGAAGTTCAAACATTTGAAATGATATTTAAATAATTATGTATAGATTGGTACCATGACATTTTAAAACCCTATGAAAAATGAGCCGTAATTAGTTTAGTTATGCATCATGTTATTAATAGGTCAGTCAACTTAGTAGGCCTACCAACTTACAAAAACTGCAACAATTTTTTTAGTCATGCCTTATCTTTAGACCAGATTGTTCATTCATTCGTTCGTTCGTTCGCTTGGGCCAGGAGAACCTCCAACTCCATTCATCCCAGATGAGAAACCTAAAGGTAAACACCTAATTTTGTCGGCTGTTTAAGACTATCACGGCCATCACCAGTACCTGAACTGATGCGGGAGCTAACGGAATCGCTGAACGGAAGAGCAATGGTGAGTGAGTGAGTGAGTGAGTGAGTGAGTGAGTGAGTGGGTGGGTGGGTGGGTGAGTGAGTGAGTGAGTGAGTGAGTGAGTGAGTGAGTGAGTGAGTGAGTGAGTGAGTGAGTGAGTGAGTGAGTGAGTGAGTGAGTGAGTGAGTGAGTGAGTGAGTGAGTGAGTGAGTGAGTGAGTGAGTGAGTGAGTGAGTGAGTGAGAGTGAGTGAGTGAGTGAGTGAGTGAGTGAGTGAGTGAGTGAGTGAGTGAGTGAGTGAGTGAGTGAGTGAGTGAGTGAGTGAGTGAGTGAGTGAGTGAGTGAGTGAGTGAGTGAGTGAGTGAGTGAGTGAGTGAGTGAGTGAGTGAGTGAGTGAGTGAGTGAGTGAGTGAGTGAGTGAGTGAGTGAGTGAGTGAGAGTGAGTGAGTGAGTGAGTGAGTGAGTGAGTGAGTGAGTGAGTGAGTGAGTGAGTGAGTGAGTGAGTGAGTGAGTGAGTGAGTGAGTGAGTGAGTGAGTGAGTGAGTGAGTGAGTGAGTGAGTGAGTGAGTGAGTGAGTACTATATATGCACAACCCTGCTGACAAATATCCGATTCGACCTCGGTACCTCCGATTTTCGGGCCACAACCGAGCCAAATGAATCATCCGGGCGGACCAGCTATCTTTAAAACGATTAGTATTTGAGAGAGGTCACCGTGGGCCGAGTGCACCATTGGAGGGGTGACTCGCAGGGATAAATTGCCTTACAACAAATCTGTTAGGTGAGTACCTCCATAGATGTACCATATTTTACCCCCCCCCCCCTCGAGGTGTGTTGTGGTGAGGGTTTCTTAGGGGGCTACTATTTCATTTCCCATGGTGTGGGGGGAGGTTGCAAAGAAAAAAATAAGCATAAAAATCTAGGTTTCTAGTGCTTCTAACAAATGTCAATTCACATACTACGCAACAGACAAAGCAATCGCTTGGTATTTTTTGTATTTAAACTAAATTAAACAGAAACATGATTATGTTCCTGAATAAGAAACTTCCCACTGCAATGAGTAATTTCGATGAAGTTTACTCCACAAAAATGTGATAGTATCTCACTCTTCTTCGGTCACAACAAAAATGATATTGATCACTGAGATATTTTTTTAAGATTCTTCAGTGACCAAGATCACTTTTCTGGTGGCTGAGATAACTTTTTAAGTGGCTTAGCATATATTTCATCGCCAACAACACTGGCATTTATTAAATATGGTTGTTGTTGGCGTCGAAATATGTGTCATGGACTTTACTGTAAATTGATTTATTTCGCCTGTATGTTTTTAAATATTATATGTTTTTTCAAAGTAGTTTTTAGATTGCATCCATGAACAACACCCAATAAACACAAAACATTTGTATAACATTTATACAAATGTCTTGTGTTTACTATTAGAGCGATTTACATTGTAATAGCTAATTGGTTAGTGCTTTGTCTATTGTCATCTTCAGTGACCAAGATCACCTTTGTAGTGCATGAGATAACGTTTAAAGTGGATGCGATCACTTCTCCAGTTGTAATAATGTTTGTAGCGGATGAGATAACCTTTAAAGTGGCTGTGATCACGCTTTCTGCCAAGGTTATCCACTGTGTGAATTGAGATACTAGCTTATTACAGTCTAGGCTATTTTTAGATGTGATAAGCTGGAATAGTCTTAATCTACCCTTTTTTTTAGGAAATAAGCATATCCATCAATATCATGCATGTAGTTTAGGCCAGCTCAATTAGCCTACCAAGGCTTGTCTGGGGCTAAACCACAAAACTAGGATAGGCCCATACCATATTATCTTTTTACCTAACTGTAGTTTAACCTAAATCTTATACTATTTTATTTGTGGTCACTAACTCACAGAATCTTTTAATTGTTTAGTTATCAACGATAGGCGTATTGAGCGACCTTACAAGTAAAATCATTCTTTCAGTAATGACGGCACTAATTTGCATACAATTTTTACTGACACACATCAGATCACTCCGAGCATGGTTTTTTTGCCCTTATTGACCCTGAAAACATGGGTGTAGGTACCATTTTTGTTGCGTGATCTGTAATATTGACCATATCTATATTTTTCGGTGATGGCGGCGCTAATTTGCATATTAAATTTTCTGAAACACATCACATATCTTCATCACATATCTTCTTTGGCCCTCAAAATGTGGGTGTAGACACCATTATTATATCTTTATCTGTGATATTGACCGAGTTATCATTAAATATACATTTTTCGATAATGGCGGTACAAATTTGCATGGAAATGACACGTGGGACATATTTCCAGCTTGCAGCTGGTTAACATAGGTAACCATTTTCTACGGGTTTATTCAGGCTCGATGCACCAAATAGAAGTATATTTCCGAGGGTGCACGGGAACCCTCGCAAAAATACTTAGTCCCACTAGACTACACGTGTCGGCCCTGAGTCGCTTGAAATATGGTAATAGCGGCATACAAATTTATATACAATATTTTGTTTTAAGGTATTCTATGCTAGCTAATATATCAATTTCTTGGTACAACACCAGCAACTGGTAACATACAAGCTGCCGGCCACTAATAAAAAAGGCACGGCTTCGAAAAACATTCACATTTCGTTTTTTTCAACACCATGTGGTTTTCAAAGATTAATCTAAATTTAGGTACAAATAGAAAATAAATTTAAAAATAAAACCGTGAGGCTGAAATTATAACATAATTGTGTGTCATCAGATTTGTGATTTTATGTGAAATATATGTTACATGAGGAGTTGTGACAGATTACTTACGGTTTTTTTTATGCCAGAATATCGCCAAATAATGCATTTTTCGGAATATACAATACCCTACTTCAAGTTCAGATTACAAAAAATCCTCTAAGCTGCGGCCTTAGCACCATCACTTTTCTGAATCCAGAGATGCTAAGCTTTAATTTGGTAGATAACACATAATGTTACTTTTTGTGGCTGGGTACCCCAAAAATTGACCTGCTCTGCTGCTGCACTAAAGAGGCCGCACCACATATGATTATATGAAAGTTAGATCATGGAAGGCTGTTATTTCAAGCTTCTCGGGAAATGCACTAAATCAGCTAATTCAGCCAGAATTAGATCAATCATAAAGGCCAGTAAAGACCGAGGTGATGAACTCACAACTGATTTGAAAGCGGCAATTGCCAGAGATGATCAATGTAAGATTTCCTGTCACAGAGATGTTACCACAGGCATGTGTTATGGGACACGCTTTTTCAGTGGGGCTAGCCCCAGCTAACGCAGGCTAGCCCTGGGCTAGCCCCATGTTCTCTACCCACCCGATTTGGGGCTCGCCTGTATGCGCCCATAGTTACAGAATCCTTTACCGGGCAGCAATGTGCTTTTTTGTATAAGTTCATATAAATGGAGCCTCGCCCATATCGCCGGCGCTCAAGCCAATTTAGAGCCCTGGCGAATTAAATCAGCACCTGCATGTGTCAGTTAGGCGCGCTTTTCGTCTGGTCTGTGGTTTCAAGCCGGGAGAGCCTGACTTGCCAGGTGCCTGCTTTTTCATCTTCAGTTAGGCCTATTCCAGTGACCGTAGCATCATAAAACCACCCATTTTTTATGGAATTTTTACACTGCAACTGCTTGTCCGATACTAAAGATAATGTCTAAATGCTAAAGGCTAAATGCTAAATGGCTAAGCAGAAATAAACGAAGACTGCATGTATACATGTACGGACACTGAATTATTGCACGTTGAGA
Organism: Flabesymbios commensalis; assembly: GCA_964017125.1. Lineage (NCBI taxonomy): Eukaryota > Metazoa > Annelida > Polychaeta > Terebellida > Flabelligeridae > Flabesymbios > Flabesymbios commensalis. The sequence continues at coordinate 34,012,966 of OZ024917.1, read as the reverse complement.
TAAACTCAGAGCTGTTCAGATGATGCTAATGTGGTCAAGCTGCGCGCAACAAGTCTCGCCCAAAGCAAGAAATTTTTCTATATTCACTTCCAGTAGGGTCTGTAACAGCGAGACTGAAGTCTTTATGATCCTAGTAACAAAGTTCTGATGATTGTAACGCAAACTTGGTGATAGGCTACGCAAACGTGGTAATAGTTTTCTTGCAGCATGGCAGCATACAAACTGATGACGGCTTAAAATGGTACGAAAACACATGATTTAGCATTTACATTAGACAAACATGTATAAGGAAAAGTTGTCCGAGTCTCCGTGTACAAAATAACATGACTATTGTAATAATCAATTGTCAGTGAGGTTTTGTAAATATAATATTGATATGGTCTTTTTATGTTGTTGTTTATTTAAGATAATCAAAAATAAAGATTGTAAGTATTACTCCATTTTGTTATCTGTTATAATGGTTGTCTGTTACACTGGTGTGTATTAGTTATCATAGTCAAAATAATGAAATACAATAAATGAAAGTAACAAAGTCTTAGTGATAGTGTAACAAGGTCTTCCTGATAATCTTTGTTTATGTCACACAGTCTGGATGATAACTTTTACCTTGATAATAGGATCACAATACAGGATGTATCTATTATTTTCATGGAAAGTTTGGTGACCAGACACACCATTAAAAAACACCCTGAAAAATAGTTGACTGCTTTGTCCTACTCTGTCAACAGCAATCAAATTTAAATACAAAGCATAACGTTTTCAAATATGTGAATATGATGTGACGTGTGGAGTCGCTCTCGCCCATGCCTTGGTCACATTTCACACAGGGGGCCTCCCCAGGCAGTTCCATAGCTGTCTTTGACCTTTTTTTGGTGCCGTCCATTGTTTTACCCCGCGCGGGCCCCGAGTTACTTTTAATTCTAACTTCAAAGTAACCCCAGCGCCGGATTTACCAGTAGGCCATATAGGCCATTGGCCTAGAGCCCACCACATTTGGGGGGGGGGGGGGGGCACTGAAACCTTTTTCCGTGCGCGTGATTCATGCGACATGTCCACTCTCTCATATATCAAAAAATTATTGTAGTTTTGGGGGGCCCTAGTCTGTATCATAGTCATGTAGCAACTGGTTAGGGCCCCAGTGATATAATGATAATTTTCATGATATTCATGTTTTCCTGATGTCTTTGACATAAACAGCATCTGGCAGGGGGGCATATTCACTCATGTCACCAGTGTCTCTATCTCTACTTCAGACACTGGTCATCTTCCCCCGATCAGCTAATATTAACCACCAGGGGACAGAGATTTCACAGCCACTCTCTGTACTGCCGCATCTAGGTGCGTGGGAAAAATCACGCTTCTTTCAGAACGATGGCCTCACAGAGTGCTAAATAAATCGATTCATGTTATTACCATTAACGCTTCTGAAGATGAGATAAAAATATCTTGGCTGAATATACACTGATATATACGGTATGTAGTGAAAATTGTGCTGAGCTCATACTTTTAAAAACTCCATTAAATTAATTATCAATAAATATAAAATTGAAAGTGGAACACTCATGGATACTCTCAGGTTTGTATGACGAGCACTGCGTGCACAAATTCCCATGTATTGGCAGCGGAAATGAAAATGAAATGAATCGGGCTTTATGCCACCTTTGTGCACATATAGGCTAAACTGGGCCAGGAGAACCTCCTGAAGATGGTGAGATGATTGGGATGACACTGTCCTCCAGACACAGGATTCGACATTCGAGCCCTGGCGGTCTGAGGCCGAGCACGCTACTTCTCGGTCACGGAGGCTCCCCACAATACTAACTTTCACACGTGGTGTTGGCAGCGGATTGGCAGGTGTGCATCTAAACACAACTGGCCAATCACGATCTACCTCACCGCTGGTGCCTGATTTATGAATTGCTGGCTGCTGGTTGGCAGACGGTGACGTCACAGACGACAGAGACTCCTGGTGTTGGATATGTGTAAATGCCAAACAAAATCTCAGAGGGTGACTGTGACACTCACTGATGGCTCAGTGTAGGGGGCATACTTCAGATTCTGTACCGATCGGTGAATAACTGGTTGGGACCACCTGTGCTTTAGGGGCCTTGCAAAGTTAGAAAAATTCCATACAGCCAAAAAGAATTTGGATAGAGCCCACCACACCCACAAACCCACACACCCCCTATCAATTTTGTTTTTTGGAAACCAATCTACGACACGATTTATGTGGATTGTATTGGTTTTCTAATTTTCTATCCAAAATGGCCCTGGACCCACCCACTTCCATTTTTTTATGTTTGGAATATTTTTAACTTTGCAACATCCCTCACTGTTCAATACTGATAATTTTCATGAAATTCACAACTTTCCCTGCATCTAGCTGGCATGGCCACATGGGCCCTAATCCATTTCTGTCCCGATCGTTGAATAACTGGTGCTTCACTGACCAATCCTGATCTTTTACATGCAATTCATAAATTTCTATGTATCTAAATGGCAAAAAGCCCTATTAATCCCTATTCTGTCCCGATTGGTGAATAACTGGTATGGGCCTGTAAACCAGTATGTATCATACGAAGCCAGGTACATTAATGGAGGTTTCATAAACATGGTATCAGCAACATCACAGCAATAAAAAAAACGTTTTTTATTAAAAGTGTTTGAATTATGTCATAATTAGGGATAAATCAATGATTTAAAAAACGAAAGGGTAGATCTATATGGTGACAGTGACTGTCATGTTATCAAACTCTGCATCAATGCATGTTACGTTTCAACGAATAATACAAATTTTAGTAGAATGCAAATTGACCCACTTAATTATTCAGAATTAATCTCCCGTGATCTAAAAAACGTTAGCTTCTGGGGGCCTAGAGCGACCCCCAGACCCCCTGCCTATTGGGGCCCAATAACTATTTTGCTTTAGGGACCTCACACACCTAAATCCGGCGCTGAGTAACCCGGACCCTGGCAAGAAATAAACCACGAATCAAGCCCGTAAACTACCCGGCAGAGGCTCGGTGCCTAGATCCGCCAGGGATACGGGGATAACTTTTGATGGAAATCGCGCAGGGTACCCGCCCGAGCCCTCTACGGTACCCGGGAGGGAGCCTGTGTGGTCTTGATTCGGCTTGTAGGGGACCCGGGCGAAGTCCCGCCGATGCCCTTATATGACGATGTCCGAACGGGTCCCGGTCGGGACCCTTGAATAATCATCTCCAGTAGAATACACAGCTACTGAGATACAAATTTATCAATGTTAAATCAATCAATCCATAAATATACTAACAATTATACAATAGTTTATCCATATAGATAAATCGAATAAAAGAAGACGTTATAGAACCGTTTTTAATAATAATTTAAAACATTCGTCAACATAGGGGCCTGCCACTTTATCTAATAGAAGGACCAAGACGCTGCACAATTTCGTGGAACAGCCACGGATCCATCCTGACGAAAGCTTTTAAGTCTTTGCACGGTGTTTGACCCTGTAAAAGGGTCTCGTATTGCTCGAGGTTCTTAGAGTCAGTACAGCGTCGAATCGACCACATTGCATAGATCATCGGCCAATGATCTAAAATGTCAAATGTACCTTCTATTTTAGTTATCGTAACTATTCTGCATATGGTAATTGTTTGAATATGTGTTTTGATATTTCATGTAAGTGCTTGTCATAAAACAGGGCACATATGTAAAATAGCCAATGGCTAATAATGTTTTTACCCTCTATAAATATGTTTGAATAAATAAATAAATAGAATCGACCTCATTCGTCTTGAGGGATTAAATTTTTTATTAATTGCTTTGGGAGCAATGCGTTACGGCCAACATTGTAACGGTGTCGGGCTGCTGCAGTCCTAAACCTGAGACCATGCATCTAAATGAATATTGTCAGCAGAGTGAATATTGTTTTACGTCGCTTTCTCCACAATCTCAGCAATATCACGACAGAAAAAAGACCTAAGTCGGAACTATACTCTACTCTTATCAAATGACTTCAATGGTTCTTTATAATCCACAGTACCATAGACGGGCCATTTTCAAAATATTTGAGCAAAAACGGTAAAGACATGTCTTCAACATTTTTTTAAAAAGTTTGCATTATTTCATTATTGTTATCATTTAATCAGGTGAAGACATGTATTTAGAACTCCGAATTTTTTTAACAAGCATTTATCTTGGAAAATCAAGTTTTTTTTCAATATAATATGCTTGATTTGTCTTCACTGTGAGGTGTCCGAAATGGGTTTGCGATTTTATGAAAACTTGTTAATGTCATATAATTACGTTATTGAAATTCATGACAGGTTGGCCCTATCTCTAAGATGTCTTTTCTTGCTAATAAAATAAAATATGTATAAAAACATTGACTGAATCACCAGTTATTCAATATTAAGCAGTGGTCCAAGTTTTGGAATGCAAATGTCTTTACCGTTAACAAGAACCCATAAGGCCTATTATTTCTGCAAGTATTCACCAGATGGCTCAAGCACGTAAATTCCCGGATCTAGTCAACTATTTTTTTCTTGAAGTAAACAAGATCTAATTTTTAGACAAAGACAAATTCAATATAAGTGTTAAATAGGCTGTCACAAATTAAATGTCACAACAATAGGATGACTTTACTGTGTGTCTAATAACATTGGTTGAAAAATTAAATAGCTGTTCTAGATTATTCTTGTCATCAGTACATGAAGAAAACAACGCTGTGAAGTCAAAAATATGCACATAACTTGTAAAATGTTTATTTTATGCCAAATAGTGTGTCTTTACAGTTATAATGATTTGTCTTTACCATTAAAACGGTAAAGACCGGCATTAAACGGTAAAGACAAATACTATTTTAAAAGGTAAGTTCTGTGGTAGTTCAATGTCCCTTTGATCATAAGGTGTGGAAGTCTGCATACAATTATACTGAAAACCAGGCCTGCTATATAAAGCTTATATCACCTATTTATTTAACGATTTTTTTCTTTATCGTTACAGCAACATCTTTACCGTTACAAAACCGTCTTTACCGTTTATTGTTCTCTTTTTACCATTATAAAATTGCCTACTATTTAAGCCATACCGGTAAAGACAAAAAAAGATTTCTATTAATGTCTCTAAAAGTGCTAATGTATAACATGCTGCTTTGCTATTGCACATTGATGCTTGGCATAATATCCTATATGCGTACATAACATTTAAATTCACAGAATCAGAACTATTTTTCCTCAAAATGTCTTTACCGTTATTGCTCAATTTTTTTGAAAATGGCCCAGACAACACTGCACAATCCAGACCTTTGAACAGTTTGGAAAACTGTATATGCACAACTCCAGTACCTTGAAGTTTCGAGCCACAACAATATTATATTGCAGATGCTTGCATCTCCCAGAAAATGTGTTTTATTATTAATACAAAAAATTGATAGGGACACTCCCTATACATATATCCGCCTGGTCCCCATAGAGGCCCTGCAGGAACCCTGCCGTTGTCGCCCGATATAACTCACACTTTACAGCCCGCGGTTGGGTCCTGTTAGGGATACCTACGAGCACCGGCCGAGACCCGGTAACGTTTTTTTTAGAAATTGAGGACAAGTCTCCACTGATAGCCGGTCGGGCGCCCGCCGCGACCCGCCAGGACTCCGGCAGGCTATCTGTAAAACACGTTTTGAACATAACCACAGTGCCCGGGGCCCGCCAGGGACTTAGATCACGGCCGTGCTCACAGCTCGGACGGAGGCTGGGCTAATTGTGACCTATAAGCAGGATAATTCGCAGCTAAGTTTCGACAGAATTACATCAACCCAGGGAGGAGGAGTGTTTATCGCTGTCAAAGAAAATTATGACGTATCTCTCCTCCCCGATACAGTAACCAATACAGACCTTTTATGGGCGAAAGTCCACTTTGAAAAATCAAAATCCCTAATTCTCAGATCCTTTTATCGGTCACCAGGCTCTAAAATTTAAAAAATGGAAGAATTCAGCAGATCTTTAGATCTTCTTCCAAAAAATTCAAATCAAACCATCATCGTTGGTGTAGACTTCAACCTTCCGGACATAGACTGGGAAAATAGTCTAGTTTTGCCCTCAGCAACCAACAAGGGGCAGTGCGAACATCTTTTGTCTTGCCTGGATGATCATGCCTTGACCCAAGTACAAAAATAAGCCACCAGAGATAAAAAACATTCTAGACCTTTGCATAACAAACAAGCCTGGCTTAATTAAATCATCCCCCTGTGTACCCAGAATTTCGGACCATTGTGCAGTGCTGACCGAGGCCGACATCAATCCCCCATATCGATGTCAACTCCTCGCCCAGTGCGTCAGTTTAAAAAAGCAAGTTGGGAAAACATTAGGAAAGAAATTAGGAGACATTGGGCCTCCTTTTCCAAAGACAGCCCCAATAATTCGCTAATGAAAAATGGTTGAGGTTAAAGTCTATCTTGATAGATTGCCTGAATAAATTTGTTCCAACAAAATTAACATCTATACGCCAGAACTTGCCCTGGCTTGATAAATCGCTCCGCAGGGCTATTCGGAAAAAGGCAAAACTTTATAACAGAGCGGAAACTTCAAAACGACCTGACCTTTGGGAAAAATACAAATTACAGAAATGGGACACACAATTTTAGACGTGCCTGTTGGTCCTTTATTAACGACAAACTTCTAACATCTCTGGCGCTATATAAAATCACAGCGCCAGGATAGGTGTGGTGTCTCTCCTTTATTGCATGATGGCCAACTGCATTCAGACAGCAGACGCAAGGCCGAAATCCTCAACCAACAGTTTTGCTCAGTATTTACTGATGAGGACACCACTAATATGCATATATTAGAAGGACCACCAACAACTGACATGGATAAAATTAAAATTACTGAATCTGGCATAACTAAATTATTGAGTGAATTGAACGCCGATAAAGCACCAAGACCTGATGAGCTTCAAAATGTACTCTTCAAAAATGCTGCCAAGGAGATATTTCCTTTTTTAAAAGATATTTTCGAGCACTCTATTCAGACCAGGAAATTGCCCGATGAATGGGTCGAGGCTAATGTAGCCCCTGTTTTCAAAAAAGGAGATCGTCATACTGCTTCTAACTACAGGCCGATCTCCCTGACATGCCAAATTGCTCGAACATATTATTTGCAAGAGTTCAATGACCCACTTTACAAAAGACGAGATTTTAACACCTGTGCAACACAGTTCCCGTGCAGAGCATTCATGCGAAAGTCAATTACTATTGACCACCGAAGACCTGGTTCAAAATTATGAGGATAAAATTCAGACAGATTCAATTGTATTAGACTTTAGTAAGGCTTTCGATGTAGTTCCCCACCAAACGTTTACTTCACAAACTTGATCACTACGGAATTAAGGGATCCACATTACTTTGGATTCAAAATTTTCTCACCACTCGATCGCAAAAAGTAGTAGTAGATGGTAGCTTCTCGGACACTGCTCATGTAGAATCTGGTGTGCCACAGGGTACAGTACTTGGTCCGATCTTATTTCTATGCTACATTAATGACCTCTCATCCTCGGTCTCATCTGCTGTTCGACTCTTTGCTGACGACTGCCTCCTTTACCGGTCCATTAGAACCAAGGCTGATAAAAAAAACTGCAGGAGGACCTAACTAAGTTGGAGCAATGGGCAGACACTTGGGGACTGAAATTCAACCCATCCAAGTGTTCTGTCCTCTTAGTGAAAAGACCCTGGGCTAAAGAGATAGCTTCAGACTATCAGCTCAAGGGGGGCACACTCGAGAAAGTATCATGTACACCTACTCAGGAGTCAGCATCAGTGAGAACCTGGAATGGGGGGATCACATATCCAAAATTGCGAGTTCCACACTGGGTTTCTTGAGGAGAAATTTAAAGGGATGTCCCTCAAAATTAAAAGAGATTGCATATTTCGGTCACTTTTGGAATACTCTTGTCCTGTATGGGATCCATACAGGCAAAGTGATGTCGATAAATTAAATAAAATTCAAAGAGCTGCAGCACGTTTCGTAACAAACAACTACCAGCGTAAATCAAGTGTCACAGCTCTTATACAAGATCTAGGCTGAACTGACTTACAAACTAGAAGAAAGAACTTCAGGCTGACAAGCCTGTACACAATTTTAAATGGATTAATCGCTGTACCTGTCAGTGATCTCTTAACCCCAGCAGACAAAAGAACTTGTGGTGGACATAAAAAAATCATTTAAACACATTAGAGCTAACACCACGCTGGGACAAAATTCCTTTTTGTACACAACTTTACCTGATTGGAATAACCTTCCACTAGCTGCTATTGAAGCCAGATCAATAGCAGATTTCAAGAGCCAACTGAGCGATTAGTCTGGTCGGCCGCTCAGCACCATCCCTCCGCCTGATACTCCCCTGAGGAGGACTGCGAGGTCAATATTCAAAGTCAAAGACCCTACTCGGATCGGTTAGTTGTCATTTAAAAAAAATACCAATAGCTAGTACACAATGAAATGTGACAGTAGAACGATCGGACGCGAACATTCAGAAGAGTTTGATAAAGTGACTGCAGATTTGAATGAATTCAAGCTGGAAAAAATTATGAAACATTTAAAAAAACTTTTACTTCTTATCACCAAATTTATGACAGAACACAATCTTTAGGAATAATTTTCTTTTAATATGGTTTACTCTGGTAGCTTTGATGTTGACCACATTGCATCGCAGCATTTTGGGGATGTTGTAAAATGCAATAAATCACAATTAACGCGGTTCATAAATGATGTAAAACAATAAATTCAGGTCAATCAGTCTACATCTTTTACATGCAAAGTTTATGAGTTTCGTGGGAGTAGGCCTACTCTACTGTGACTCGTATATGACTATAAATAGACATCAGGGATCTAGATGCTGTACTGACAAGGCCTGATTCGCAGCGATATCTGTTTTATCCAGCAAAATGCTGGATGAACTTGCACAGGATCATTACATATCTCTGATAATCAACAGACTTCGTTACATTATCATCAAGACTTTGCTACACTATCATCAATATTTTGTTACTTTATCATCAAGACTTGGTTACAATCTTTACAAGACTTTGTTACACTATCATGAAGACTTTGTTACTCATTCCATTACTATCATAAAATTTGCGTTACACACTTTTGTTGAAAAATATAACTGTAATCGCATTTTTTCAGCTCTAACACATCACACAACAAAGTTTATCACATGTATTTAGTCTTATACTTATAACCTACCGCTATATCGATAGAAATCGGAGACCTCTGCTGTGTGCCGACCAGCAATCACAATTTACTAGGGTGCTTACACAACAGCCTAAACGGGAGTGTATAGCAATCACAGAGTCGTGAAATATTCGTTGACATGGCAAGATAAATAATTTTGATGCATGAGATTGTTTCAGTTTGATGATGGTTAGAGACTGTTATTCGTGTAAAAAACAGACAAAACTTAACTGAACTATACATGCTATAGTACAGGATCCTCAAGTTTGCGAAGCATATCACAATGTTTGCGTTACAGTCATCAGGACTTTGTTACCATGATCATAAAGACTTCACTCCGGCTGTTACAGACCCTACTGGTAGAGCGAGCCTGGCCAGCCCGGCGAGATGACACATGGTTCACAGCATCCATGTTAGTCGTCACACAGTAAACTGGGGCGCAAGTCCAAGTAGGATTTGGGCGGGTATATTTCCCTGGCCCGAACCATGAGGGGACTCGAGCCCATTTCATGCGCTGGGCGCAAACAATTCTGTGCCTGGCTCGCCGGGCTTGCGCCCGGGCTAATGACGGGCTGGCCGGCGTTACCGCAGGCCAGCTTATGAAAAATATGTCCCATTTTTAAAAAGAGTACTGTACCTCACAAAACGCGTCGACCAGTGATGATCCTCCACTCAAAACAATGATAAATAATACTGGTACAGGTATGTAGGATTTTTGTTTTAAGACACAATGTCTATTTTGCGGTAAAGATTGCAGTGACGAAAGAAACCAAAACAAGTCGTTGGAGTTTTTTTAGCCGTGTTCGTACTGTAATAGTCCAGGAGCACGAATCTGAAAATTTGGTTTCGTTCAACACCAGAAGTAACCAAGGTTTGACTAGCTAGGATGATGGTATAAACATTCTAGAACAACACCAGATAGTGTGTACAATCAAATTGTGGTATCAAAAAATATTTATGGCAATTTTACGGTAGGGGGTGTATTAATGGTACTACCTTAGAAATTGGACTATGTATACATAATTGTAAATATCTTTGTCAATACGCAATCAATTTTAAAGATTATAGCATCAAAATGTAATGTTTTTAGTAGTTTATGTCTATGTGAAAAATACATTACATTTATATAAGATAATCATATTTAAGTTGCTGTTGATTCATGTTATATATAAGCTTGGTGTATATTACTATTTGCGTCTTTTCAAAACGACATGCTTGCAAAAATATATTACATCTTAACCAAGGGGAAATTCTTAATAACATCGAGTGGAATGTTCACTTGAGTTTTTGACTAAAAAAAATTGTGGGAGATGCTTAGTCTTTATGGCCTATGTAAACTTGCAGGCACAGGGGAAATTGTTGCAAAGCTGGTGAGCGATGTAAAGAAACTGGCTAAATTGGTGTCACTTGATTTTTTGTATAGTTTTGGCAAGCCTATTGCTAGTTGCAGAATATTACAAATAATTATAGCTGTGTTGGTGCAAAACATTGTTAATTATTCTCAAAAAGATTCAATTATTTCATTCAACTGTGTGTTAGATTATTTCATTTAATATAACTCCCGATGACAAAAAAGTACATAAAACATTATTTATACTTCAATTTGACTATACAACCATCCTGGAATTGTTCTGGAGACCCTAAGTTGTTGATTTGACAGGTCAAACCTTGGTTAGGTTTGGTATTGATAGCTTTATTTCATCGTTTAAAAAGTATGGTAGAACACATGTTTAGACAGATGTGGCATGCGGCTGCGGACGTTTGCTGATCTTTTCAACTTAGCTATTGTTCTTTCACATTTTTGCCAGTACACATATACCTTATTCAAAAATGCTACGTTCTGATGCCAAAATATTGAAATATGATTAAAGATATGCCAATGTATTATCACTTTTGTCATTAATATATGTATTCCATACTGTGCAATCATATACACTCCACATCAACAGTCTCTAAAATATATACACACCGTGATTTGGTTATACACACTCTCTAGCCTTGTTCTAGAGGCTCTATTTTATATTTCCATCAAGTCAAAGCTTGGGTAAGTTTAGAGTTAAGGGAATTATGTCAGCGTTAAAATAGTATGAAGACAAAAACGCATGTTTTGATCACTGTTGTATCATAGTTTGACTTTTACTGACCTTTACAACATCGTGATAGCTACAATTGCTTTTATGATAAATTATGCCGAATGAATAAAACAGTTTTGGTAGCGAAATATGTACTTTTATTGATTATCAGCGAATACATTGACACTTAAGTCATTCTACTCTATGTGGCATATTATGCTAACTGATATACCCCAGTTGGAACAAACCAACATTACAACTTTTTTTATATAATAATTTGACTATACACACTATCTGGGTTTGTGATATATATACCATGTCATTGTCCCATCCACTCAACTCTTGGTCAGCTCTAGTTTTGAACAAAAAATATCGAAGTACAGTCAACGTCATGACAGTCAAAAGTTGGCAAAATCACTGTCGTATGCTCTTTTGACCTTTATTGTCCTTTATAAAATAACAGTTGTTACTTGTTTTTTTTTCCTATGTATAGTTCGATATGTGACTTACGTTTTGGTGACAGAATATTTACTTTTTAACGATTGTTGATAAACATCTGGCAAGTTTTGTCACTCACATTTCATATTTCAAACTAGGCCATGTACTACACCCCAAGACTTAAAAATCCATACAATAGATATTATTATCAATATGTGCCTTATGTTCTAGTTGAGGGTTATTCTAGAGGCCTTATGCTATTATCCCATTAATTTGAATTTTGGTTAGTTTTATTATTCAACAAATGACAGAAAAGTACACGTAGTGTGATGGCGAAACATTTGCTAAATCACTGTGGCAATTGGTTGTGACCTTTGTTGACCTTTATAACTTAGAAATTATAATAGTGTTTTTCTATATATATATATATTAAACATTGACTACATTACGTTTTGGTGCCAGAATCTTTAACATTGATATATTATTGACAAAGATATTGGCAATTATGTACACATACTTCAATTGTTCTTGTGATACCATACAGTACACCCCCTACCCCAAAATGCCCCCTAAAAATAATTGATACCACATTTTGATTGTACACACTATCTGGGGTCGTTCTAGAAGGTTCATGCCACCATCCTATCAACTCGAACCTTGGTTACTTTTGGTGTTGAGATAAATCCGTTTTTAAGCGTCTTTCGGGATTCCGCTCCTGAACTATAAAGCATGGTGACACATCTTTGAAAGAAACTATTTTAAGAGCGTGCAATGAACGACATGATGCATGTCGCAAGAAGTAGAAATATGTATTCGAGGAGCAGTCAGTGTAGATGCTGGCCGAGCATTAAAACAGATTTGGAATACCGTTTCGTATTTACTGGGCTGGACGTCTCGTATTCTCGTCGGTCCCATCCAAGCAAACCCGGAGCATTTATTCAATGCTGTTGCAATGTTGGGCCAGCATCGAAGACGGTGGACCAACCTTGCAACGGCATTTGGTGAAAACCTCGGGTTTGCTGGGGTGTTTACTTTTGCCACCACAGAAAACGTGCAGATGCTCAACGCCTCCTAGCGATCACAACACGACAAAGCGTGTAAGCATCCGGGAGTTTTAACGCGTGTTGCCACCGATCTGGAAACCCGATCAATGCCAGGAATCGTTTGTTCCAACACGCTGGTGGTGGGCGTATGACATATTTATCCGCCGTTTAATCACGTGCCAGTCAAATGTCAAAGGTGAAGAACAACTACCTGAGTGGGGATAACACGAGAGGACATCAAATCAAACTGTCCACTGAGTGTGGCAGGTAAGTAGCATATCCTATCTATCCTGTGATAGGTTGTGGAGGGGGTGGGGGGGTATAAGAGTATGGTCAGACTTATACTTTTCTCTTGTACTATATTGTATCTTAAAAAATACATTCTCTGCATGATAGACTATTTAAATGCAAAAGTTAAGAATTCAAAATTCAGCCCATTTCCCGTTATTATTTGTTTGTTCATGTTTTCTTTTTTTTCTTCAAACCACAAAATCTTGTGATTATCAGTTGGTTAAGGATTTTTTTTCAGAGATACGCGGATAGTTTATCACAAGTACACAATAAGACTAAGATTATTTTAAAATCTTTGTTGAAAGTGTTTTTAAAAATAAATAAGACTATAGCGGATATTATTTAGACGTGTGTTAGTACAGTAGAGTCAAAACTTTTTTGTAGTGGTGGCTCTTACATAATAAAAAGTAAAATTTTATGTGTGATAAAATAAATTCACATATTACCCATTTTCCTAATAAGTTAACTAATTTAAATGTTGAGCGCGATCCACAATCTCAAGTGGCTGAGAACTACACGTATTTGTCCAATTTCGGACCAAAGAATAACAAAATTGCATTGAAACACACCTTTTATTCTCAATTAAACAGAGATTTGGTCTGCTAATAAAGTGAACTATTTTAGTCGTGCTTAGCGCAGGTTTAAAGCCAGTTGATCGTCCACAATTTCGTTGCCTGGAATATAACATATCAACCCTATACTCTCTACATAAATTGCCCCTAAATTTTACCCTATTTAACCCTTTAACCGCCAAATTATTCAATTTGAATTTTCGCTCACTTGAAGTTGTGTCTCGCTAACGCGATCCACAACTTCAAGTGAGTGAAAATTATTCAGATTTGACAAAATGGAGGTCAACTGTTTTCAAATATTGCTGATTGATGTCATATTTTATCTTTAACATGTTTAAAAGGTGGTACTAAATGTGCTAATAAAAAATGAAACCCCGAATATATGCGGCACCGGCGGTTAAAGGGTTAAAGGTTTAAAGCCAGTCGATCGTTCACAATTTCGTTGCCTGGAATATAACATATCAACCCTTTACTCTTTACATAAATGGCCCCTAAATTTTACCCTATTTAAAGTATTGTTTCGCTGTCGCGACCCCACAACTTCAAGTGGCTTAGAATTATTCGTATTTGCCTAATTTAAAACAAAATATTTGCAAATCTGATATTTAAGCACTCATTTAATTCCCAATTACATAGATTAGTCGTCTGCTAATAAAACGCATTTAATACGATCATCCCAGCAAACACGAGGCATTGATCCAATGTTGGGCTGATGTTGGGCCAGCGTCCTAGACGGTGGGCCAACATCAGCTAAACATCGGGTCAATGCCTCGTGTTTGCTGGGATATTTGTGCAAATCGCTTGAACCAGCTGGGTCGTCATTCTTCACTGTAATATGCTTCACCATAATAATTTGCATTTCGGCGGACCCCACTCCCGTAGACGTTGATCATGACGACCTATTAAACTTAATAGTTAAAGACATTATTGCTCGTTTGGTCACAAAATAAGCCTACACTATTCCTTCACCTGGACTTAACATATTGAGCACCGAATGTATATTAAACGGAGATCAAATTCAACTGCATCATGCACGATTGGTGTCATGGTATCTCAGAAAAAACAGGAGACGTTAAACCAATGTTGTATTGAAGCTGGCCCATGCAGTGTCTGTGATGCTGGCGCAACCTCGTCTCAATAGGATGACTACTCAGCGTGTTTGCCTACTCAGGCGTAGTAATATTTCTTCGGTATCGATATCAATCTACTTAGTCGAGTTTTCACCATCCTGTAAAAATCAAAATATTAAAGAGGAAGGTCATCTAGCGACTGTGATATCAAGGAGAGCCATCTGGTGATCTGCCGTGCAAAGCCAAAACCTATTAGTTTGAACAGCAGAAATGCAGGCCTATATTCTTTTTCTGATTCAATCACAACAAAATATGACTTGTGAACAGACATTTTGCCATGCGGTACTTGTAGTTCCCCACACGGCGCAGTCCCTGATGCAGTGGCTAACCCTGTCGTCTGTCACACAGTGGCTCACGGGATCGTGACAACAAAATCAGCTACTATTATGCACACCAGGAAGGTGTTTTCGCTAATAATGTCCAAGTCATGTTTTGTAGACACCGCATAGTAAAACATTTGTTTATAATCGTATACTAACAATATTGTCAGTTTCATTAGTTACTGTAGAGATTTGCGTGTATGTTGTTGGTGCGGTATAACATTTTCAGACTAAAAAAAAACTGTTTATCACCAATAGCCTAGTTCTAGGTGTATATGGTTAACGTCATACCGTCTACATTTTGAATTACTAACGTAAAGTTCACGGTAAATAATCAACTAAAATAAAAAAAATTAAATGGAAATTTTATTAATCGTCTCAACAAATGGTATAATATGCAAAAATTATGAGCATTTGTAAAAAATAAATCTGGTGTGACTGAATAGGGACCTGGTGTCCGAAATAAGTCATAGTGTCTCGCTGACGCGATCCACAACTTCAAGTGAGTAAAAAAATAAAAATAAAAACCCGAATATATGCGACACCGGCGGTTAAAGGTTTAAGGCTATCATTTTAAGTAAATGTTTATTAGGTATCGCCTGTGTGCATTTTGTTGTTAATTGGTTAGCACAAGGCTCTCAAGGGCAGGATTCGAAGGAAGACTTGAAACTCTTTGTTCTCAGAACGTCGCAGCATGGGAATCATCGTAACTTTCTCATTCATCATATATTTTTGTATTTAACCCTTTAACCGCCGGTGTCGCATATATTCGGGTTTACATTTTTTATTAGCACATTAAGTACCACCTTTTAAACATGTTAAAGATAAAATGTGACATCAATCAGCAATATTTTAAAACAGTCGACCTCCATTTTGTCAAATCTGAATAATTTTCACTCACTTGAAGTTGTGGATCGCGTCAGCGAGACACAACTTCAAGTGGGTGAAAATTCCGATTGAATAATTTGGCGGTTGAAGGGTTAAACCCGCTTTCATTTAATGCTGTTCTTGTAGCTCCCAACAAAAGTCACCTTCACAATAACAAAACAACCTCTAGTAACTTTCATTGAACAATTTTTAACCATATATCTCAGATTACGTTTTCAGAATAGCGGCTGATCAAAGATAACAGCAGGTAAGAAATTGTCACCATTATTAATGAATTAATCGATATAAATGATAATTCAATATTATTGACATAAGGTAATAATTATAAGCCTGGTGTTTAGTAAAATTTGTTCTTAGGCTAAAATGCTTACATATGTTTTAAAAAGTATCTGGTATAGTATTGGTCCAGGTGGATTCAGTGACTACCTAACTTTTTGAAATGGTGCATTGCAACGAAAATTGGTAAACGCTACCTCTCATAAAACAAAAATAATTGACCAATAAGCGTGTCATTGCCATAGTTTTTATATTGATACCGACTCCTCACTATTAAAAAATAACTAAATCTTTTTTCAAATGACTTCACAAATGTTGGTTAAAAATACATCTTGTGCCAATAGGGTTAAATATCTTTCAAAATGTTCTAGTAGTGGTCTAGATGGATTCATCGAGCACTAAACTAGTTGAAATGAGGTATTACAAAATAAAATTGTACTAAAATCAACCAATTCACAGACTATATGGTACCGGGAATATGGCAGCGGCCATCTTGTCCGCCATTTTGAATAACTAAAATTATCAATGAAGAAAGCTTGGCAGCATTCAGAGTCTGACTTATTTACTTCCCCTGCCGAGCTGGTTTGGGAGTACATTCGCAATGTTGACGTCGTAGCTGCTGATAAACTACAATGATGTAAAATAAGTCGCTGATGGGTTAGGCCTCTCAGCTCGGTCCGCTGAGGATGTAGGCGCTATAGGAGTTTATTGCTTAAAAAATAAATACAATTCAGCATAATCATAACTACATGTAAATGGATTAGTCCATATAAAATTATGTCATACACTCACAGTAGGAGTTTAGAATTCCATCAAATCAAACATAGCCCAAGAATTTCTAGCCAATTACATAGTAATTAGCGGTTTATTTCTTATGACGTAATATCTACGCTTTCCCCTGACCTAAATGCAGAAAACGTTTATTAAGTCATTATCTTGGTCATATATTATGGACTTCTGGCATAAAATGTTTTCTTGCACTTTTTTAGGGTCCGAGTATATATGCGTGGTATATTCATCCTACTACAAATATAATCGAGAATATGTTATTTTCTGAACACTTGTTAAAGACAAAAGTACCTAACCTAAGGAACTGAAACGTTATATTGCACATGTTCATAAGGACTGGTGTACAGAAGTGTGAACCGTTTCCCACGCACATCACCCCTCTTTCCCCTGAGTAGGGCGCAAACTCAGGCAAAATAAACTTAAAAGGATACCGGCCTTAGGCCAGTTCTAATTATTATATTCAAGAGAATTGTTACGGAGTGTTTATGATGGAATTACACTAGGGACGAATTAATTAACGAAATAAATATCAAAATTTGGAACGTAACATACCGTTCTGAAAGACTAATATGAAACGGAAGAGGTTGAAATGACTGTGCCATGTAAGAATATGAAATTACAAGTAATATAAAAGCAAGACATCGCACACACATAATGGAGTAGGTCAAAGATAGGGGAGACCGGGGCACAGTGGTTCGGATTTATTGTTTTTGGACGCTCAATGAAACTAATGGGAAATAGGTTATTCACTTAAAGTTGTGTGAATGAGGTCTGAAAATGGTAATTATACAGTATATGTTATCTGTGTGGTTTATGTTACCAGCCATTTCTATAGACAATTGAAAAAAATAAAAATTATGATCCACTGTGACTCGGTGGGGCACAGTGGATCAAAAATAAATAAACAGTTGATTTCATTTCTAAGATTTAATAATATTCCAATAAACCAAATATATACGTTTATAACATTATTATTCAATATACCCATGCAATTGCTAATATAATCACATGGTTAATACACAATATCATAGTCTGTGCCCCAGACCACTGTCACTCGTAGTGCTGCTTGTGGGAGGCTGTTCTTGTTGCGAATATGCTACTGTTCAGCCCAGCAGAGAATCAATACTGTTCTCAGAGCCTTTTCAACTCAACATCGAAAAACGTTGTTTGTAGTGCATTTAAGAGTTTTCCTGCTTTGCAAAAGTTGTTTTAATGTGAAATCGGTATCGAGGATTGTTATCAGTCCTATTGGATTGTTTTCATGGGCGATTGATTATGGGTGATGTGGACATCTTGTATCTCCTGTCAGAAATCAGATGGAATCTCAGGCTTGTTGAACATTTTGTGGAACAGCGGCGGCTCCGAGCGGTGTCTTTATGGTGTTTTTATATGTAATAATTATTCATGAATGGAAGACACTTAAATTGGCGTGCTTTTGTTGTGAGTTAGGGACATTACTGGGACGATTTTGAAGGTAGAGTGTCGAAATCGTCGGCGGGGATTTGCACACCATTATTGTATAATACTCTGTGTGGCTAAACAGCAGCATATTCGCAACAATAACAGCTTCCCACAAACAGTGCCACGGGTGCCAGTGCCCCAGACGTACCACGTGGACATTTTAGGCTAAAAAATGGCCACCATGAATTCTCAGTTGAATTGCACTACACGTTTACATGGCCAATATATAACACTACTCATTGGTAATGACAATATAATTTAGTCATAGCAAAGACCATGTACAATGGTCTTTGGTCATAGTTCTTCTACAGATTATCAGGTTCGATATCAAGTGAAAAATATTTACTTTTGTGACTGAAAAACATACCTTTTCTGATAAAATAGAACAGTGTGGTCTATTCTCTTGTTAATTTTGTGGGAAAAAGGAAACTCTCTTGGCATCAATTGATGACGTCATCGCGGATTCCCATGGCGTAAATTACTGTGCCCCTGTGTCCACTGTGCCCCGATCTTACTGATGTGATTCCTCTAAATAAAAGGGGGAGTTTCAAAATCAGTGAAAAAATACCTACCACATCTTGGGGAAATGACGGTTAATTTTACCCACATGTTTTATAATAATTTTCAGGATTCTTGTTATTGATTCTAATTATGTCCAAACGCTCCCCAGCCATGTTCAAATGCTCCCACACATGTGGGTGGATTTGAAAATGATTTTTTTTATATATCTAGCCACGTTCTTCTATATAGAATGTTCAAAATACAGTTATCCACAGGCAAAGTGAGTCTCTCTCCTTTGGCAAAAAATGAGCTTTGTCACATATAAATAGTAAGAGAAAAATGAAAATATGCTGTGTCCATTTAAAAAAAATAACATTTTCAAGGAAGACATATTTCAGTTTGCTTATTATCTATCACAATAATAATATTATCTCCCAAATCCCATCAAAAAAGAGGAAGCGATAAGAGTTGACTAGAACAAGAAGTAATAAATCAAGCATGTGTACATCTTGGGGAGTGTTTGTCATCGTTTAATCACACATTGAAAATGGCAAAACACCGTTTCAGTTGCAGAGTATTTATTTCAAAAACGTTTGCATGACATATCGGAATTGTGAATAGCAAGAAACTTATGATGATAATACATTGTTTACCCCTTTAACCGCCAAATTATTCAATCTGAATTTTCACCCACTTGAAGTTGTGTATCGCTGACGCGATCCACAACTTCAAGTGAGTGAAAATTATTCAGATTTGACAATATGGAGCTCAACTGTTTTCAAATAATGCCGATTGATGTCACATTTTATCTTTAACATGTTTAAAAGGTGGTACCTAATGTGCTAATAAAAAATGAAAACCCGAATATATGCGACACCGGCGGTTAAAGGGCTAATTTTTTTAAACGCTAATTTCAATTAAATAATTATAATCATGAATGCATGTTTGCGATACTCTGAACATGGGCTTAGAAGCTGTCTGGTCTGATCTTCATGACACTTGACAAGTAGGAGTAATAATAGTCGGTGTCCTGGTTGCCCCAATCTCTCCACTCCATTCCTTCTCCGTACGCGTATCCAGCGTGGTCTCCATTCAGGTAGAGTCCGTTCAGGTTGCTCCTGTGACATTTGTGATACCACCATCCTCCCTTGAACACGTCAGCACAATTCGCACCGTTACGATTGTCATTATCTTTGTCAATCGTGGTGAAGGGATAACCATTGTGGAAGGTTATCGAGTCGCCTGTCAACATATTGCATTTGAATTAAAACATTGATCACTGGCGTCGACTATACTATCTATACTACTGTTTTTGTTATTCACACTTGTGTAGCCAATTTTAACCCTTACAACGCTGAATTATCTTTGCTTAACCCTTTCAAGCCTGAATTTACCATTGTCATCTTTATCCACTACATGCCGCGAATTGCTGTCGCAATTCTCGACTTGTAGTGGATAAAGATGACTTAAAGTGGGTGGGAAATAAGAAATAAAAAAAATACATTGTTATTACTGAAACAGTTGCATGAAAATTTTCGCTCCGGAAGCTCTAGGTGTAGGAAATTCATTTATTTTTCAGGGATGCAACATAATGCTTGAATGCATTGTGACGGCTTAAAGGGTTAAACCATGGAGACTAAAGGGTTTTTTCCAATTTGAAGTCATCATAAATGGCTTAGTTGGCTCTTTCCGGTTCATTCAATTCAATATAAAAAATTGTATTCTGTGAGTAAGGGATCGTCTTTATACGTCAGAATCTGGCGTCTACTGACGACAGATTCTGACGCATAAAGACGGTCCCCACGCGTAAAGGTGAAGGAGGAAGAACGGAAAAATATATTCAAATTTGAAAAAAACTTATATAGCCCATTGTCATGATTGTGACTTAATTTGTATAAATCCACGTAATCTTAGTCACTTGAAGGTGTTGGTCGCGGCATCGGAACACAACTTTTATTTAAGTGACTCAAAATGTCAATGCAATAGCTGACAGTTCTATGGTTAACCCTTGTGCTCCTGAGACCGTATATACGAGGGATTCTATAATTTCAAGCGCCAGCAATTCTTATGATGTGTGTTCGGAGATTATCGTGGCTGAGCAAGTTTCCCAGAATGATGTCGCCCTAAGCGTACTGTTTATCGCAGTAGTCACTAGAGGTCAAGTTCTCTCAACAAGCTAGATCAAACCTCTTTGGGATCTGACCTCCTCGTGTTGGAAGTGAAATTTGTTTCGCACATGTGAGTGTTTTCTAACTGATTTTATAGTTTTTTTTAATTAATATCGGTTTAGAGAGATGATGGATGATGGTTTTTGTGATGGATGCTCTGTTCATCAAATACTTCAATTGAGGTCTATTTTGCATAAATAAACTTATTTTTTGTCATTTGAAGCTTGAAATTGCGTCAACAATTCCAGCTTCAAGTTACTGGAAAATAGAAACAAGCAACTCAGCAGCAAAGAGTTACATTGATTTTCTTTGGTTGATTTAGCAGACCATACATGATATGTGGCATACATGGTTATATATAAATTAATATGAAACCGAGAACCACCATGCCTTGTCACCAGGGATAACCAGGGATAATACCCAGTACACACAAAACATTTGTATAACATTTGTACAATGTTGGACGACACAAGAAAGTCTCCTGGTGAGACTTGGGTTTTTCTATAGCGGTCCCAACAATTGACCAGTAAGTTATAAATAGTCTCAATTTTTTTTCGGTATTGTAAAAAATCATTTTAAAACTGAATTTGGCAAAAACGAGACGCTGATTCAATGCTGGTTTAATGTTGGCCCAGCGTCAGTGGACCGACGTTAAAACGACTTCGGGTCCACGTCTCATAAGATAATTGTACTATATTTTTTTCAGGACTAATAATCCATAGTAGGCCTATTATGAGAAATGCGTACTGAACAATTAATATAAATGAAGGGTTATGGTTATGGTTTTTGCAGCACTTGCAGCGTGTTCGATTATATAACAAAATAGCAATCATCCTACCCAGATCACTGGCGGTAAATCCCCCGATGTCCAGAGTGTAACCTGTCTCCGTTCCTCCAACAGAAAACGTGCTCCAATTACCTGACCTAGTTTCTCCACGTCCGGTCAGGGTGATGCATAAGGTCATGTCCTGCTTATGTGTCAGCCAGTGCATGTAGTACAAACCTAGAAATAGGAATCAGTGATGTATTGCGAGCATATGTTTCTATTTAATTGATGGTATAACAGATGTAGGTCCCTTGACAAATGATGTTATCTAATTATCAATAAGTGTCAAATGTATTATGTAACTTTTTAACATATAATTTATTTTCTCATATAGGCCTACATTATGAGTATTTTTCTATATAATCTTCAATCACTTTTTTATTTTTCATGTTAACTTCCTGCCAGCCACCCTGCTTGTTTTAGTTATTTATTTTACATGTCGCTTGTACTAGCTCATTACAGCTAATGTTATATTTTACTCTGTGCGACTAATAAAAAAACGTATCTTATCCTAAACCTGGAAATAATAATCAATGCATGTTGTACAAACCTAAAAATAGTAATCAGTACATGCAGTAAAAACCTAGAAATAGTAATCAGTACATGCAGTAAAAACCTAGAAGTAGTAATCAGTTCATATAAACCTAGAAATAGTAATCAGTGCATGCAGTAAAAACCTAGAAATAGTAATCAGTGCATGTAAACCTAGAAATAGTTATGCATGCAGTAAAAACCTAGAAATAGTAATCAGTGCATGCAGTAAAAACCTAGAAATAGTAATCAGTGCATGTAAACCTAGAAATAGTTATGCATGCAGTAAAAACCTAGAAATAGTAATCAGTGCATGCAGTAAAAACATAGAAGTAGTAATCAGTGCATGTAAACCTAGAAATAGTAATCAGTGCATGCAGTAAAAACCTAGAAATAGTAATCAGTGCATGTAAACCTAGAAATAGTAATCAGTGCATACAGTAAAAACCTAGAAATAGTAATCAGGGCGTGTAGTACAGACCTAGAAATAGTAATCAGTGCATGTAGTACATAACTTGAAATATCGACAGCAGGCTTACATGTAATACAACTTTTAGGCATAAATTTCAGTTAGTAAATGCAATGAAAGGAATCGGGCTTAAGGCCACCTTTGTGCACATATAGGATAAACTGGGCCAGGAGAACCTCCTGAGGATGGTGAGATGATTCAGATGACACTGTCCTCCAGACACAGGATGCGAAATTCGAACCCTGGCGGTCTGAGGCCGAGCACGCTACCTCTCGGTCACGGAGGCTCCCCACAATACTGACTTCCACACGTGGATGGGGAAGAAACATTTTTGTTTCTTTCAAACCGCCGAGACCGGGAACCGAACCCCGAACTCCGGCGTGAAAGGCAGCGGTGCTAACCACTACCCTAGGGCCCCTGCCCATTTCAGTTAGTATAATATCCAAGCAGACAGTACATTCATTGGCTGATCAAATAACTGTGATTGGGAATTAAATTTGTGTTTAACCCTTCAACCTCTAAATTATATAATGGGAATTTACACCCACTTGAAGTTGTGTCTCACTGACGCGATCCACAACTTCAAGTGAGTGAAATTTATTCAGTTTTGACAAAATGGAGGTCAACTCTATTCAAATTTTGCTGAGTTTATCACATTTTATCTTTAACATATTTAAAATGTGGTACTAAATGTGCTAATAAAAAATGAAAACCCGAATATATGAGGCACCGGCGGTTGAAAGGTTAAGCAGCACAGTTTGAAAATATTTATTCCCAAATAAACCAATATGAATAATTTTCAGCCACGCGATACAACCGCACGAGAGTAAAAAATTAAATTATTTTCGCGGTGTAGACCTCTAGGGGGTCTTGTCAAGTTAAAAAAAGCAAAAAATCTGAGAAAAACTTGCATTGGCCAAACCACAACCAACCACCCTCTTATCCATTCCGTAACCAACCACCCCCCTATCCATTTTATTTTTATTTTTGCAACATCTACAAAAGAAAAGCACAAAAAAAAACAAAAAAAATAAATAAAAAATCTGAGTTGGGGCTTGACCCACCCACCCACTTCCGTCTGTTTCTCAGATTAAAAAAAAAATTAACTTGGCAAAACCCCTAATGGTTAAGCAAACAAACCTATTTAGATCAGTTAGTAGAACAAATCAGCCTGTCGATCTTTGGATCTAGTCTAAAACTATACGTGTCAACTAGCTAGTAAAACAACTAAAGTAATAATATTCATTTTAACATCAAGATTTTCAATTTAAAATTATTTACCCAGCCAATATTCGCCATAGGGGTCGCCAAATCCTTTAACATATTCTGTCCATTTACGTTCGAAGTCCACACGACCATTGTAGCGGTTTTGCAAAACCTGAATAAACACAACCAGGCAAAATCAAATAATAATTGACAAAACACTACATATATTATTATGACAAAGCATAAACATATAATTATATGAGCAATAATTTCAAATGCGAGCAAATAACTAGATTTTAAAAAGAATGGTTTGCAAAAAAAATTATGTAGGGGCCTACTATAGATCTGGTCATTTTCGCGTGTTTAATTTTTCGCGAATTTCTGTTTTTGAGATTTTCCACGAAGTTTAGTCTTTGCGAATTTTCATTTTTCTTTAGAGGCGCTACTATAATAATAATTTTCGCGAGATTCTTGAATTTGGGAATTTTTCTTCCACGCGAAATTCGCGAAAATTAAAACCTCGCGAATATTACCAGATCTACAGTATATAAAAGGTATGCCATTGTTGTGCACAGTGCAAGCAAAGCTGTGACCAGGTGACAATGAAACATCTGAGCGAAATGAACATGTATTTCTAGGACCGTACTAGAATTAGTTGACTTGCGATTTTAATAATGTTATCTAAACAACATGACATACGAGCAACTTGTATGACCGATAATATAGGTAAATGTATGTATGATGGCTTGATACAGTTCGCGAAGATGGAAACCTCCATTTTCCTAAATTTAACAGAACCTTTACTTACCGTCCATCCACCTCCGTTTTCCTCCATGTCACAGTACACCTCTACCGGAGTGATGGGGTCACCGATGTAGATCGTGTATATTCCACTAGGTGGGGCTACGACATCTTCGCTCATACATTTCTGGTAGATCTCGGCACAATCACAAGGAGCAAACTCTGGTAGCTCTGAAACATTTATATGGCCTTACTGAGTCACAGGAAACTGTGCAGCATTGCATCACACAATGAGAAAGGTAAGCCTCGGCAGCTCTAAAAATAATAATATTGCTTATAATTATATGTACAAGAGTGTGATTATAGACTCATACGTAGGCTTAATCATTTGAACGGAAACTCAAATATTCAATATAGATATATTATACATATTATCTAAATCTCTCTGCCTACAATCACAAGTGGAAGCTACATCTATGGGACCCCATCAGAGCTCAAACTAATCTGCAAACTAACGTATTTATTTAAATAATTACCTCACCATTACACTGAATACACCCAGGAGTTTTCAAAGGCCTTGATGTAGTTTGTTTTTAAACCCATTGAAGCTAATTACAAGCACTCATTGACACTTCAACTTTCCAACTCACTCACTCACTCACTCACTCACTCACTCACTCACTCACTCACTCACTCACTCACTCACTCACTCACTCACTCACTCACTCAGATTCAGTTTCCTTTGTCGTACGGGTCACCTTATATGACTTGCTATACACCATCTATGATACTTCCAGGAGTGGTTCATGTAATAGAATGTGCCAATACTTACCACGCTCGTGGGGATTTGGACAAAATTCTTCAACAGATTTCGACTTGGTCTTTTTCTCCGACTTGGTTTTTTTCTCGGACTTCTCCTCAGAGGACTCGGAGGAGGAGGAATGCACCATTGAATGCCCAATCAGAGCTATGAGCAATATCACACCGAAGAAATACACCTTCATTGTCTTCTGTCGATTTCTGTGCAGTTCTGATAGTGGGAAACCCGAGTGTGATTGTAATATATTTACATAAGAATGTATGAAGATACGAATGAGACGGGGCTATTTATACATAACGTGATGCCATATATTGTGTAGTATCGTGTAATAATGCACGCATTACTAATAAAGTTCAAAGCTGGACAATCTTAGCTGTCCATTGTGAATTTTTTGACGTGGACAATAATCATAAAATGTATGGCGATACATACCTTACACTCACATCATAATTATATTTAATCTGTGTGTACAAATTATATTTGGCCTTCATCATTGACCATATACTAGTGCCTGTTGTTATCACCCATATAATTTAAAATGATCTGGAAGTTTCGTAACTTGTTCACGTTACAATGCAAAATTGATGAGAATAGGAAGAAGGTTATTTCCACAATTCTAAAATATACAACGTAATTCTCCCGTCATTGGACTGAACAAAGTTATTTAAAACATGTTAGCGCCATCAAAAATATTAATTAAAGATTTAACCACTTCGGCACAACTCATTTTAAACGGAAATTGCAAATACACTGACTGTCTTCTTAATAAAAGATGTAATTATTAGTTATTACAGGTGTTGATTTTTAATCTTTTAACCGCCGGTGCTGTCCATACTCGTTTTTTACATTTTTACATTTTTTACACTTGAAGTTGTGGATCGCGTCAGCGAGACACAACTTCAAACTGAATATTCAAATTCAAATTGAATAATTTGGCGGCCAAAGGGTTAAACGTGCGTCGTCAATGCTAACTTGTAATAAATGTGAAAATGCAAAAATGTAACGAGGTAGTTAGAGTGCTAACTGGGGATGTCAAAATATACCATGGTGGTTTCTATTTTGCTGATTAATCGTGATAACTACATCATAGCATATCATATTATGATATAGATATCGCAACTGACTCCTAATAAATAGATGGCTACATAACACTGATTCAGTATTATTCACCAATGAGTTTATAACAGTGTGCCATCATATCTTTTCATAGATATTATTACAATCAGTTCGAAATACTATTTTATATCATACCAGCATGTGCACCATACCAAGCAGTTTTGATTGTGTCAAATGTATTATCAATAAGCTCAATATCTGTGTTAACAATATATTCGTAGGTGTATTATTTCGGAAATCAGCTCAAAATAATACGTCACACTGTATAATTATGTAATGATTATGTCACTCCCTGTAGTTTGAAATTTGTTTTGTTACTTGATACATGTATATATCCACTGGTATTCTGGCAGAACATTTTGGACATATTACTGTATTTAAATAATATATTTATAACGTACCCCTAAATTGTGAATTATTCATAATTATTAGACATAGTTGACAGACATAAAAATAAGTGTTTTCTCAATAAAAGAACCCTACTTTATTCAAACATGACACAAACTGTACAAGCACAATATATGAATTTTAACAGCTTAGCTCGTTAAATAAACAGGCTTCCACAACTAATTCGCATGGCACATAGTTTAAGTTCATTTAGATACAGTTGCATATGCTGTGCATAATTTACATTTAATAGTATTATTGATTTCGATATTAACGAACGTTGTACATGTGGTGGTATCTGCTGCTGCTCGGAGTGTGATGTGCGATAATAATTACATGTAATTTCAGAAACTTATTTGATTTACTCATCATCGATATTACCGGAACATATAATGTTATTGATGTATTCTTCAAAAAATCGGCAGCGAGGTGATGGTCTAGTCGAGCTGCGCTACCCCGTTCAACTTACTTTATTAGTATATAGCGTATTTCGGTTGCGCGACGGCTTCACGAGTTGACGCAAGCCAATGCATTTTAAACTGGTGGTATTTTTTTATATAGGGATGTATGTATTTTTCGATGTAGGCCCTATATGTTAAACGAGCTATATACCAAATAATACACATTTTTTATAGTAAAGACGAACTATGGTGAGAACTAATAGAACAAATGAAAACAAATGACCTTATTACAACTATACGGGTTTTTAAAAGTGTTCTACGTCTATTTATTTTATAGGTTTCTACACTATTCATTGTATTTTTGCTGGTAACTATTTATTATAATATGCAGTTTTTCATAGCTGGTTTTGACGCGGAAACACATATAGGCCTATTATCTTTCATAGGTTTATACTTCTACATTTGTATATAGATAGATGTAATATTTACATAGTTGCTGCTTGGTTTGCCGAGGTTTTTCCAACCCTGTTCTAGCAACAAGACTAATTTACTATGTTGTATATATTATCATAATGCCATGATGTTTATGTTTTTGTATCTGTTTTAGATATATGTTTTGGTCAAAACAAAAGAAAAAAAGAAACGCCAGGGATGTCATTGTATAACAATTATACGCGTTTTAATAAAATAAGGATTATTTATTTATTATGGTATCAAAAAATTGCCCATTAACCCACTCACAGGAGCCGTCCTTAGACGTCAGAATCTGACGTCTATAGATATCATATCCTGACGTCAAAAGTCGATCTTCAGTCGATACTGGAAGAATTATAATGGTCATAGGCCCATAGCATATGTATTCAAATAAGCATAAAAAGCTAACTAAGACATTTACAGTGATTTCAAATTTAAAAACACATTGTTTATACCAAAATATTTCAGCATTGTGATTACTATGATGAGAATAATTATTATAAGAATAAACTAAACATTGACAAAACTGATTGAAATAAACGCTGCTCAATCACAACTATTTCAAAACTGATCGGTATGCATAACCCAAAAAACCTTCTAATTTAACCATATATAACATGGTGTTTCGGGCGTAAAACAGTCACAGAACGGCAAACAATGAAGACAGAATATATGATGAATTCACATAGGTGTCCTGAAAATAGAATATACGATCGAATATGCTTAAGCCTACACTGAATTAGCACGATTAGTGTAGATCTTGTAATATTCGCGAGGTTTTAATTTTTGCGAATTCAAGAATCTCGCGAAAATTATTATTAGAATAACGCTACGAATAAAAAAAGTATATTCGCGAATTTTAAACTTCGTGAAAAGTTCTAAAATCAGAAATTCGCGAAAATTTACACATGTGAAAATTACCAGATCGACATTATTACGATTATTACACAGGATGGGCATAGTAAGTACTTGCCAAAAGTACATTAATTTTATATACCCCAGTGAACATGACAAATTGAACCAATATTGGTACGACGCTGGTCCAACGTTGACCCACATTGCTGTTGCTGTTGCTGGGGCAATACTGCCCTTGAATATCTTGACAGAGTAGTGTCAGAGTGCACCTGAAAGGCAAAAAGTAGTATACGCTGTTTGAAAAGTAAGCAGTTACACCAGTTTGTCAGTATACGGCAGAAACCAAGCACACATTTGACATTCGCCCAAGATTAATTCAATGTTGGCCCAGCGTCGCAGACGGTGGGCCAACATTGAAGATCCATAGAAACATTAAAGATCCATAGAAACAGAAGTAGGGGCATTATATCCCAATGAACGCCTAATCATTCCGCTGACTTTATTGCACTTACTTACAACATTGGCTATTTAACTTTTTTGGAATATATCATTGTTATATCTGTTATAACTCCGAGATCCTTGAAAGATGAAAAATGGACAACTCGTACCACGGACATCTCGTAAGCAGACAACTCGTACCATGACTGATAGTATAAGCAGACAACTCGTACCACTCTACGGGACAGCTCGTACCACATAGCAGTCATTAGATCTAAGCTTATCATATCTAACGAATCTTACTCACTAGAGAGTTTACATACATGATGTATGTTTCTCTGTTACTAGATCGGTTACTGAACTAAATTATGTATTATTGTGCTAGATTCGTCTCAGATTGGTAATTAATTTTAGATATCTGTATTTTTTAAATATATATTTTAAGCATGTTTTCATCTTGTATTCTAGGTCTAAACATTACATTTTGTACATTTTACGTTGCATAATTTGACTCAAGCATAGCACAGAAAAAAACTGATCTATTCAGCTTCGCGACGAGCATATAGCTTGGACTAAGCACAGAGATGCAAGTGGATAATGAAAAAATCACCCAGATTATTATTTTTTTAATTCGGGAATATAAAAAAATATGAAATCCCGTAAATTCCAGCAGAAAACTGGTATATCTTAGAGAAATAAATAACAATGTGAATATCTTGAATACTAGTAAAAATTATAAATTTACCTTTATATAATTGTATAGATCAATAATTGTTGAATTGTATTTTATAAATATCAATATATAGGGGGCCTAGTTAAGCGTTTACCGCAATGGGTTTTATTGATATCCATTATAATTCACCTAGCAGTAGGCCTATGCACCACCGTTCAATGGAAATTATTTGGCTCGTATCTGAATGAAAGCTATTGAACACCATTTCATGGGAACATAGATATCAAATGGCTCATTATTAGCATCCTTCACTGATCTGTGTATAAATTAATATGCCTGTATATCACCAGTGAGAGGGGCATAATAATTGTTATTATATTTTGTATTCTCGTGTGGGTATATGTATCTCTTATCCGGTTAACATCTCGCTAGAGGTGTTACGTGGATTTTCTATGTGGCGTAACTACGGCAGACGGCGGGTTGCTGTCTTGAACTCAACTAATAACAGTGCCTTTGACCTCCCATCTGGGTGTGAATATTTTAATATAATAGGATGCCTATATTATGGCACAATACTTCTCATATTGTTTCTTGGTTCTTGTTTTCTGACTGTATTTTTGGCTATGGTTTTGCTTCACGTGATTCGTTTACGGCTGAGAATTGTATTTCTAATTAATTATTGTTTTATACGGATACATAGTATTACGTGGCGTATTGATTTGTCATAGTTTGGCATAGTTTTATAACATTTCCCAAAGATGATTCAAGAAAATTAATCATCGGCATAACGTTTTACACCATTATTATCCTGCAGTGCCGTACTTAGGGTTGGAAAACAGACGAGACGAGGCCCAAAGCTGAGCAAAAAATTCAAAGAATCAAAAAATTCCTGAAACATAGTTTAAAAATACTAAAATGCGAAAAGACCTGTCCTGGACACACAAGTGATTTTAAGGTTACAATAAATCTACTTCAACATTAAATCTACTGCAATTTAATTATTTACGCTTACGTACCCTATCACTCAAAGGGTGTGCTACGCGATCCTCTTGATAGCTGATAGCACCCCGCTGTTTCCATCCTGTCACTGGGGTTGTACACGGGTAATAGACAAATTAAACTTCCCTTTCTCACTATCAGCTAATTCAAGTTTTATAATAAAATATCTGGTGTGGAACACATTCTACAATTTACTCTTTATTATCTTATAATATTGTATAAACTGATAAATTTTGTACTTTGCACTTGTTTGCTCAATATCCATTTAAATACGTGATCAACGCCTTATTGATCAAATATTTATCATACGGGTACAAAACAAGAGCAAATTATATGTTTTATTAATTTCTTTTTCAAGCCAGGTGAATAAAGTGCATTTTTAGAGACTTGAGTTTAAAAACGCTTTATTGTCTAATTGGTCAAGATAGGCTCGGCCATATGCTGATATGTAAATGCTCTTACAACATGTCCATGTGCAGGATGACAATGTAAACAATGGGCCGTGCATAGTGATATCGCTGTACAAGATACAGATAGAAATCAGTCCAAATAATTAAACAGCCCTCGCCGAGGCGGGCTGCGCACTGTATTCCACACGGTCCGCCGCCGCCTCAGATCGCCATCACATACCACTGGGGATATTGTTTGATGACAGTTTGATTCCCATATCATCAACCATTTAATTACTATGGCCACCAACGGAGAAAAGCTCGTTAGTGCGTTTCAGGAAAAAGTTTCCATCGGATCCTTTTTTTAATTAGGCGAATATGTTCAGATATATCATCCAATGACCTCATTAACTTTTGGGAGAAAACAATTTCAAAGTGGCTGTTTAGTGGCCATTTCGAATTTTAATAATTTTGTGATATTTACTAAACTCAAAAAACAAAAAGCAAAATAGCTGAACCATGAAAATAAAACAAAATGTAATGTCTCACACAAGGATAACCCATGACAAATTTCGAAGTTATAAAATCCAAAATGGCCGCCAGTCGGCAATTTTAATTTTTTTACTAGGGCCACTAACATGGAAATACTTGTTGCACATTTCAGGAAAAAGTTTCCATCAGATTTTCTTTTTATTTGGCAAATATGGACAGCAATGTCAGTCAATGACCTGATTTCCCTTTAGGAGCAAACAATTTTGAAATGGCTGTCTAGCGGCCGTTTTGAATTTGAGTAATTTTGTAATACTTACGCAACTCAAAATCAAAGCAAAATAGCTGGACCATGCATATAGAACAAAAGATGATTACTCACACAAGCATAACCCATGATAAATTTTGCAGAAATAAAATTCAAAATGGCCGACTGACGGTCATTTTTAATTGTTTTTTTTTTATTATCTCGGAAATGCTGCATAATAGCTAAACCTTGAAAAAATTTGCTGATCTATATTGAATTTGAAATTGCCAACTGGCAATAACGGAGGGCTGCTTTTGTGTTCGTTTACGAACAACTCTTTCTAGCTATTGATGGTATCCACTGATTTATAGAATGAGTGTAAATAATTATGTTCCCTCCTTTTTGACAGATGAAATGCACCTCTCAAAATAATATTTTTATTCTTCCTTGCGTAATCTTTCAAGTATAATATGCAGGTTAGCTGTGTATGTATTTTAGTATAAGCTCATATCACCTGAACGACCAAATAAAACATTATACTATTCCTTTCGTGTGTGTTCTATTTGAAAATGTAAAATAATGTTGTTTAACAATAGTGAATAAAAACGGCTCAGGTATTTCACGGAGAGTAACTTAGATTACTTATGGGCAGGATATATTATGTGGGAGTTGATTTATTCTGATCTAGAACCGATCTTCTTGGATCACTTTTTAAAAATGCATTTACTATTATAAGATCAAAATCTGATGATTGAGCATGCGAACGTCTAACTATTACTATGATTCCTTGCTATGACCGAGGATACAGTGTGTCCTTGCCTTACTTTTAGCCTTGCTCTTGACGGGATGAATGGTACGAGTTGTCTTTTCTAGTGGTACGAGCCGTCTCGTCCGCTCAAGGCAACTCGTACACGAGTTGTCTGCTTACGAGATGTCCGTGGTACGAGCTGTCCAGATATCAATCTAATGGCATTCCATTCAAGGCATAATTAAAATTAATAGGACTTACACCACGTGTTAATGACATAACTTTGCATTTAATAGGGTTAAACCTTAATCTCCAACGTACACTACATTCATAAAGATTATCAATGTCACTTTGCAAGTTCTCACAGTCCTTTCTATTTCTAACCTTTTTATAACATTTAGCATCATCATTTCGTCAACAGATGTAAGATTCTGACGTCTAAAGTTGATTCCCGCGCTCTAATGGTTAATAATGTCAAGGTCAATGCCATCAAGGACGTTCTACATAGTCACATTGCACTTTGTCCTAGAATAAATTGCAACATAATTTATTTCGATGGGAATCGACAGGGCTCTCTGTGCGTATTTACATGACATGTAGAAAAGCTATTAGCATATAAGCAGATATGTGGGGGAAACATAATGTGAAGTGACACAACGAAATCAGGGGGAAGGCGACAAAAGTATTTTTTTTTTGTAGAATTTGTCATCCACTTGTTTTCACAAAATTTGTGTGTGCTGATTTCAGGCCTGCCAGAGGACGTACTTTATTATGTGTTCTCCTACACCATCAAATTTGGATATTACAAAACGGTTGCCGAAATATGAACGAAAAGTCGTTTTTTCTATGGTTTGTTGCACAGGAATGCACAGTTTATGTTTTCGCCATCATGTTATTTTAAAGTTGACAAATTTATTTCTGTTGTACTTGGAATAATTTGACCTATGTTTGAACTTCAAATGTTAGATGACTGTCCTTTTTTTATTCCCTATTATTATATTAACAATGAATTAGAATATATAGTTGATTTATAATAAATTGGGAGACCATATAGACGAATATTACTAAGGAATCCTTTTTTCAAGCAAAAATCCAGTATAGCTGTGTCCTCGATCACCTTCAAAAAATGACCGCCAAAATGTAAAAGAAACTCGTTTGTTAACGCTTGTCACAAAGGAATTCACTACTTGTGGTTTCTGCATGATTTTAAGTTGAGAAATACATTTCTGATATTTTGAATATAATTTGACCCATTATATCTAACCTTAAAATACAAGATGACCTGCTTTTTTTAGAAAAAAATGGTAAGTGTAAGTGAACACTCCTTATATAAATATATGATTTGTCACATTGAAATGCACAATTTATGGTTTCTGAGCTTTGGTGGAATTATCAACTAAAGATATCGCTCAAGTATATAATATATCGTTAGCATGCTCAGCATAATAATTATTGTAATTGTAAATTAATTATTGTAATTGTAAATTCAGGTTTTTAACCTTTTAAACGCCGGGCCCAAATATATTCGGTTTTTCATTTTTTTATTAGCACAATTACCACCTTTCAAACATGTTAAAATAATGTGACATCAGTCGGCAAGATTTGAAAATAATTAACGTCCATCTTTTTAAATCTGAATAATTTTCACTCACGTTAAGTTGTGGATCGTGTCAGCGAGACACAGCTTCATGTGTGTAATGATTTCAATAGGATAATTTGGCGTTTAACCCTTTCAAGCCTGAGTTTACCATTGTCACCTTCATCCACTTCAAGCCGCGAATTGCTGCCGCAATTCTCGACTTGTAGTGGATGAAGATGACTTGAAGTGG
The DNA here is from genome assembly GCA_964017125.1 of Flabesymbios commensalis. Classification (NCBI taxonomy): domain Eukaryota; kingdom Metazoa; phylum Annelida; class Polychaeta; order Terebellida; family Flabelligeridae; genus Flabesymbios; species Flabesymbios commensalis. Next base: position 33,978,161 of record OZ024917.1, on the reverse strand, counting down.
TTTAAAAATTACAGAAAATTGCCATGTATTAATAAATCAGTTGCATGAAAATTTTCGGTGTGGGAAAATTAAGTCTGTTTTCAGGTATGTAAAATGATGCTTTAATGCATCGTGAGGGCTTAAAGGGTAAAATGGTTTAGGTAAGAGTAATGATTAAGGTAAGATTAATGAATTTCTCAACTCCAAATCATAAAGAAAACATACACTTAGATAAATAATAAAAATATTTTTTTATTTTTTTATTTATATCATTTGAAGTTTATTAATCCGTTCGTCTGTGCCTCTTATGAATCTTATGTATAAATGTATCTTGTGTATAAATGTTGGTAAGTTTTACAATTAATTGTATATTGTGAATAAATATAGTGTAGTGATTTTTAGAATGATTACATCAGGGTGTGTTGACAGAAGTGTAGTTGATAATATGTGCTCTGAAATATATTTGCTAAGATTAATTTCAGAAGCTGTTTAGCAAACCTACTTATTAGTAATAACAATAATAATAATAATATTAACAAGGACAAAGAGAGCAATGATAACCAGGAATGGATTATATATCACTTAGTTTATTTTATCATAGACAAATATCATCAACAATACAATGCGAAGCAGAAAAATAGAGGTCCGCACATGCTCAGAAAATGGATATGAAACATGAATGCTTGTTTAGACTTTGGCAGTGATCATCAGTAACAAAATACTTGAACATATTGAAGAACCAACCCCCCAGCAAACGCAACGCATTTTGTATAACATTTATACAACGTCGGCCCAACGTCTTCGACGTTGGGCCAGCATTGTATAAATGTTATACAAATGTTTTGTGTTTGCTGGGCCGTTGTAGGTCACCACCACGTTGGTTTACTGCCGGGTAAATGATTATACCCATCAATAAAACAATACCATCCCAGCAAACATGATTTTTTAATGGTGGGCCAGCGTCGCAGACGTCGGGCCAACAATAAAACATCATTGTTTCAACGTGTCGTTTTGGCTGGGATTGTGCTCAGACGTCACAGCACTGCTCTGCAAAGCCAAAAGACTGGGTCTGCTTACATGTAAATTAAACCGATACGGCCTTTTGGCTTCGCATGGTATAATAGAGACAGTATTAACGGGGCAGTTTTTCCATATGTACTTTCATTACAGTATATGACATGTACACACACACACTGTACGCCTTTAATACATACATTTGACCCTTGCACATGTATACTTCAAATAAAACAGTAAGTGATGCATGAAAAGTTTGTATCAGTCAAACAACAACAAGATTTTTAACATTAAACCAGCGTCTGCAATATTGGTCCAATGTTAGAACAACATTGGTTGTCTTATTCAAATTTTCACCCACTTCTTGCCACCGCCCATAACTTATATCTGCATATAGCGCTTAAACCATTCAGGGCGGGGATCAACTTTGGACGTCAGAATCTGACGTCTATAGACGTCAGATTCGGACGTCTAAAATCAATCCCTGCACTGGAGTGAGACATGTATAATGGCCGTACACCCATAACATAGGTATTCAAATGAAGCGAAAATAGCTAACCAAAACATTTATGCTGATTTCAAATAGAAAAAACATTTGGCATATTAGCTTATATTAAAATATTTCTGCGCTTTAAGGGTTGCAGGATCAAAGCTTCATGTTTTCTGGCATGCCCAGCACAAGTGACCCTGGTGATCCTGATGACGAGCGTCATCAGGATCACCAGGGTCACGTGTGCTGGGATGCCCAGCACATGTGATCCTGGTGATCCTGATGACGAGTGTCATCAGGATCACCAGGGTCACGTGTGCTGGGATGCCCAGCACATGTGATCCTGGTGATCCTGATGACGAGCGTCATCCAATGAAATATTTTTATCTTTTCAAATTGTAAGTTTTTACAACTAGCCTCGTTCATGGTCAGCCATTGTCAACATAAAATAAAGGGATGGATGAAAAACTGTATTGTTTTTTTAATTTAAGGATAACAATAATAGTATTCTTATTTACCATAAATTATTGCTCATATAACCTCATCGATTACTTGCGAGAGCCGTTGATTGCTTGTCCTGAAAAAAATATACAATATTTTTTTTAAAGAGAATTGGCACGTGAAGGTATGGTATTCCACCCCATAATGCATGGAAAATACACCCAAGTTGAAGATTATTATAATTATATAATCATAATCCTGAGGAACCCAAGAGGTTATATCTTAACTGGGTATATAACACTTCCGTATATATGACCCTTTGGCTCCAAATGTCGCTTTAGGTTTATTGGCAGAGGCAGTTGGCACATTGTTTATCACTGAAGCCTGCATACATATAGGTAGCACATTAGGCATGAAAGGGTCACACACGATGATAACTAGGTAGTACATTATGACATTCAGATCCCAAGGGGTTGTTTGTGGAGAGACGATAGTGTGATTCAACATCAGCGCCATGGTAGTGAACAATATATCGCCTGAAAATTAGGATGTTACGTTTAAAAAGAATAAACAAATACATGCTCGCCTAACATCGCTGCAACGTTGAGACAATGTCCCATGTCAGTTGTGAGTCAGCTACCCTGCAAACAGGATACGTTGACCCAACGTTGGTCTCATGCTGATCCACCGTCTACAACGTTGGCCCATCATTAGGCCAACATTGGGTCAAAGTTTTGTGCTGGCTAGGAGGGTCACACACTACAAGGCGACTTCTGCGAAGCAATCTGAAAAGTGTCAATTCTGACGTATATATTCATTTTACATGATTGATGTCTACAAGATTGGACCGTCAAAGTTCTCCTTCGTCGAGAAACGATCAGCCAACTGTCAAATGAACATTTGATTAGACAGGGATTTAATCAAAATATTTTTAATGTAGAAATTAAAAATAATGCTAGTAAATTCAAAATGCAGCTTGTTTTATTCTTACTCTTATCTCTAACATGTCTAAGTGAAGTGGCTCAATATAACATGCATGTATAGTTGCCGGTTTGTAAAATGGACCCAGACATTATAGTCGCTTTCCGTTCTTTACCGCCAAGTTACTCATTTTAAATTTTCACCCATTTGAAGTTGTGTCTCGCTACCGCGACCCACAACTTCAAGTGAGTGAAAACTACTCGCATTGGTTTCATGTGAAAACAAACATTTGCAAATCGTGATGTTTAACCCTTTAAGCCCTCACGATGCATTAAAGCAGCATTTCACATCCCTGAAAACTGACTAAATATCCTACAACCAAGGGTTTTATAATGAAAATTCCCATGAAACTGTTTCCCAATTCATAGTAATTTTCTTTAATTACCGGCCCACTTCAAGTCATCTTCGTCCACTACACGTCGAGAATTGCGACAGCAATTCGCGGCTTGTGGTGGATGAAGATGACAATAGTAAATTCAGGCTTGAAAGGGTTAAACACGTATTTAAACGCCACATTTAGCCAAAGCTTGCCCACGGTAAACTGCAAAACAAAATGACGAAGACTGGCGTTTAATTAACATAAAAGCACAAACTGATAAATGCGGACAATGTTACGTAAATGGCACATGTTTTATGGATGGCAGGTTTGCCTGCGTCTGTGTTCACACTTTAACCCTTTGAGCTCTCAATTTGTTAGTTCTAACCCCCCCCCCCCCCACTTGAAGCTGTGCCTCGCTCGAGCGATCCACAGCTTCAAGTGGATGAAAATTATTCAGATCTGTCAAAATAAAAGATACGTTTTTTTTTTAATTTTATGGTTATGAGATATATTTCACATTAACAAAATGTTTTTTTTATTTGAAGTGAAAATAAAAAGAGGTGACCAAGGGTATAGTCGAGCTCAGTGCTTAAAGGGTTAATCAATATTGCGCAGAAGCCTGGGCTGCAAATGTTGACTTAAAACTTAAATTTATAAATGAAAACTCAATATTTCCCCATACACTATTATTTTTCACATACGGGTTGACCCAATCATAATCCCCCCTCATCCTTGGTTCCTAAGTGTTATTTAACCCTTACAGCGCAGGGACCGACTTTAGACGTCAGAATCTGACGTCTGTAGACGCCAGATTCAGACGTCTAAAGTCGATCCCCGTACTGTTAGAGTGAGAATATTTATAGTGACCGTAGACCCATAATAACATAGGTATTCAAATGAATCAGAAAAAGAGCTAACTAAGACATTTATGATGATTTCAAATCGAATAAAACCCTTTGGCACCATGTGTTTTAAGACAAATATTTAGCGTTATAAGGGGTAAATGAGTGACACTTTGCACCCTTTCCGTCCTGGGGGAAGGCTTATGCTCATCACCGAAGACCTTTTATATTTATAGACTGGTATCTATACATGTACTTCATGTCCCTAAATGTACCTTAAAGAGCCCTAAATTAAATAATTTGAATTTTCACTCACTTGAAGTTGTCTCGCTACCACGACTTACACCTTCAGGTGGGTGAAAATTATATATATTTGGTTAATTTGGGAACAAACGTTTGCAAATTTTGATGTTTAACATTGCTCATTTCATTCACAATAACAGTGATTTAACTTGTGCATAAAACAAATTAAACAACTATTGTCGTGCTAAGCGCCTTAACCCTTTAACCGCCGGTGTCGCATATATTCGGGTTTTCATATTTCATTAGCACATTAAGTAGCATATTTTAAAAATGTTAAAGATAAAATGTGACATCAACCAGCAAGATTTGAAAAGAGTTGACCTCCATTTTGTCAAATCTGAATAATTTTCACTCACTTGAAGTTGTGGATCGCGTCAGCGAGACACAACTTCAAGTGGGTAAAATTTAAATTGAATAATTTGGCGGTTAAAGGGTTAATCATGTTAATAGTTAAATCTCCTCAAATTATGAAAAATTTATTCATAAATTATAAAAAATAAGCACAAAGACTAAATATCTGAGATTGAGCCAAGATGTGACTGAATCTCAGATAGTAGAGTGAGTTTTAGTCGTTCGTCACATGGTAATACTGGAAAGTACAATACTGTAATATATAGCTGTGCTCAATAATCCTGATTTTGGGGTGAAATGTCAGATTCTTAAGATATGACAGACTTAGATATGACTGATAAGCATTCTTGACTAGTATGATGTGCGTATTTCAAGTGAAATCTTATCGTAAGCTGATACAAAATCTCCACTGCTGAATAGACATTATTAAAGCAAAGTGTGAATGGCTGGTTAAATAACATTTCATGACTATTTCCACTGCTGAATAGACATTTTTAAAGCAAAATGAGAGAAGGTTAGTCAAATGACTATTGCCACTGCTGAATATACATTACCTGATTCTTAAAGCAATACTAGTATGTGAGAAGGTTAGTCAAACAAAACTAAATTGACTATTTCCACTGCTGAGCATACATTATTAAAGCAACATATGAGAAGTCTAGTCAAGTAAAGTTCAAACTTCCACCCAGTCAAAATTGTGGCCCGCTACCGCGACCCACAATTTGAATTCAGTTGGTCAAAAACTATAAGTGTGCAAATGTTCATGCTTGTAGACAAATGTGCACAATTCCTCCATTAAACCCCCCTAACACATCCGACTAGCAGTTTTTTTTATATATATATTATATGTCATTTCTTCTTTTTATCTTTTTTAGTGATTCCTGGGTGTGACTAATTGTCAATTAATTCTATGTATGGATGTTATTTTTAAATTGAGTAGATAGGCCCCTATGGGGTGGATGTGAATTATATTAAGTAATAATACATCGGCCCATAACAACCACAGTATCGCATGTGCGGATACCGACTTTTGACGTCAGAGTCTAAAGTCGATACCCGCGCTGTAGGAATTAAAAATGTACAATGGCCGTCGACTCATAACATGAGAATTTAAATAAAGCTAAAAGAGCTATCTAAGACATTATTGATGGTTTCAAATTGAAAGACTTTGATCTCCATGGTTTATATAAAAATAGTTCACCGTTCTAAGGTTAAGTGGTACACGCGACCCTATGGTTGCTAGAGGAGACAATAATTGTATGATGGTAATGCTTGATTACTTATTAGTCAAATATATAATGAGACTTAGCATCTAAAACGTGCACTTGGACCGTAGAAAAATGACAATTCATCTTCCTAATAATATAAGAGGTTTATCATTATCATGATTGTAGTGCAATGTTTTTACGTTAATAAACATTTTAACATACATAACACAACCTATAACTTAGGTTTCATCATCACCGCATATTATATTACAGCAAAACAGAGATAACAAATAAAAATGGCAACGCGACAATTAATATGTCAATTGCATCATGCATGTGCAAAACATCACCGCGTTGCCACGCCAACAATAACGGTTGCCATGGGTACGCGTATGCTGCGCTGCAAAGCTAAAAGGCAGTATCTGCTTACTTGCAAAGTAAGCAGATACTGCCTTTTGGCTTTGCACGGCAGAATGGTACTCCAGAACATGATATTTGAGTATCACTGAAGAAATGTATTGTCATAATCACATAGCACATCCGTATACAGACATATACCTCATTTAAAAACAGCACCATTTCACACCTGAACTGATAGGAGTCGAACCCTTCAGAGCTCAGAACTTGGCGAGTACATTAGAATATAATATATAAAGACACATTTACAACAATGGATGTACAGGGTTTTCGACTATGGTCTCACTTTGTATTAAAGCGTCGAATCGGAAGTGGTATTAAACTGTCATAACTAACACTTTCCAAAGTGTTCCTTAGCGAAGATATTACAAGTTTGAGATGTTAAAAATAGTATGTTGTTTTGGATTCCACGTCAAAGCGAATCTTTTTTTTGACAGAAGAATATAAGTGGATTTTTCACATTTGTATGTTTTTATCTGCTCTCCATCGCATTAACCAATAACCCTTTGGACCCTGACATCCTGGGGATCACTGCCTCTCCACCCTGACCTCCTGGAGTAATAGGCCCCACTGGTGATAATATTATTGACCATTCGTAACCCTTAGAACCCTGGTGTCGACTACAGAAGACATTATGTGTTTTTGTTAGCACCTGTATAACCATTTGTTAAAAATTAAATATGCTTTCAATCTTGAAACACTGATATATATCGGGACTTACATTTCACAAATAACTTAAATTTTCGGTCACTTGAAGTTGTGGATCGCGGTAGCGAGACACAGCTTCAAGTGGCTGAACATTTTATTTTTCAGCTCAGTGCTGTAAGGGTTAGGTGATGAAGTGTCAAAGGGTCCGCACAGTAATGTCATCCTGACCAAATTCACAAAGTACTACTGCAATATTAAAGGGACTGGCCCAGGCTAAAATCATCAAAAAATCGGTTATTTTATTTTGGCTTCTTAATATGACCATATGATGTAAACATGTCCATAGACTAGAACTGCAGAAGTTTTTAATTTTTTCTGCTGCGCATTCATCAGTTAGACTAGATATAGAGACGAAATTCCCGTATTTCTAATTTTTGACATGGTTATCAATAATTACAAATCAGGAATTTCGTCTCTATATCTAGCCTAACTGGTGAATGCGCAGCACAAAAATTAAAAAAATTTGCAGTTCTAGTCTATGGACATGTTTACATCATATGGTCATATTAAGAAGCCAAAATAAAATCACCGATTTTTTTATGATTTTAGCCTGGGCCAGTCCCTTTAATATTATAATGATGTGTCTTGCTGGGACTGTGAATTATAATATCATTTATTTGTGTTCAATTCTGTTTTTAACCTTGTGATTATGGCAGACCTGAAATGGTTAATTTCATACCGACATATCGGTACTTCAGTATTCATATGACGTAACAAAATTACTGATATATCGGTATATAGGGTCTAAAGGGTTGAAGTAGTCTTACATAAATTTTCACCCACTTGAAGTTGTGTCTCGCTACCGCGACTCACAACTTCAAGTGGCTGAAAATTACCCATACTTGTTTAGTGGTGTATGTTCAACTCCCAGCAGACACAAGACGTTGAATTAACGTTGATCCACCGTCTACGACTTTGGACCAACGTTAAACAAACATTTATTCAACGTCTTGTGCCTACTGGAAAATGACACAAACGACACTCTGGTTGCTAGGGGTATAATTTAATGCAAATTATTAGGTAAATTAAGAGCTGTGTGTGAACGGGTCTTGGTGTGCAAAGAGTCAACTTCCACTGAGCTATCAATAAACACAGCACATTGTACCGTTGTTGGCCCAATGATAATCTGACATTGCAGAAACGACTCATATCTTGAGGGTTGGGGGGGGGGGGGCATTCAGTAAAATTCAAGCACTTTTCAACCCGTCAGGAATGTATTAGGTCATGTCGTATGACAGCAAGTGATTCTGGTTGTTTGTTCTTCTGCACGATTAAATGTTTCTGTTCTGGAAAATGATTTATTTAGCGACAGGGGCTGCTCGAAAACATTATCACATCAATAAAGAAATGACGCATGCGAGGTGATTACTCTAAATGAAAAGTTGATAATAATTCTACTGTCACTTATATCATTCTCGTCTATTTTGTTGCATGCATATTTTGTTGCATGCATATTTTGTTGCATGCATATTTTGTTACATGCATTGCAGACATCACTGACAATAAACACTCAATGAGATTGCAAGGATGGATCTATTTGAATATACGATTCCCATTATTAAGTATCTCAATATAGAACATGTAAAACAACAGACATTATGTTGCTTAAGTATAAATTTAAGTTTCCGCAATTTGTCACTGTTTTCATCTACATGATATATTTTCATGTATGAATTTACTTGATACATTTATCTTCCAAACACCCTTCATTGAATCCCTGCAGACACAGGACGTATAATCAATGTCGGTTTAACGTTGGTCCACCGTCTACGACGTTGGATCGACGTTAAACCCACATTGATTCAACATCTTGTGTCTGCTGATACCAAACGTATGCCTCATTTTCTGGTGTGTTGCTAAAACAATGCTTCATGCATGCTGGGCTAACTTGCAGCCACAACACTTCATTCAATGTACATGATTGGCGAGTCCCATTGACGAGAAGGACATCTGGTGATTAACGGTGAAACAAATGCATTGTGGAGATGGCAACGAGGTAACCTAATAAGAACAATGATTATAATCCTGTGGTGATCAATGCAGAATAAGTTGACTTGTCGAGACCGGGTATTTGGAATTCACTAGCACCAATGCACGGCTCGGCTCTCAACTAAATGTTGTCATGGAATTCTAGGCGGCTCTTTGTTGATCCGAAATTTAGTGTCTACATTCCGTCTCGGTGTCTCTGGCCTTTCAGAACTCTTTAAATTCCTCACAATCTGCTAATACACCGTCCTAGTATGGCCACGTTAGATGCGGCATTAGAGAAAATCTTTTCTGCACGTTGAACGCTTGACGTACACTGGCAGCCAACGAAAGCCGCCACGTGGAAGAAGGCCCTTGGAATGAGGTGTTACAACGTCTACCGACGTTGTAACACCTCATTCCAAGGGCCTTCAGTAGTCTTATTTTGGAAAGGAGTTCCTTCCTCGCTATGCAGCAGAAGTACTGGATACTCACAGAGCCAGTGGGCGCCTCTTTACACTAATCACATAACATTCTGAATAAACAGAAACGACCTGAAAATGCTCAGAGGAATTAACAACCACCTCATTTCGCACTTTATTCTCTGTGAATATCACAGTCGCACCAGGAGTCGGCATCCGGCTAGCACTATCTCCGCCACTGCAGCCGGCCACCTGCGCTAGACCGACGCTTCTGGACTTGTTTCCAGCACCACCACCTTCAGCTGTGATATCTCGCGATGAGCTGCGCTGAGGTCGGTCGCCAAGCGGCTTTCCTGGTCGCGCAGTCGACGTAGCTCCTTCTGTGTCCCCTGCAACAAACAAAGAAAGTCGTTACTAAGCGGGCGATTTATCTCAGCAGTTTTCTCATCACAGTAAATACAGGAGGCTTTTTAACTGCAGTGTTGTCGTCAGTAACCATATTAAAGCAGCGTTTTGACCGTTATCCTGCTATTGTCGTTTTTAATTTGTTTTATTTGTTGATCAAATCACTGATATTGGGAACAAAATGTGTATCTAAACATCGGGATTTAAAAGAATAGATCTCAAATTAAACAAATATGAGTCATTTTCAACCACTTGAAGTTGTGGGTCGCGGTAGCAAGCCACAACTTCAAGTGGGTGAAAATTTAAACAAATTAACATGGTTAACACAAGAAGATAGGCAGAAAATCTGTTGATATTCAGGCGCGGAGGTTAAAATAAGAATTGTAAACTATAACGATACAGAACTAGCTTATAAATGCATGTTCAATTGTAGAGATAATAATTATGTCAAGCAGCAATGCTTTCTTAAAATGAATCGGAACATATGACTCAGCCGTGTTATCATGGTTATACAGCTAGAAAGTTAACCATTAAAAAGAGTATAAATTAACCACAAAAGAAAGTACAGGGCATAGTATTGAGTCTCAGTAGATAAATACATTGGAACTTAAACCCAGCCTGTTCAAATTAATAATTTTGCCTCCTACACCTAATAAAACATCCAGTCACCAGCAGATTAATGCTGCAAAACGGGGTTCCTTCAGATCAGTGAACATTCACCCTTATCCTGCTAAGTTAATTTATTAAAGTTTTCAACAACCTAAGGTTATGTCTCGCTACCGCGATCCACAACCTCAAGTAGTTGAAAATCACCCACATTCATTTAACTTGAGAACAAACATTAACAAATATTGATGTTTAAACAGTCTTTCATCCCCAAGAACAGTAATTCTATCGGTTGATTTAAAACGACTATTGTCGTGGCTAACATCCAAAGGGTTAATTACCTAATAAAAACAGATGTTGGAATTCAACAGACGAGGACGAAGTCGCAAGCAGTGGTTCAGTATTAGGTCAAGGCGAAATTGACAGATTCGTAGATCCGAATGTTTGAGACGTGCAAAAAATGAAATGAATCGGGCTTTAGGCCACCTTTGTGCACATATAGGCTAAACTGGGCCAGGAGAACCTCCTGAGGATGGTGAGATGATTGAGACGTGCAACGCCGATTATATTCAGATTTAAAATACACACATTTACGTACAATCCAACATACACGCGACGTTGAACAATGCTGGTTCACTGTTTCAACAAAAAGTAATAGATAACGTCACGGGTGCATTTTAATTCAACATCAACGCATGTTCTTCACCTTATAATCACAGAAAAAAGTAAACAATTATGCCATTTCCAAAGAGTTTCAATTCTAAATCACCTGTTAATCTATCACCATGTAATGTGACAACATAGCTATCGAGCAGAGCAAGACACATATATCAACTTTAGATCAATGTGGCATATTTGTGATCCAGTCGTGCCCTTGGATATGAAAGGGTGTATCTGCCACTTTGTAAAGTGGCAGATACACCCTTTCATATCCAAGGGGACGCAGTGTCTAATGATAATCGTCAGGTATAGTATACACTTACCACACTTTGTTTTAGCAGCTCCAGTTTCTCAAACTTTAGTCGCTGAACATCCTGTTTCAACGCTTCCAATTCCTGAAGTTCTGTGTTTAAAAAAACATAACGTTAATCAAAAATAGGCCTACTCCCCGGAAGTGAGATAAACCGTACATCCAATAGTAGCGGATCCAGAGGCGAGCGTCCCGATCCCCTTTTCGAAAACTAAATTATCAAAAAATCACTATAAAGACCACAAATCTGCGAATCTTGATGTTTAAGGACACATTTCTTTCCCAGTAATACCCTTTAACCCTTTAACCGCCAAATTATTTAATTTGAATTTTCACCCACTTGAAGTCGTGTCTCGCTGACGCGATCCACAACTTCAAGTGAGTGAAAATTAATCAGATTTGACAAAACGGAGGTCAACTCTTTTCAAATCTTGCTGGTTGATGTCGCATTTTATCTTTACCATATTTAAAATTTGGTACTTGATGTGCTAATAAAAAATGAAAGCCCGAATATATGCCGCACTGTGCTGCCAAATTGCTTGTCACTGTTTTCATTCATTTCAAGTAAATGTCATTTCCAGCTTCATATGACAAACAATTATTATATTTTTTTTAAATCCCCCAAATTCAAATATTTGAGCTTGACAGACAGTCAGTCAGAGACTGCAAACCTCCCACGAAATTTAAGATGGTAATGATAGTAAAACCTATAGTCCTAATATTGCATTTATTCATAAGAGTGGTTTATCGTTAATTATGACGTCATAGATTCAAACTATTTCATTCATTCAAATATATAGTAGCCATGCACAACTGTGAAGTCATATGTGACCCATCTGTACATAATGAGTCTCGTGTAGGAAAAATACAATATGGAATTTATGGTACCATTTCATAGGACAGAGCTGGAGCTTTAATATGACACCAAGAACATGCAATCATCTTGATCAGGAGCTGAGTTATGATCATTGTAGTGACGCGAATGGGTCAATATTTCAAAAATTAAAAATGGAGAAAATTAGCTTTAAAGACATGGCAACAAATTTGATTGAAATTTCTTTATAATCAAAAAACATTGTTCCTTATAGCCAAACAGGTTATTCGGCCAAACCTGGACAATTTGTATGTATTTTTTATGATTGATTTTTCTAGCTCGGGTTGTCTACTTTCAGAATCTGCCGGGTGGACTTTGGTCACCCTTGAGCTTTTTTAAAAATGGGTAAAATCCAAGATGATCGCTGGCGGTCATCTTGAAGAGCCAAAAATCTGATAATCAAATGTAATAATATGTCATTTCTGACTAATTTTGGGGTGTAGAACCCATTCCTGGCCCTGAAATGATAATTCCAGGCTTTAAGGTATCAAAATTTGACAAAAAAACAAAATTCGATATTTTTAGCCCATATCGTGCATATTTACCATTTTTTCAGCTTGTAGGAGGCTGACATGCGACTCATTTCGTGCAGATGGGTCACATATTGACATAATAGTCTTCTATAAAGTTAGATTGAAATAGTATTTTAATAGGCCTACTTATCCATGTAATTGAAACGCAATGAGGATCATCTGAAAACCTATGTCATGGGTGTACGGCCATTATAAATATTTGTACTCTTACAGTGCGGGGATCGACTTTAGACGTCAGAACCTGACGTCTACAGACGTCAGATTCTGACGTCTTAAGTCGATCCCCGCGCTGTAAGGGTTAGGGGTTGATAAACTCACCTTCATGATGGGAACAGCTGTGATGGCGACTGGACGACGAATGTCTGTGTCCGTTGTCTCTTGAACTGTTCTGTGTTGGAGCGTTTGTTTCCGCTGATGACAACGACCCCTGGCGAATATAATGTTATTATTATATAATGTAGGATAATATTGATTTTATGGAGTATTGTCACAACATGCACATTTTTTACCCTAAAAATTATATTATAGCTATTATATATCGTTTTATACCGATTATACCGAGGAGGGGAAGCTACACTATTTTCCAGTCACCTTTTTTAAACGATATGACAGACAATCGACTTACACAATCGAATACGTTGTTCGTATGCTTAGCTTAGGCCGAAGTGCAACACAGTCGTTTGGCAAGTGGGTGCACAGTCATGTCAAACTAAAAATATATATATTGTCTCCTTGTTCTTTGCTGCGATGGAAAATATTTGATTCAGTCACCGACGATGCTAAAGTCTGTGGTAATTAGGCCTACACCACACTTTAAAAGTTTAGTTATAGGTACAAAAATAATAATAGCTAAGTATTATGTGTCCAACAAAGTACTAAATGTCTAGCGTTAGCTCAAAGGTGTATCAACGTGTAAGCTGTCGACATCAAACACAGACACAACACATCGCAACCAACACGATACGTTGACGTAAAATTAAGGCATTGTCTGACACGCTGAGCCAACCTTAAAGCTCCCACACACTGCAAAGAGTCGCGATTGCTTAAAACGGGACCGTCGTGGCAGGCTTTAGGAAATCGCAGAAAAGCTGGTTCCACGACAGAAACATGCCACACCAGAAAGACTGTTACCGACTTTGCGTCGTAAGCTATTGCTGCAATCAAAGTGGTGACCGTGTAGTACCTCTAGTGTATGTTCCGAAAGCAACAGTAATACATTGCGATCGCGTCACAGGACATGCCTCACCGCAACGACGTTCTACGACGCCTAGGACGGGCCACGACTTTGACCGACCATGTTCAATCTTGACGACAGCTTCCGACGCCACAGAAATCGACAAAATCGTGGGAGTGGTAGTGACCACATAGCACCGATAGTTTAAGATTACTGTCGCGTCCTAAGCAATCCGAGACAGTCTTTGCGGTGTGTGGGAGCCTTCATATCAATTTTAGTTTATTGATACGTTCACAAACATACGAGGGATTTTTGTCGTATTGTATTTGTATATATATGAATGCAGCTTTAAGGTGCATTCATATTATATACAAATATGAGCAAGGCAGAATCAAGGCATCCCTCTTATGTTAATTTGCTTGTTTATGTGTACACGCACACCAAAATAACATAATAATTTTTGCCCGTGTTCTCATTCCTATGTATAAGAATGCAGTTTAACCCTCACACCGCTAATCACAACGTTTTTAATTAGTTTTATTAGCCGATCAAATCACTAATATTAGGAATGAAATGTGTGTTCAAACATCAAGATTTGTAAATTTTTGTCTTAAATTAAACAAGTAATTTATGTTTAATTTTCAACATATTGAGGTTGTGGATCGCGGTAGCGAGACACAACCTCAATATGTTGAAAACTTAAATAAATTAACTTAGAGGGATGAGGGTTGACATGCTGGGTTTGGTTTTTCGTTTCGTCCTTGCACTTACCACGCCAGTATCTGAGTCGTCAAAGGCCGGAAGTTGAGCGGGTGTATTCGTGCGCGTGCTACACTGGCTGATCATATCAGCCACATTGAGGCTGCTGACGTCACCAAGGCCCATACTGGTAAAACTATCTACTGAGCTGGATCTGCGCCTGTTTCTGTCAAAATACAACATAAATATATCTGACTAAACTGTCTACTGAGCTAGATCTACGCCTGTTTCTGTCAAAATACTAGCTACGTTTTGGTAAAATATCTCATGGGGTGTGTCTACGCCTGTTTCTGTCAAAATACAAGATATCTATCTGAGTAAACTACATACTGAGTTAGATTTATGCCTGTTTTTGCTAAAACATGAGATATCTTTTTTTGTAAGCTATGTACTGGTTGTGTCTACGTCTGTTCCTGTAAAAAATACAAGATATAATAAAATCTGAGTAAACTGTCTACTGAGCCAGATCTACGGCTTTTCTGTGAAAATACAAGATATTTTTATGTAAACTATCTACTCGGGTGGGTCTATGCCTGTTTCTGTCAAAAATACAATATATTATAACACTAGGCCTATCTACCGAGCTAAATCTACGCCCGTTTCTGTCAAAATACAAGATATTTTTTTGTAATCTATCTACAGGGATGGGTCGACACTTGTTTTTATGTCAAACTACAAAATATAAACTATCTACGTAGCTGAAGCTACGCCATTTTCTGTCAACATACAATATATAAACTATCCACTAAGTTAGAACTACGCCTGAATACAAGTGAATACGTCGAGAAAGTTGAATGTGGACAATCCAGCACACATGAGCCATTCACCCAGTGTGGGATCAATGTTTGGCCAGTGTCGTCGACGATGGACTAACATTGATCCCACATTGGGTGAATGGCTCATGTGTGCTGGATACCGCTGGATACCGCTGTTTACCTTCGTCTTTAGGAAGTATTTTGTATTAATTGTGTCTATAAAAAATGTATGTTTACCTCTGTGCTGAGCCGAGGGTGGAGTCTGGACTAGAGTTGGGGGTGCCTGTGGGGCTGCACGTTCTGTAGGAGGAATGCGTGATGCTGTCTGTGCTCTGGCTCTCTGGTAGAACAGCACAGTCACTGTGGAGAAATAAAGTAGAGTATAAAACATAGACAGTACAGAACAGTTACTGTGGTGGAAACGGGGAAAATATAATAACATAGATAGAACGACACTGTGGATGAAACGATCAAAATAAAACAACATAGATAGAACGGCACAGTCACTGTGGAGCAAACGGTCAAAATATAACAAAATAGATCTATAGAATGGTACAGTTACCGTGATAGAAACAGTCAGAGTATAAAAAACATAGATAGAACAGCACAGTTACTGTGGTGGGAACAGTAAGAGTATAGAACATAGATAGAATAAAACACAGTCAATGTGGTGGAAACAGTCAGAGTATAAAACATAGATAGAACAGCACAGTTACTGTGGTGGGAACAGTAAGAGTATAGAACATAGATAGAATAAAACACAGTCAATGTGGTGGAAACAGTCAGAGTATAAAAACATAGATAGAACAGCACAGTTACTGTGGTGGGAACAGTCAGAGTATAACAAGAGCGCTGTCGCTAACGATATCCCCCGCGATTAATTAAAGTCAATAATGATCTCAAAGTCAAAGGTTGAAAATTAGGTCAAACGTCATAAAAAAGGCACATCCACACCCCATATGGGATGTGTGTGTGCAATATGAAAACAATACAGCAAACACATTCCGAGATATCGTCCAGAAATTAAACTTATCATCCGCCATCAATTAAACTCAATAATCGCCTCCAAATCAAAGGTAAAAAATTAGGTCAAAGGTCATAACCTTCAAAAGGCACATCTATGGGGCCTACTCGCTAAGGGATGTGTGTATGCAATATAAAAACAACAATTTCCGAATTATCGTCCGGAAACGAAACGCGGACGCACGGCCGCAAGGCCGCACGGCCAGATATGGTGATGACAATATTCCCTGGCCCCTACTTCGTGGGCGGGCGATAAAAATAAAGATAGAATGGCACAGTCGCTGTGGTGAAATCAGACAGAGTATAAAAACATAGATAGAACGACACAGTTACTGTTGTTGAAACAGTCAGAGTAATATAAAACATAGATAGAATGGCACAGCCACTGTGGTGGAAATAGTCAGAGTATTACAAGAGCGCTGTCGATAAAGATATCACCCGCCATTAATTAGAGTCAATAATGACCTCAAAGTCAAAGATAACAAATTACGTAAAAGGTCATAGCCCTCAAAAGTCACATCTACACCCGTATATAGGGGAAGTGTGTATGCAATATATCCGGAAAAGAACCGCGGACGCACGGCCAGACATGGTGATGACAAAATCCCCGCCCTTACTTCGTGGTCGGGGGATGAAAACATAGAAAGACTGGCAAAGTTACTGTGGTGGAAGCAGTCAGAGTATAAAAACATAAATATATCGGCAAAGTTACTGTGGTGGAAAGAGTCACAGCAAAAAAAACATAAAAAGAACGGCAAAGCTACTGTGGTTGAAAGGTCACAGTATAAAAAAAAACCCATAGCACTGTCACTGTGGAGTAAACGGTTAGGGTATAAAATCATAGATATAATATATAGCAGAGGCACTGTACAGTATAAAAAAACATAGCACTGTCACTGTGGAGTAAACGGTTAGGGTATAAAATCATAGATATAATATATAGCAGAGGCACTGTACAGTATAAAAAAACATAGCACTGTCACTGTGGAGTAAACGGTTAGGGTATAAAATCATAGATATAATATATAGCAGAGGCACTGTACAGTATAAAAAAACATAGCACTGTCACTGTGGAGTGAACGGTTAGGGTATAAAATCATAGATATAATATATAGCAGAGGCACTGTACAGTATAAAAAAACATAGCACTGTCACTGTGGAGTAAACGGTCAGAGTATAAAAAAATAGATATAATTATATAGCAGAGGCACTGTGGAGGAAATGGTCAAGGTCTCACCACACAAATTCATTCGCGCATATCATTATAAAGTTTAAGAATAAGAAAGCTAGTCTCTTTTTTAAAAATGTGGCTCTTTGCAGCAGCCTCGATGGTAAATATTACAGATATACCATTTTGCTACCAATTTGAATCGATTCTGTGATGATTTGGTGTAGCAAAAGCATCGAGATGATGAAAGATAGATCCAACAGGAAGTCCTTGCGCTGACTGTAACAAGACTTTTCTAAAAAACGAGATCAATTTTTTTGGAGGTCGCTCAGGGGAGGGTGGGGCAAGAGGTTATTATGAGCTCAAATAAAAATTATATCCCTTTCACATCCTTTTTTAATTTTTGATATTGAAAGAGGACAGTATGATGGTTAAAAAATACATAGGTTTATTTACATTTTCCACTTAAAGAGTGCTGGGAGTGTATGGGTCATAATACATGTAAGTCTATGGGACAGGTATTATGTGTGATGAGACGGTAGTTCCAGACAGCACATTATCGAGCCTATGGGATGTGTTTTTGCTACTAGACCATTCATTTTGCTCATTTATTATCACCGGGCAGCCATTTTAGCAAAAAAATATTATATAAACATGTTTTCTAGTGAAATTAACGAAACGGACTTCAGAAAGTTCAATTATGGGCCATATATCAAACATTCGTCCATATGGCACTGAAACAGTTGTAAGTTCAACTTGGTTCAGCTACGTCCCCGCATCGACTTTCTTGTCCTTTGGTATTTATAACTATTTTCTTGGGTGTTTTATGTCCGAACATCATTATTCTGAACAATTTAACTCATGTATATGGCCTAAATTTAAGATGAATCTCTGTAAAAAATGACAATCCCATACAGATGCTTCCTGAAAATTAAAAATGATGGTGTACTACAGAAAAACGGGTCATTTCTCCAGATCTAGTAAAAACAGCGGATTTTCAATTTGTGTTTGTCTGCCTTCTATTAATGGGAATTGGACAAGGTTTTCATTATTGAGTTCAGAATAGAATGTATTTTATAGATCTCTCGAAAAAAAATATGTCATAAATGTTTTTTCCCTTAAGGTCTCACCACACAAATTCATTCGCGAATATCATTATAATGTTTAAGAATAAGAAAGTTAGTCACTTTTTAAAAAAATGTGGCTCTTTGCAGCAGCCTCGATGGTAAATATTACAGATATATCATTTTGCTACCAATTTTAATCGATTCTGTGATGATTTGGTGTAGCAAAAGCATCGAAATGATGAAAGATAGATCCAACAGGAAGTCCTTGCGCTGACTGTAACAAGGCTTTTCTAAAAAACTAGGTCCATTTTTTGGAGGTCGCTCAGGGGAGAGTGGGACAAGAGGTTATTATGGGCTCAAATAAAAAAAATATCCCTCTCACACCCCTTTTTTATTTTTGATAATTATTGAAAGAGGACAGTATGATGGTTAAACAAATACATAGGTTTATTTACATTCTTCCACTTAAAGAGTGCTGGGAGGCCTGAGTGTATAGGTCATAATAAAAGTAAGTCTATGGGACGGGTATTATGTGTGGTGAGACGTTAAACAGAGTATAAAAGCAAAGATAAAGCGGCACAGTTACTGTGGTGAAAACGATCAGAGTACAGAATGGCACTGTCACTGTAGAGGAAACGAGTATAAAAACATAAAGAACAGCACATAAAATAAATTAACTAATTACCTCTTGTGAAAACTGTCGTTGTTCTGCTCGTACTTTTGGCCTAACGCTGACCCCTCGGACACGTTGCGACGCATCCGGAGTAAACTTTTGGACTTATTCGTCTGGAATGAAGATGTGTAAAAACACCGAAATAAATCACAACGATCATGAACATAATAAGAATAGACACTGTACTGTGTGATGCGCGGTGGTCTAAATTTTAAATTTTAACCCTTAAAGCGCTAAGTCATCGAATTCAGATTTTTACCCACTTTAAGTATGTAAATATTACTGACATTTGCACTGAATCAAAATATATAATAACAGCGCAAATTTAAGGTTCATTTCTCTTTAACCATTTACCGTCCATAGACGTCAGATTCTGACGTCTAAAGTCGATCCCGCACTGAAAAGATTAAAATAACTATAATGGTCATAAACCCATAACATAGGTATTCAAATGAAGCGGAAAGAGCTAACTGAGACATTTGTGATAATTTCAAATTGAAGAGACCCTTTGGTCTTAATGGCTTGTACACATATATTTCAGCGCTCTAAGGGTCAAAATACACAAGTGTAATGTATTAAAAGGAAGCTCACAAAGTCTTCATTGTTTTATCTTGTATACATTTTATTTAAAAAAATGCCGAAACATAATTATATTGCATGCGATACGGGCGCATACAATGTATTTAGAACACGGTAAACACTTTTTAACTGGTTATTTAAGCTGCTAGATGTAATACAAATTTTAAAACTGTGTCAGTTTTCAATTGACTTTCATACGGTTTTCATTCAATGGTTATATGTTTTCAACAGCGTGCAAAAGTCAATTGAAAAATATAACATTTTGAATTTTGCTCTATATTTAGTAGCTAAACTCTTTAAGCGCGGGGACTATCTTTATACGCCAGAATCTGACGGCTGATGGTCCCCGCCCTGAAAGAATTAAAATATTTATATTGGTCGTTGACCCATACCATAGGTATTCAACTGAATCAGAAAGAGCTGACATTTATGATGATTTCAAATTGAAGAAAACCCGACTTTGATCCCAATGGTTCATACAACAATAATTAAGCGCTTTAAGGGTTAAAATACATGTAATAATATGTTTAAAAGGGCTTACTGTGTACTCCCTTTGTAAATTAAAAAAACACCCTATTATATGGTGGTGTAAACACTTTAAATATGCTGCTGAGAAAACTTTGTGGAAACACAAGTAACGAAACAACTGTTTTACTATAGCCAAACATTAGAATGCTATAAACATTTTACATTATAATTAATTTGTTTGTAATTTAACACAACACCATAGTTTACACTTAAATCAATGGATATCAGCAATGACACCAAAATAGAAGATAAGCTAGAAATAAACAGTGAAACTGAGAGCGAGAATCGACTAATTGATTGATTGTAGAGAGCAAAATGACAATAACAATAATATTCAGGCATAATTATATCCACTGAGTACGCAATGATGTATAAACGTTGACTACAAGTTATTTACGTTGATTCAACTTTATTCAGCGTCGTGTCCTCAGTGAATACTAACGCTGCTACACTGCTGTGCAAAGTGAAAAACAGTATCTGCTTACTATACAAATACGCGGATACTGTGTTTCTTTGCAGAGCAGTCTACATGTGAGCAGCGATAAGCTATGATAACTGAAATGACATGCTGGCTATGAAATGTGATTCAAATTATAGGAGAAATCAACTCTGAAAAATTAAAATGTTAGCATCGCTCGAATTGTAAAAATATATGAGCAAAACTGCACACGAAACAAGAAGCAAAGACACAGACATAGCTGCAAATGATCACCTACCTTTGGTTTGAAGCTCTTAGAATGTACATCGTGGCATTGGAGCGGATTTGGTTAACCCTCAACCGCCGCCGGTGCCGCATATATTCGCGTTTTCATTATTTATTAGCACCACATTTTAAATATGTTAAAGATAAAATGTGACATCAACCAGCAAGATTTGAAAAGAATTAACCTTCATTTTGTCAAATCTGAATAATTTTCACTCACTTGATGTTGTGGATCGCGTCAGCGAGACACCACTTCAAGTGGATGAAAATTCAAATTGAATAATTTGGCGATGAAAGGGTTAATGAGGCACTCAATTGAAGAGTACAGTAATGCGTCACTCAGCGGAGTGGCGCATTGGATACATCGGCCCCTTGGATATGAAAGGGTGTATCTGCCACTTTGCAAAGTGGCGGATGCACCCTTTCATATCCAAAGGGACGACATCAGCTCCAAAAGGATGGCTCCAACATTATAGTGTGTATAATCTGTGCAGGACTTTGTGTATTTTAACAGCTCCATTATTTCTAACTCGTCTTAAATCAATGCATTTTTGTAAGATCAGGAATTATGATTTCCGCTAAAGACTGGGGTGGTGTATAATGTATGGCAGGTTTCGTCGTACTTGTATTACTTAGCAGTGTGGCGTGATTCCGTGTACATGTACAGCTTGTATATTATGTACATAATGCGTAAGTCAATCATGCAAATTAGAAACACAAAAAAACCTAAAACGCAAACATCTTCAGCTTGCCACAAGTTTGACTGAAAAATAGCAAAACCCCAGAGAGACAAAGCAAATAATGATAAACATTTAGCACGCGAAGAACAGATTGATTAGCAATCATCTGCACTGAAATGACAAATGGTAATGTAATTTATAATGTGCAGTGTGGAACATAACGATTTTGCAAATATGTAGCAGACATATACCTCATAATGTGTTGATAAAGAGCTATACGTCATTTATGCTATAGACGTGATAGGAACGATGCATCGTTTAAATGGCTATAGACGCGATTAGAACTATACCCCATTTAAACGACTATTTACGCGATTAGAACAATACCCCATTTAAATGGCTATAGACGAGTTTAGAACTATACCCCATTTAAACGGCTATAGACGCGATAAGAACTATACTCAATTT
This sequence comes from Flabesymbios commensalis, assembly GCA_964017125.1. Lineage (NCBI taxonomy): Eukaryota > Metazoa > Annelida > Polychaeta > Terebellida > Flabelligeridae > Flabesymbios > Flabesymbios commensalis. The sequence goes on along the minus strand of OZ024917.1, from coordinate 33,955,756 downwards.
AAGCGAATATAGACACGATAGGAAATATACCCCATTTAAACGGCTATAGATGCGATAAGAACTATACCCCATTTAAACGACTATTTACGCGATTAGAACAAAACCCCATTTAAATGGCAATAGACGAGTTTAGAACTATACCCCATTTAAATGAATATAGAAGCGATTAGAAGTATACCCCTTTTACACGGCTATAGACGCGGTAAGAACTATACTCAATTTAAACGAATATAGACGCGATTAGAACTATACCCCATTTAAATGGATATAGACGCGATTAGAACTATGCACCATTTAAATGGCTATAGACGCGATTAGAACTATACACCATTTAAATGGTTATAGACGCGATTAGAACTGTACCCCTTTTAAATGGCTATTGACGCAATTAGAACTATACACCATTTAAACGGCTATTGACGCGATTAAACCTATACCTCATTTAAACGGATATAGACGCGATTAGAACTATACCCCTTTTAAATGGCTATTGACGCGATTAGAACTATACCTCATTTAAATGGCTATAGACACGATTAGAACTATACCCCATTTAAACCGCTATTGACGCGATTAGAACTATACCTCATTTAAATGGCTATAGACACGATTAGAACTATACACCATTTAAACGACTATTGACGCGATTAAAACTATACCTCATTTAAACGGTTATAGACGCGATTAGAGCTATACCCCTTTTAAATGGCTATTGACGCAATTAGAACTATACACTATTTAAACGGCTATTGACGCGATTAAACCTATACCTCATTTAAATGGCTATAGACGCGATTAGAACTATACCCCTTTTAAATGGATATTGATGCGATTAGAACTATACCTCATTTAAATGGCTATAGACACGATTAGAACTATACCCCATTTAAACCGCTATTGACGCGATTAAAACTATACCTCATTTAAACGGCTATAGACGCGATTAGAACCATACCCCATTTAAACGACTATAGATGCGATTAGAACTATACCCCATTTAAATGGCTATAGACGTGATTAGAAATATACACCATTTCACCCTTTGAACACGAGATTATTATGCTACTGCTCTGTTTCTGAAACGAGAATTTTTTTTTTACGTCATAGTGATCTCATGCAATCAGACACCGAGATTTCTGGGGCTCGTATCTGAATGGTTTTGCAAAATCACGGAGATCTCCGGGGCTCGTCACAAACGGGTTAAATGGGTATAGACGCGATTATGACTATACCCCATCTAAATGGCTATAGACGCGATTAGAACTATACCCCATTTAAACGGATAGATACGCTATTAGAACTAAGCTCCATTTAAACGGCTATAGATGCGATTAGAACTATGCACCATTTAAATGGCTATCAACGCGATTAGAATTATACACCATTTAAATGGCTATCAACGCGATTAGAACTATACACCATTTAAATGGCTATAGACGCGATTAGAACTATACCCCATTTAAACGGATAGAGGCGCTATTAGAACTAAGCTCCATTTAAACGGCTATAGATGCGATTAGAACTATGCACCATTCAAATGGCTATCAACGCGATTAGAACTATGCACCATTTAAATGGCTATCAACGCGATAGGAACTATACACCATTTAAATGGCTATCAACGCGATTAGAACTATACACCATTTAAATGGCTATCAACGCGATTAGAACTATACACCATTTAAATGGCTATCAACGCGATTAGAACTATACACCATTTAAATGGCTATAGACGCGATTAGAACAGTTTCTAAACCCCATTTAAATGCGGTATAGACGGTTACAGACGCGATCAGCACTAGGCGTCGCTTAAAAGGCTATAAACGGTCATATACGCGATTAGCACTCTACATCATTTAAACGACTATAGACGTGATAACCACTATACATCATTTGCATTTTTGTCTGCGAAAAGCAAAGGAGAATGACAACGACAATACAAAGAAAAAAACAGTTGATAATTAATTTCTCCAAGAGGTAATAAACCACACCATGCCAGCAGTGATGCGTCAAAACAATTGTCATAGTTACCGCTGCGCATAAACGCAGTCCAGGGCGGTGGTGATGAAAATGGCGGTGGTGATGATGCTGTAGGTCACGTGGTGGTCTTCGCGTGGGGTCTGGCCTCTGTGCGGCGCCACCTAGCGACTGGCTGAAGAAGCCGCCATTGAGCGCCATCCTGGGAGTGGTGGGCTCCTCTGGGACAGTGGTGGGGCTGCGTACCTTGGAACTGATTGCCTTCCGGAACGTCTGGAACAGGCCGCTGTTCTCGGGCTGTTTGCCACTCGGGAAGTGACTTGGGGCGAAGAACAGAAGGTTTCTCTGATGGAGTTCCTGATACAGTCCTTCCAACAATGCAGCTCTCGTCCTTTCCTTAAAAAACACAGCGAGAGGGAACACACACATCATGACAATAGTCGTTTTTAACCCTTTAACCGCCGGTGCCACATATATTCGGGTTTTCATTTTTATTAGCACATTAAGTACCACATTTTAAATATGTTAAAGATAAGATGTGACATCAACCAGCTAGATTTGAAAAAAACTTGGATTCTATTTTGTCAAATCTGAATAATTTTCACTCACTTGAAGTTGTGGATCGCGTGAGCGAGACACAACTTCAGATGGGTGAAAATTGGAATTGAATAATTTGGCGGCTAAATGGTTAAGCTGTTTTATCAGTCGCTTAGTTCACTATTTCTGAGAATGAAATGTGTCTTTAAACATCGGCATTTGCAAATATTCCATCCCACAGTAAACAGAGATGAGTATTTTTACACACTTTTGTGGGTCGCGGTAGTGAGACACACTACTCAAGTAAGTAAACAAATTAGAATGTAGCCCTTTAAACAAAACAGTTGAAAGAGACATTGTATGTATTTTGATTTGCTATTGTATTCACATTTTTAACACAATCGTATTTGACCATTTAAATACTTTTATTTGCCAGTGAAACTTATTTTTTTGAAACGTATTTGGTGAACTGTGGATCCGAACTATGTTTGATTTCAAACTTTAAAAATCTTCCCCTTAGATATGAAAGGTTGTATCTGCCACTTTACAAAGTTGCAGATACACACTTTCATATCCAAGGAGACGAAGTATCTATCTATATTGATTTGTGACTCGCGGCAGAGATATACAAATAATAAATGTGCGAAACAAAAACAGTTTTATTGGGAGCAATGTGTTAAAATAATATGCGTAAGAGCAGAAATGCATTTTTGGTACGAGTAATTGAACCAAACAAGATGGTTAATTAATGCTAGACCAACACATACAATATAATAATTATCCATCCACAAATTCAGAAATATATGATGATTTTACAGAGATGTGTTGCTTAAACTTCCCCCTTGGACATAAATATAGACATTACTGTAATATTGCGTGATAAAAATACATTATAACTTCAAATTGATGATTTAGTCACAGTAAAAGAGGTGGATATTGCTAGAATATTTGACTATGGCCTATAGCGCTGAGAAATGGCTGTCAAACCGTTTTTTTCTACACGATAATCTAAATAATTGGTCCTTACCTCTAGCTTGGCGAACCGCTCGGCTTTGTAAGAGGCATGCTCGGCGTTGATAAGCTTTGTCAGCAGGAATTCTTGCAGGTTTGGCCCCGCCTGGAGCACGGCTGGTGTGGGTAAAGTCGGCCCGAAAAAGGGTACGTCGTCACGTGCCGCCACCCCCACCTGTAAAATACAACGAGCAGAGGAAATATTTTAGGGCTTAGAATGTTGTAGCAAGTGAACTGTTGCACTAAAGACATATAGTGCCAAGTTCATTCTCATATTCATAATAAACACAATAAATGTTCAATATTATCATAATGTTGAGAAGCTTCGAGAAAAAATAGTATGTATGTTTTAAAGACAGGTGAATTAAAAACCCATCCATACTTTTAGTTATAAAGGTGCAGAATTATCCTCGGTATATTGCCCTAAGAAGCATTGAGCAATTTGTGCAGCTTCAACGTAGAATGATTTGTATTATATTGTTTTAGGAGTAGTTCTTTTTTTTCAGCTCAAACAAATAAGTAATAAAATTCATCACCGATGTCCATTGGTCTTATATCACATGTTTAGTACACACACTTGTGTTCCAAAGAGCCCGTTCTCTACAACCTAACTGTCTAGCTGTCTCATCTCAAATTAACCCTTGCCAGACTAGGCCTGTCCCAGCAAACACAAAACATTTGTACCACATTTGTACACTGTTGGAACAACTTCCAAGACATCGGGCCGATTTTGTACAGAACTGATGTTATACAAATATTTCTTGTTAGTTGGGGTATGCACGTTTTCAAACATTTAACACACATAATAAAATACAAATGCAATAATGAAAATAGTTTGTGGTCCATAATATGTTAATTGAACAATAATTTCAATCTAAGATATATTTATACTTTTCATTGATAGAAATATTTTTCATGAGTATGTAGAAAGTAAAAAATTGTCATCTGCTTCAACACTGTTCAACATTTGATTTTAAACTGATATCGCTAAAAGTGCTAAGTCTAATAATATTTCAACAATACACAATAATCTGACGTATGTGGGAGAGTGTTTTTATTTGGTTTTGATTATGGGTTATAAATCCTACTTTTAGTCTGGTCTACATGTCCAGGATGCGTACCTGCGTGCTATGATTAGTTTTTCTTGGCCAACCAGGTGAAGGTTCGTGATGTTTAATGTTCGCGGCATTTGGTCAGCCTCTCATTGTCTGCGAAGCTAGCTGGCTAATCACTGTCTTCTGCTACCGGTATTAGCTATGTTCGTTTGTCATAAATATGTTTCATTTACTGAGTACGGGACGGCGACGTGAGACAGAAGTGTACTCTCTACAGGTATGTCCAGCGTGATAATTGTATTATCGTAGGAATATTTTAGTTGCTTTATGTGATGAAATCAATTAGACTTTCGACCTCATATTTGTTTCTGTTTCCTAATTTATAAATCAAAGTAGTTTATAATTTAAAATTATTGTCGCGATTTTGAATTCATTTGAATTATATTAAATAGTAAAGTTTTAGTTTGGACTTTGATATTAAAGCCGTAGTTCTTTAATGCAGAGAGCTACATAGTTGGTTACTATCCTAGGGGTGAGCTGTTTTATTAACCTTGCGAACTATGTAATGCTCATATGAAGTGTTTCATAGCAATGTATAGATTTTCATATTTCGTAGGTTAGCCTACCAATTTTATATATAGTTATTGAATGTTCTAGTCATTCAACATATTGATTATGTTGTAGTTTTTTTGTTTTATATTGTCTGATCAATAAACGGATTGAAGAACAGATTTTTTTGTCACATCCATATATACGAACTCTTATCTGTGTAATCACAGATAAGTAGATATGGATCCCTTGACGTCCAAAGTCAATTTCCTGTTAATTTACCGGCCTGTGCCAGACAAGTTCAGATTTCTTGACAACCGTGACTGAACCTAGGTGGTGGGCTAGTCCCTTTAACCCTTATCCTGCTGATTAAATTTATTTAATTTTTCAGCCACGTGAGGTTGTGTCTCGCTACCGCGATCCACAACCTCAAGTGGCTGAAAAATCTTCATATTTGTTTAATTTGAGCACAAATATTTGCAGACCTTGATGTTTAAACAGTCATTTCATTCCCAATAGGGTCTAACAGTGATTCAATCGGTTAAAAAAACGGATTAACCCTTTAACCGCCACACTATTCAATTTGAATTTTCACCCACTTGAAGTTGTGTCTCGCTGACGCGATCCACAACTTCAAGTGAGTGAAAATTATTCAGATTTGACAAAATGGAGGTCAACTCTTTTCAAATCTTGCTGTCTGATGTTACATTTTATCTTTAGCATATTTAAAATGTGGTACCTAATGTGCTAATAAAAAATGAGAACCCGAATATATGCGGCACCGGCGGTTAAAGGGTTAAAAAGACTGTTGGCGTGATCATCAGGCAAAGAGCTAAGCCATCTGACCCTTCCTGGAAACGGCGACATTATGAAAGCCGGCAAAACGAGGACAAGGTTTCTTTGGAAACAGCACATCCGCCCCCGAGACAGCAACACGACAGTGCACTTTACCTTATACAGCTGTGGTTCACCAGGTGGCGTTGGCAGCGGCTGTACCACCAGGTAGGCGTGCAGGAAGTTGGACGCTATCATATCCGGCGCAAAGGGGGTGTTCTCCTCTTGAAACACTATGGCCACTATGTCGTTCCCTATGTGGCGCTTCCGCTGTAGCTGTAAACAGAATGATCAGATTCCAAAAAGAGAAACATTAACCCGTAACCCTTACAACACTGAGATAATATTGTGTAAACCATGGAGACCAAAGGGTTATTTTCAATTTAAATGTATTAGCTAGCTAATTCCGCTTCATTTGAATACCTATGCTATGTGTCTAGGCTTACGGTCATTGCAAGTTATTAATCCTTTCAGTGAGGGGATCGACTTTAGACGTCAGTATCTGACGTCTATAAAATCAAAAGTCGGTCCCGCGCTATGTTATCATCTTTAATTTTTCGCCCACTTGAAGTTGTGTCTTGCTACCGACAACCCACAACTAAAGGTTTGGGGGGGGGGGGGTACAATAAGCCCATGGCACACTCCTCTAAATCTAAAGGTGGAGGGGGGGGGCTTAGAGAGTAAACCTATCTTTGAAGTGAGGTACAATAAGCCCATGTCATATTCTTCAACGCTAAACCTTTAATTGGGGAGGGGGGACTTTAGAAGTGAACCTTTCATTGGAGTGAGGTACAATAAGCCCATGAGATATTTCTTAACCCTAATTCTAAAGGTGAGGGGGAGGGCTTGGGAAGTGAACCCATCCTTGAAGTGAGGTACCATAAGCCCATGGCATATTTCCCAACCCTAAACCTAAAGGTGGGGGGGGGGGGTTTGGGAAGTGAACCTATCCTTGAAGTGAGGTATCATAAGCCCATGGCATATCTCTCAACCCTAAACCTAAAGGTGGGGGGCTTGGGAAGTGGACCTATCATTGAAGTGAGGTACAATAAGCCCATGGCAAATTTTCTAACCATAAACCTAAAGTGGGGGGGGGGCTTGTGGAGTGAACCTAGCCTTGAAGTGAGGTAGAGAAATCCCATGGCAGATTTGTTAACCCTGAACCTAAAGGTGGGGGGGACTTAAGAAGTGAACCTATCCTTGAAGTGAGGTACAATAAGCCTATGGCAGATTTGTTAACCCTGAACCTAAAGGTGGGGGGGGGGGCTTGGGAAGGAAACCTATCCTTGAAGTGAGGTACAATAAGCCCATAGCAGATTTGTTAACCCTGAACCTAAAGGTTGGGGGAGCATGGGAAGTGAACCTATCCTTGAAGTGAAGTACAATAAACCCATGGCATATTTCCTAACTCTAAACCGATTGGTGGGGGGGGGGGGAATTGAACCTATCCTCGAAGTGAGGTACAATAAGCCCATGGCAGGTTTTCTAACCCTAAACCTAAAGGTGGGGGTGGGGGGTTGTGGAGTGAACCTATCCTTGAAGTGAGATACATTAAGCCCATGAAAATTTTCTAACCCTAAACCTAAAGTGGGGGAAGGTGGAGTGAACCTCTCCTTGAAATAAGCCCATGGTAGATCTGTTAACCCTGAACCTAAAGGTGGGGGGGGGGGGAGCTTGGGAAGTAAACCTATCCTTGAAGTGAGGTACAATAAGCCCATGGCAGATTTTCCAACCCTAAACCTAAAGGTGGGGGGGGGGGGAGTGAACCTATCCTTGAAGTGAGGTAGAATAAGCCCATGGCAGATTTTCTAACCCCAAACCTAAAGGTGGGGGAGGGTGCTTATGGAGTGAACCTATCCTTGAAGTGAGGTACAATAAGCTCATGACAGATTTTCAAACCCTAAACCTAAAGGTGGGGTGGGTGGAGTGAGCCTATCCTTGAAGTGAGGTACAATGGGCCCATGTCAGATTTTCTAACCCTAAACCTAAAGTGGGGGGTTGGGTTGTGGTAAACATAAAGGTGGGGGGGGGGGTGGAGTGAACTTATCCTAGAAGTGATGTACAATAAGCCTATGGCAGATTTTCTAACCCCAAACCTAAAAGTGGGGGGGGGGAGTGAACCTATCCTTGAAGTGAGGTACTATAAGCCTATGACAGATTTTCTAACACTAAACCTTAAGGTGGGTGGGGGGTGGTGGAGAGAACCTATATTTACAGTGAGGTACAATAAGCCCATGACATATTTTCTAACTCCAAACCTTAAGGTGTGTGTGTGGGGGTGGGGGGGGGGGGGTGGAGTGAACCTATCCTTGAAGTGAGGTACAAAAGGCCCATGGCAGATTGTCTAACCCTAAACATAAAGGTGGGCGGGGGGATGGAGTGACCTATCCTTGAAGTGAGGTACAAGAAGCCCATGACAGATTTTCTAACCCTAAACCTAAAGTGGGGGGTTGGGGTTGTGGTAAACCTAGAGGTGGGGGGGGGGGCTTGGGGAGTAAACCTCTCCTTGTAGTGAGGTAAATTAGGCCCTTGGCATATTCCCTAACCCTAAATGCAGGGTGGGGGAGTGGGGAGTAAACCTATTCTTGAACTGGGGTACATCAAGCATATGCAATATTTTATCCATTGCCATGATTACATGGCTGCAATTATTCAGCCGACTATGAAACACAATGTGCCTTAACCCTCACCGTGCAGGGATCGACTTTAGTCGTCGGAATATGACGTCTGAAGACGTCAGTTTCTGACGACTAATGTCGATCCCCGCACCGCAAGAGTAAAAATATTTATGATGACCGTAGACTGATAATATAGGTATTCAAATGAATCAAAGAGCTAACTAAGACACTTATGATGATTTCAAATTGAAAACACCCTTTGGTCTGCATGGTTTTTTTTAAATATGCGCTGTAAGGGTTAAAGCAGGTTGTTCGTTAGACTTCACTAAGTCATAATACTTAGATCACTGGTTAGCCCTTAAAGCACCAAATTAATTTATTTAAATTTTCACCCACTTGTAGCTACCGCGACCCACAACGCCAAACCTTATTGACAACACGCACGTTCAATTCAAATATACAAATACACTGATTTCAGGACCTGTTGGGGGTCGCCTTCTGTGTAGGGAAGCAATGTGGAGACGTGGAACATGATTTGTCGGTTCTGGAATGTGGCGTAGACTGACTTCTCGCCTGTCTGCCCGTGCAGTGTGTCCAACCCTCCGCGAAATCTGCAACATAACAACTCAATTATTCATCACATAATATTCATCACATAATATGTGCGAATTCTAAGCTCTGTCAAAAGTCGCAAAATCTGAAATTCGCGGAAATTTAAATACGCGAACATTACCAGATCTACGGTAGGCGTATAATACGCCTACCGTAGATCTGGTAATGTTCGCGTATTTAAATTTCCGCGAATTTCTGACCAATTTTTTGACAAAGCTTAGAATTCGCAAATTAGCGCTATAATAATAATAACAACAATTTTCTCGAAATTCTTGAATTTGCGAATTTGTCCTCGCAAAATTCGGAAAATTAAAACCACGCGAATAATACGAGATCTACGGTATGTATTAGCTCTCTGACCGCACTCCAGGGTGACGGATGTTATGCGTTTACTGAAGAATTATTTGCCAGAAGGTCACCTGAGAACATCTTCCCTACAGCAAGGCTCGACTCCGCGACGCCTCGCGGAGTCAGGCCTTGCTGTGGGGAAGATGACTTACCCTGAGAAGTTTTTCAGATCAGTACTCTCTCCCAGGACCTGTAGGAAGTCATCCATCTCCTTACAGTGGCTCTGGTTGCTGAATATGTCCTCCTCTGTCGTCTGCAATGCAATAAATTCACCTCTGCACAATACTGCAGTTCAATAGGCAAACACCAGTATATAACTGCTTACTTTTCACGTAAGCAGTTACTACTGCTTGTCTATCGTACGGCAGAATACTGATCTGTCCCTACGGCATCCATTCACCTAAATTTCAGCAACCTCACTAGTAACTCTTAATAAATATTTATGGTAGTCGCAACTTAAATTTTACAATTCGCGAATTTTCATTTTTTTCAATTACATGTAAGATAACTTCACAGATGACAGTTATATGTCTTAAATACTTTTTTATAATTTTTGCTCAATTTTTATAATTGAGCAAAATTTCTGGTCGCAGTGAAAGTGCGCGCGCATGTATCAGAGCTTGCGCTTATTATTATTATGACAGTTCTTAAAAAAAAGCACGACTCCAGCACTGCTGATCAATGCGCTCACATACAAGACAGTGATGCTTGTAGTATTAATAAAATATTCAACTAAAATAGTACAAGTTAAAAAGTTATGTCTTCAAGTTATTTTTAAAACTTTTCAACGATAAAACATTTCTGAAATTAAAAGAGAGGGCATTCCATAGTGTTGGTACATTAACACTAAATGCTGCTCCAGTATCAAGTCTTCCGGTACGGGTAACCATGAGCTGCAATTAGTCATCAAATTGTCCCAGTCGGACTGGTCTTTCCTTCAACTCAATCATTTGACTCAAATACATGTATGATGGTGAATGACCAATAATAGCCTTATAGATATTGTATGACAGGGGTATGTTTACACCTTCTTAACTACCCATTAAACACAAAACATTTACATAACATTTGTACAATAATGGAACAACATTGAAAACGTTGGCCCGACGTTGTACAAATATTTTACAAATGTTTTGTGTTTGCGGAAAAACTGGATGAATGGATGCCACTGCGTCACTTTCCCAAAGCTTTAGCATACATTCGTACACTGGTGAAAGAGAGAGGCATAAGTTTGATACCGGAACTAATGCATTATCCCAATAAGCAGCGCTTCGGGTGCCAGTACTCCCTACGGAAGCTCATTAGAGTAATTTCCACCTACCTGTCCACCCTTCTGGTAGATGACACCGAACTTGAATGTGGTGGCGAGGACGTGCTCGTCGTAGCTGACTATTAGCTGGGAGCCCTGACGAAAACAAAACAAAACAGACGTTTATACACGTGGTATAATGCGCAACCTTGTATTGTGTTATGCAGAGTCAAAATGCAGCATCTGATTACTTGTAAAATACGCAGATACTGCCTTTTGACTTTTTATGTAAGCAGATACTGCCTTTTGACTTTGTATGTAAGCAGATACTGCCTTTTGACTTTGCACGGCAGTATTGTTAGGTTTTAAAATAATTTATTGTCACTCGAGCGATTAGGCTACTTACAAAAATACATAAGCCTAAACGGCATAGAGTTTTATAAACTTCAGGTGGGTGAAAATTTAATAAGATAACTCACGTAAAGGGTTAAAACAAATAATGAATGGGGTGTTACCCAGCAAACACAAAACATTTGTATAACATTTATACAATGTTGGTCCAACGTCGAAGACGTTGGACCGACGTTGTATAAATTTTATACTAATGTTTTGTGTTTGCTGGGTAGGCGCTATTTGCGCAAATTCAGGCGAAACTGCGCGTGGGGAACCTCCTTTTGATCGTGAAATGAATCAGATGACACTATCATCCACACACATTATTCCAAATTCAAGCTCTGGTGGTCTGAGGCTGAGCACGCTAGCTCTCGGTCACGGCGGCTCCCTCCATATTGAATCATAACGAGGGCACGGGACAAAGACATTTTGGTTTTTTTGAATTTTGACATACCTTTGAAAACATCACCGGGTAGAAGTTCTCCGTCGTCAAATCTTCACATAATGACTGCGAAATGAAAAAAGAGATTAAAAAAAATATGTATATATCGCCAGACCGTCTCAACTTAGATCTAATCTTTTTCATTAGAAAAGTTAGGTTTCAGCGTAACGTTTGTAATGGAAAAGGGAGATAGCTCAGAATATAATTAACCCTTGTCATGCTGAATTGCTTCAATTGTATTTTTCGTTATTTGAAGCTGGAATTGCTAACGCAATTTCCAGCTTCAAATGACGAAAAATATTGTTATTTATGAAAAATAGATATGTCTAAAATTAAATTATTGGATCAATTAAGCATCTACTAAAAACTATTTTATCAAAATTAAGTGATATTTTTATTGATCTAAACATCCTTACCCCCGTATATATCCGGGCATAGCAGGACAAGGGTTAAAGTTAAGATGCTTTAACGTTGGGATCGTCCTTATACGTCAGAATCTGACGTCTGCAGACGTCAGATTCTGACGTATAAAGACGATCCCAGCGCCGAAAGAATCTTTCTACTGGCCGTAGACCCATAACATAGGTAATCAAATAAAGTGAAAAGAGCTAACTAGGACATGTATGATGGTTTACACAAAAATATTTCAGCGTCGTGAGGAATAATATTATTTTACCTTCGCAATAAAATTGGGAGTTGCCTCGTCGCCAATGTAGCCAATAGGCAGCAGTTCATGACTCGTCCCGGTCCTCTTCCTAAGATCAACAACGGTGGTATGTTATACATGTCATAGGTGAAGTAGACAATCATACAATCTGAACCAGCGACCGACTGGCCGACGGACTGACCGACCGACTAGCCGACCCACCGACCGACTGGCCGACCGACTGGCCGATCCACCGACATTGGTATGTTATTTTACAGTTGTATGTTATAAGACAAGCATACAATCTGAACCACTGACCCACCGACCAGCTAATTAATCAATATTACATCACTAATTAAAACAAAACTGACTATTAAATCTCATGAGATGAGCACGACGATCATTATTTTTATTTAATGTACTCATCGTAATGTACTTGTTAGCATACTTTAGATGTCAGAATCTGACGTCTGTAGACGTCAGATTCTGACGTCTCAAGTCGATCCCCGCAATGTAAGAGTACAAATATATATAATTTCCATAAACCTATAACATAGGTATTCAAGTGAAGCAGAATGAGCTAGCTAAGACAGCTGTGATGATTTCAAATTGAAAAAACCCTTTGATTTATATACAATGTTTCAGCGCTTTAAGGGTTAATGGACTAGATTACCTGAGAATCACTCTGGTGTGCTCTTGAGATGAAATGGTTTCCTTTTTCAATGACATGATGATTGGCCCATGATTTTCGTCATTTGCGTAAAAGTTAATGTGCTCCTGTTAAAAATATATCAGCAATTAGCATTAAAACAGGCATTTGGTGAAGGAGAAAGAACAAAATTATATAGATCCGTAAATCCGAATGTACGAGGCGCATAGCGCCCAGCATATTAAGATCTACGAATCTATCGTAATTGGATAGTTTCTTCGACTTAAAATACTCATAATTAATATGAACAATCCCAGCAGAAACGCGACGGTAACCAATGATGGTTTACAGTTGGACCAAGTGTTTGTTGGGATGGGCTCCATGATTTGATATAAGCAACCCTTATTGCATGGTCAGCAATAATTAGAATAAGTTTTGATTCAAAGATCCAAATCTAGTATTTTAACAATAGACTGGCGTTAAACATGTTACAAGTGCATTTTAATTTCCAATGCAATTTGTGAATCGCGGTAGTGGGTGCAAATGTAAATGATTTAATTCAGCCCTTTAACCATTTCAGTGCGGGGACAGACTTTAAACATCAGAATCTAAAGTTGAACCCCGCACTGAAAGGGTAACATTTTTATAGTAGTCATAGACCCATAACATAGGTATTCAAATGAACCAAAAAGTGCAAACTAAGATTTATATCAAGACATTCATCAAATAAAAAAACTTTAGTCCCCATACTTTATTTAGATATATTTCAGCTTTGGCAGGGTTAAGATATAGTAAGGCGTACTGATAAAAACTGTTGTACCTGTACACTTGAATAAGTAAACAGCTACTGTTACTTGGGTTTTTACGGAATAGTCACCTTTCCCATGAAGTATGTCCTGTACACTTTAGCTGTGTCGTCCACCTCCAGGTGGCAGCACCCTCCGGGATCCGGACACGGTAGCGTGGACGGTTGCTGTGCGGTAAGCGGTTTGGACAGTAACAAGTCCGGCTCCGCGTGCTGCAAAGTGTCAGCTCCGTCCTGCCAGTACCCTCCTGTGTCAGGGATCACCAGCATGGGATAGGGTTCCGGACCGTCCAGAATCTAAGTGAAAAAGGGTACAACGATCAGTGTTATTAGTGGACCAGCAGCCTTTTGCATCAGGGATAACTAGCATGGGATGGGGTCCCGGACCATCCAGGATCTAACTGGAAAAAACAGGTAAAAAGATCGGTGTCATTAGTAGACCAGTTATAAGCCTTATGAATCAGTGATAACCAGCATGGGATAGGGTCCCGAACCGTCCAGGATCTAAGTGGAATCAGTGTCAGTGTCAGTGTCAGTAGTAGACCAGTAGCCTTATGAATCAGGGATAACCAGCATGGGATAGGGTCCTGTACCATCCAGGATCTACGTGGAAAAGAACAGGTGAAAAGATCCGTGTAAATAAACAAATATGAATATTTTTTGCTCACTTGATTCAACATGTTATGTACTTGAGTAGATACAGCCTTTTAGCTTTGCACGACAGTATATCCCAGCAAACACAAAACATTTGTATAGCATTTGTACAACGCCGGCCATTGTACAAATGTTATACAAATGTTATACAAATGCTTTGTGTTTCCTGGGATGCTGCTGTTTTTAATATAAATAGTTGTATTAGGAAATCACACCGACCTGTTTTAACCGTTTGCAGACGGGTTTCTGGTTGTTTAAAGTTGGCTGCACGTCCGGCTGTAACAACATTAGATAAATGAATGAAGCCATAGTTATCCATAGGGTGAAATTAGATTTGCTAATCGTTTTTTAAACATATTAATTATTGGAGATCAGTGAAGATGAAAAAAAACATCAACAAACAAGCATGAAATATAAGTGATTTCATTCAATTAAGGATCGCTGCAGATGAAAAAAATGAATAATCTATTTTAGCCCTTTAATAGCGATATGTTAACCCTTTGAGCGAAATATTCGTTTTTAATAAGTTTTATCATCAGGCTAAATCATGCAGCTATGTGAAATGGAATGTGTGTTTTAAGATTCCCTAATGTTATTTGGTCTCAAATTAAGAAAATAGAATAATATTCACCCTTTCAAGTAGATGAAAATATAAATTATAGAACTCAGCGCTTTAAGGGTTAACCGAACTATAAAGTAACATGTCATGTTAATGATCGGTATTTGAATATTGTCACACAAAGCATTTAATTAAAATTAATAATATGAAATATAATTAGAATAATTTAGAGTGTGGTAATTGTTCATAATAAGCTATGTGTTTACATTGTGGAGAGTTATAATTATCTTGTATTAAGCAGCTCAAGAAAAATAGATTTGATAAATTAATAGTCAACTAAATCACAAATCACAGATATCATGGTTACCGGTTACAATTGTCATTGAATTCATATTTAGCAAACATAAAATTGTCAATAAGATTTTTAAATATCAATAGTCATGATAATATGTTCTTTGATTGTGATAATTATGATTATTAAAGAACGCACTATACGTTGACTTAACCCCTAGATCCCTAGAGCCATTCAATTCAAATTTTCAGTCACTTAAAGTTGTGTCTCGCTACCGCGATCCACAACTTCAAGTGACTGAAAATTACTTGAATTTAAAAAAAAAAAAGTCACAAGGTATATCAGTTTAACATAATTATTTGAAGACATTTTTCAGTTTTAAAATCTGGTTGCACAAGTCGTCCCTTGGATATGAAAGGGTGTGTCTGCCACTCCACGAAGTGGCAGACACACCCTTTCATATCCAAGGGGGCGATATTGTGGTGATTGCAATCATATAATAAATATGGTGACGTCAGTGCTCTGAGGGTTAATATTGTTTCAATGCTGTACCGGCGCCTGTTAACGCTGGGACAAAATCAAACGAGCATTGTGCCAACATATCGTGCTTCTTGTCCACGTTCTCATTATCCCTTTAAGCGCTAAGCACGACTATAGTCGTTTTAAATTAGTTTTATTAACCGATTAAATCATTGTTATTGGAAACAAAATGCGTGTTTAAAAATCAGGCTAGGATTTGCAAATGCTTGGTCTCAATTGAAGCAAGTGTGAGTAATTTTCACCCACTTGAAGTTGTGGGTCGCGGTAGCGAAACACAACTTCAATTGTGTGAAAATTTATATCAGGAAACTTAGCGGGCAAACAGTTAATGCCATGCGTACAATACAATCTTGTTATCAGTTCGTGCATTTTGTACAGTGAGTGTACCTGATGGTTAGTGTACATATTAATTCTACTATAAAAATCGTACACAATGTGCACCATGCTATCAAGAACTACAATGAAAACGCAAACCGAAGTTCCTTTTAGTGTTAGTAGTTACAATTTACAATAATTTATTCAAAACAGTTTAACTACTTTTAATATCACTACTATCTGCAATCGCGAAAAAATCGTACTGACAAGATGATATGCAAACGGTGGTCATTTGAGTGCGATATCGGGAAATATAGCACTTTTCCAAAAAAAAGGTGTGAGGATTTAGGCGAATACAGTTTTCGTCGGACATGTGCTGTATGCTCCCATATCGCGCAAAACTGAACAAACGTTTGTATTTTATCACATGATAAAGTCTCACATGACATAACTGATATATATTGCAGTTCAAATCCCTGCAAACACGACACGTTGACACAATGCTGGGCTGGTGTTAGCCCACCGTCTACGACGCCGGGCCAACATCAGCCCAGCATTGTGTCAACGTGTCGTGTTTGCTGGGATTATTGCGATATGGGCTGATACCCATATACGTCTCATAGTGGAAACCACTGCACAGAGTGTGAGAATAAACCATATCAAACAGTTTGCTGGGTACAGACCATTATGATATACATGCATGTGACACTAAGCGTATGACATCACATATAACAGCACAAAACTCAAAATTATACTGTAATAACCAACACAGCAGTCATGACATAACAAATCTACATCATGTATGATATTTTTGTGAACCTAGCTTTCACGGTTTCTGTACAGTATGCAGCAAACACTCGACACTGAACATGTAAAGGTTCAATTTTGGCACGGTGGTGAAGACAGCGGCCAGCACTCAGCTACCATAGGGCTTTAAATTTGTTACGAGGTTTCCAGTAAGTAAGAGACATATCTGCCCAATGGAGTCAATGTCGCCTCCGATTTTATGTCAATCATCGCAAAAAATCAAATTATTCACTCCAATGCCCCATGTAACCTCATTTGCAGGAGAAAGGCCAATACTAATTATTCCTAGCTTGAAATGATGTCCCACGAGGCATGTGTGTCTTGTGCAACACTCCCGGCCATGACTGCCCATGGCCGCTGGGGTGACAAGGCGTGTGGCTGGGCGTCGCTCTGAAAGTTAAATTCCTAATAGTTGGTGAGTGTCTAATTGGAAGCTGACAAAAATGTCCTTAACCCTTTCAGTGTGGGGATCGTCTTTATACGTCAGAATCTGGCGTTTACAGACGTCAGATTCTAAAGACGACCTCACACTGAAATAAATAAAATATTTATAATGGCCGTAGACCAATAACAAAGGTATTCAAATGAAGAAGAAAGAACTAACTAAGATATCTATGATCATTTCAAATCAAAATAAACCCTTTGGTCTCCATGGTTTATTCAAACACATTTCGGCGCGGTAATAGTTAAAACAAAGCCATCATGGCCGACAGTAAAATGACACACAACTTGTGGGCGAAACACATACGTCAAGTGAGTAATGTCAAAGACAACTACGTGATAATATAATTTTAATCTTAAAATAATAAGACCAGTTCTGGTTCAATGTATCGTCTTTGCCGGCTGAGGCTGTAGTGGGGCGGTTGCCCGTGTAACTGGGCAGATGACCACAGATAGCAAATCAAAGGCAAAACACAAACGTTGTTTTCTCTCAAAATGCATGCATATGATTGCCGCCCACCGAACACAAGACATCCGCCCAATGCTGGATCAAGGCTGGGCCACCGTCTGCTACCCTGGCCCGCCTTTGAACCGACATTGGGTAGACATATCGTGTTTGGTGGACAATGTCCAGAGTTTATGGTCCCCTTGATAAATATTATTGGATGGAATACGTGCCTCGGCCGTGGTAACGGGACAAATTCATGACGCATCACCAGCAAACACGAGACGTTCACCCAATGTTGTATTACTGTTGGCCCACCGTCTGCGACGCTGGCCCAACAGTAATACAACATTGGGTTAACGTCTCGTGTTTGCTGGGTGATCGATGACCGGCTCTGTCCAGCATGGGAAAACAGCAGTAACTGCTTAATTTTCAAGTTAGAAGCTACCGCTATTCCCCTTTGCATTGCCAGCCCACATAAATTATAGCTGAATTACATGCGCATGTAATAATGCGCAGCATCTTGTGATACTGCATGTCACCGCTGCATTATCGCCCACGTAAGGAGATAATAATACCTTCCTACGACGTAGTCTCGTAAATATCAACACTTCCGTCATGAAAACGAGGCGCACGAGATCTACAACGAGACCTGGGAGATGCGGCAGACAATGCATTAAACCACTGTTGGTTCAAAGCTGTGTCTCGCTGGCGCAATATGCAGCTACAAATGAGCTAATATATTTAGATTTGTCATATGTTTTGAGCTCGCGCTGATGATGGACACGCCCCAGCGCTTACAATGCTGAAATATTTGTGTTTAAACCATGGAGACTAAAGGGTTATTTTCAATTTGAAATCACCATAAATGTCTTATCTTTCTGGTTCATTTGAATACCTATCTTATGGGTTTACGACCATTACTAATGTTTCAATTCTTTCAGTGCGGGGACCGTCTTTATACGTCAGAACCTGACGTCTATAGACGTCAAATTCTGACGGTCCCCGCACTAAGAGGGTTAAAGTGCAGATAAATAAGATAATAGTTGGTATTTTATTGTTGCTCAAAATATTAGTACCGTCTATAGAATAGTTTGAATTTATTAATCACTGAATAAATAAATATTGACCCTTTAACCGCCGGTGTCGCATATATTCGGGTTTTCATTTTTTATTAGCACATTAAGTACCACATTTTAAATATGTCAAAGATAAAATGTGACATCAACCAGCAAGATTTGAAAAGAGTTGACCTCCATTTTGTCAAATATGAATAATTATCATTCACTTGAAGTTGTGGATCGCGTCAGCGAGACACAACTTCAAGTGGGTGAAAATTAAAATTGCATAATTTGGCGGTAAAGGGTTAATGGGCTAGATGATAGTACGCATATAAAATACTGAAGGTATGGTTGAAAAAACTAACACAATAGATGTTGTGTGCATCATTTGTTTCTATCCTGGATATGCGTTATAGAAAATTAATTTAAAATATTATGACAGTTGACTTATACGAGAACGTTTAATTTGTTATCATATAATCATGTTTCTCTTATCAAATCATGTGATTGTTGGTTTAATCAACCCCTTCATTGTTAAACACGACTATGATCGTTTTAAATATCCTAGCAGACAGAAGACGTTGAATCAGTGTTGGTTTAACGTTGGTTCAGCGTCGTAGACGGTGGACCAACGTCAAACCAACATTGATTCAACGTCTTGTGCATGCTGGGATGTTGCATTGCGCGATCAAAGAACCGCTATTGGGAACAAATTGTGTGTCTAGCCTATATGAGGCAAATCTTGCAAATCTTCATGTCTATCAAGATTTGTAAATGTTTGGTCTCTAATCAAACAAATGCGAGTAGCTTTCACCCACTTGAGTTGTGGGTCGCGGTAGCGAGCGACAACGTCAATAGGGTGAAAAATTTAATTATATAACATAGCAGTCAAAAGGTTATAACATTGTTTTCAGATTTATGAGGAGTGCCCGTTATCTTTTTTAGAAGAGGATACAACACTGGGACGCAAAACGGATAACACAGATTACAAATCAAATGAGGCACGTTTCATTGAAATCGTTTTTTTGGATGAACATCCTGAATAACAAGTGTTGCTATGGCAGATCTCCAGCTACCTGGGGGAGTGATTTGTCCGCTATGGTCTCTGAGAAAACTCTGCTCTGGTAATTTCGCATCTCACCCGGTAGTCCCGTCTCCGCAAACACAAAACATTTGTATAACATTTTTACAATGTCGGACCAACGGCGGAGCCGTTGGGCCGACGTTGTACAAATGGTATACAGATGTTTTGTGTTTGCTGGGCGTCTCCGGTAAATTGTGGATTAAACCTTTGAGGACTGAGGGAGACTATTGTAATCTCTCCTGGTTTATATTAACCCTTTCAGTGCGGGAACCGACTGTACACGTCAGAATCTGACGTCTAAGGTGATTCCCCCACTGAAAAACTAAAATATTTATAATGGCCGTATACCCATAACCCGAAACAGAGGTATTCAAATAAAGTGGAAAGAGCTAACTAAGATATTTATGATGATTTCAAATTAAAAAACCTTTTGGTCTCTATGGTTTATACACAAATATTACAGCGCCTTAAGGATTTACTCCTATGCAACTGGCTTTTTACAAGAAATATTACGTCCTATATATTTGTCATATTGGTAGAAATTGGGAACTAAATATCCCAGATTGCAGACATTTTCAGCCACTTGAAGTTGGGGATCGCGGTAGCGAGACACAACTTGAAGTGACTGAAAATTTAAATGTAACATCTCAGACCTCTAGCATGCCTAGGGTTAACCCCCCTCTTCTATTTGCCCAATCAAGATTACCTTGATTGTCCACATGGGTGCAGCGCAGCGGATCCATCAGAAATAGGCGGAGCTGCTTATTCTGGGAGACGTAGAGCGGATACAAAGCGTAAAGGCAGTATCTGCTCACTTGTAAAGTGAGCGGATACTGCCTTTTGACTTTGCATGACAATAAGCTGCTACGAAGAGACAAACTGCGGTAACTGTTTGCTTTTTAGGTCATCAGTTACTGAAGTTTGCCTTCGCTTTGTAGTGACATTGAGCTGATGAGGCGCGTCCGTTCATGTCTATGCTGTCCTATATACTATTGAGTTAGAACATCACAGGTAGAAAGGGATCCAAAAATCCAACAGAAATTCCTGTCATGTTATTTTGGTGTGGCTGTTCACATTATTCAGGGACAGGAAGGCCCCATTTAGGAAGGCGACATCCCCCCAAATAACGTACTAAGGAATATTTCATCATACCACATTGAATGATATATTGTCGTCTACCCCCTTCCATAGTTTGCTGTATTCGTATTCATTTAAATGCAGGTTAACCATTTGAGCGCTGAAATATTTCATTTGAATACCTATTTTATGGTTCTACGACCATCATAAATATTGTAATTCTTTCAGTGCGGGGATCGTCTTTATACGTCAGAATCTGTCTACAGACGTCAGATTCTGACGGATAAAGACGGTCCCCGCGCTGAAAGGGTTAAAGGTGTATTATATGCACGACTACCAAACATGGCAATTTTTTAATTGATTCAAATGGATGTCGTATTCGTATCAGAGTATAATGTTAACACCCACACCAAACCAAACTATATAAGAGAGATTCTTACCGTGCATGTGTGCATAATTATGTGAACGTACCTTTAAGCTATAATACGTTCACAAATGTTTGAATACGAATCGGAACGCGGCAATATCCCCTCTTATGTTATTTTGGTGTGCGTGTTCACATTATACACTGACACGAATACGAAAACTACCAAATAAGAACATATTTCTTTTCTCGTGGTAGTATTCATATTCGTGCATTTGTGAACGTAGCCTTATGGATGTTGCAAAGTTAAAAAAATCCAATTATCCAAAAAAAAGTGGAAGTGGGTGGGTGGGTCCTGGGCCAATTTGGATGGAAAATTGGAAAAAAAACCCCCAAAATATTAAAATCTTTGATGATTATTTATTTCTGGGTGATACTGTCAAAGTAATGTCTCAAAACTGTACTTTACACGTTGCTAAAGTGGTTATAGTTTGTTGTCCATCTCGGAGATTATTTAAAAAAAAAAAATGGATAAGGGGGTGGGTGGGTGGTGTGAGCTCTATTCAAATTTTTTGGGATGTCTGAAATTTGTTTAACTTTGCAAGGCCTCTCAGTTGTTGATTTATATGCTGAGACCACATGCTGCCATGGAAAGAACAACACGACCAACTGATTTACTTGAAAAGAAAGCAGTTATTTATGCTTCCTAACCATGGATCATTCATAACATTTAAAACAAACCACTACATTATTTTCTTCATCCAACCACTCACTACATTCTAAGCCGAGAATGGAGAGTTTTTGTTGATCAAGTACAGACCAATTATCATGGTATAGGTCTATGGTGCTATAAGCAGTTAGGTGTGACCGAGCTGTTGATTATGAGGAATCCTCATCCTCACTTTTCCACAGCTAAGAATGTAGAGCTCCTCGGGCTTTATCCTCTACGGAATTTATACGCAAACACGAGACGATCACCCAATGCTCACTCTAAACAATATAGGTTATTTAAAAAGAATGGTAATAGTACTGAAGGGTTCCTTCTAAAGAACCTATATTGTTTAGAGTGTTGGTGTGATGTTGGCCCATCGTGGAGCAACATCCAACCAACATTGGGCAAACGTCTGGTATTAAGACCTACTGAGAATAATGAATGAATGAATGAATGAATGAATGAATGAATGAATGAATGAATGAATGAATGAATGAATGAATGAATGAATGAATGAATGAATGAATGAATGAATGAATGAATGAATGAATGAATGAATGGGGTTCTACGCCACCTTTCTGCACATATATGCTAAACTTGGCCGGGGCAACCTCCTGAGTATGGTGATATCAATGATATGGCACTGCCCTCCAGACACAGGATTTGAAATTCGAGCCCTGGCGGTCTGAGGCTAAGCACGCTAGCTCTCGGTCACGGGGGCTCCCCACAATTCTGAATCGAGTGAGCAGGAAAGAAACTTTTGTTTCTTAGAAAACTGAATACCAGACGTAGCACTATCCCAGTAAACACAAAACATTTGTATAACATTTATACAACGTTGTATAAATGTTGTACAAACGTTTCGTGTTGTGCAGTAGTATATCACGGTAGTTTAATTAGAGTTTTGCAGGTGTGCCCTGATGGCTGGACTTGTCAGATCGGGATTAGGCGTCACATCTACAGCCGGGACATGGGTCCGCGAAAGCAAAATATGTGGCAGACGTTGAAGGAGTTGTGCTCGTTGAGCGTGATAAAGTGAGGGTTCAGAGACGTGATCGCAATGAGGTGCGGGGTATTACTGTCTCTGGAAAAGATGCTATATCAATTATATCACACAAAAAATGGCGCCACTAACGCCGCCATACTGCTACCAAGGGATCGTGCGCCTCGGGCGTTACAGAACGGACTTGAAATGCTAAGACAAAATGATGGAGATGGTTAATGTCAATCCAGAAGAAGGCAGAAAATAAAATGCGAAAAATATCAAGATGGAAACACGTCTCAAATAGTAGTTGCTATGTTCATATTAATTTGCGTTGTCTCACCTAACATATCACGTTATTCAGTAGTAATCCAAATACAAACACAATCAACTGTTTACTTTAAAGGTATGAAATTACTGCTCTTTGTCTTTGCGCAATTTAACCCGTTAACCACCGTTCCCGATTATATTTTAGCACATTAAGTACCACCTTTTAAACATGTTAAAGATTAATCGTGACAGCAATCAACAAGATTTGAAAATACGTAAAACTCCATTTTGTCAAATCTAAATAATTTTCACTCACTTGAAGTTGTGAATCGCGTCAGCAAGACACAACTTCAAGTCAGTGAAAATTCCAATTAAATAACTTGGCGATTAAAGGGTTCATTACAGCATTACGTCGGTAGCTTCCTCTACTTACGGGAGTGAGCTACTCTAAAACAGTATAAATGGCTCGTCAATAACCACAAAGGTAGAATTATGGCCACATGTTCAGATAGTCTATGTTTCCGTGGATTGGCACATGAACCTGAACTTAGTGCTTTCTGCAGATCAAATGAAGATAAAAAGCAGAGGCTGAGAAATGGAGAGATTCTGGAAAAAATTCTGGAAAAGATTCTGATAGTCTGCAGTTCAAACGGGGATCTAGAAACAGATCATATGACAGAAATTTATGCCCAAGTGCCCTTAATTATATGTAAATTAAAGTCATACAAAACGCGCTGACTGACTGACTGACTGACTGACTGACTGACTGACTGACTGACTGACTGACTGACTGTCTGACTGACTGACTGACTGACTGACTGACTGACTGACTGACTGACTGACTGACTGACTGACTGACTGACTGACTGACTGACTGACTGACTGACTGACTGACTGACTGACTGACTGACTGACTGACTGACTGACTGACTGACTGACTGACTGACTGACCGACCGACCGACCGACCGACCGACCGACCGACCGACCGACCGACCGACCGACCGACCGACCGACCGACCGACCGACCGACCGACCGACCGACCGACCGACCGACCGACCGACCGACCGACCGACCGACCGACCGACCGACCGACCGACCGACCGACCGACCGACCGACCGACCGACCGACCGACCGACCGACCGACCGACCGACCGACCGACCGACCGACCGACCGACTGACTGACTGACTGACTGACTCACTCACTCACTCACTCACTCACTCACTCACTCACTCACTCACTCACTCACTCACTCACTCACTCACTCACTTATTTACTCACTCACTCACTCACTCACTCACTCACTCACTCACTCACTCACTCACTCACTCACTCACTCACTCACTCACTCACTCACTCACTCACTCACTCACTCACTCACTCACTCACTCACTCACTCACTCACTCATTCACTCACTCACTCACTCACTTATTTACTCACTCACTCACTCACTCACTCACTCACTCACTCACTCACTCACTCACTCACTCACTCACTCACTCATTCACTCACTCACTCACTCACTCACTTATTTACTCACTCACTCACTCACTCACTCACTCACTCACTCACTCACTCACTCACTCACTCACTCACTCACTCACTCACTCACAAACAAACAATTGATATGAAATGGCATTGTTTTTGCAGTGTTTTCAACAGTGGCGTTGTTCGAAACCGCAATGAGTATATTTTTACCCTTTTCGAGTATTCGAGTTTTCTTTCTGGCTATGAATGAGGAGGCTATTTTTAGATGCATTACGATCACTCTTGTGCGCAACGACATCGCGCATATCCCGGCGGAAATTGCCCCCAATCACGGTCAGGAGTCAAGACATAATTCAGCAGTCCATATCTTGTAGATTCCGGTGAAGGAATTACTAGAAAGTACATATTAGGCTCGTGAATAGAAAGATTGCCCCTTGGTTACCAGCAGACACGAGACGCTGACCCAGCGCTGTCTTGATGTTGGACCAGTGTTGCAATGAGATTGCTTAATTTGAGAACAGATATTCAACAAGCTTGATTACATTAATTAGAGCTGATGGATAATTGCAACTCACAATCAGCCAGATTCCTTTCTTGATTATTCAATAAAACACTCAGCAAACATAGAACATTTGTATAGCATGTGTATAACGTTGGCCCAACGTCTTCGACGTTTGGCCAACTTTGTACAAATGTTATACAAATGTTTTGGGTTTACTTGGACAGTACAATATCTCAATAAATAACTCACAGAGTCAGATAGAAGGCCCAGAGGATCTGGTTATGGTAATGGAAACCTTTCAGATAACAAAGTGGGTTTTAATGAGGGTTTTATAATACCAGTAGACCATTATCTTGAGTATCGATACACGCAATCAGTAAGAAAATGCAGACGTAATAATACTTAGCATCGCCTAATTGCGAATAAAAAAATTACTTGTAATTCCATGAACGTGATAGAGCAATATGTTCTCTTGTAGGAGACGCTAGATCATTTACCAATCAGACCAATCAGGAGTGTCTCACTATACTGCGCCGGAGATACTGCCACTTAGACATCGTAAAATATGCTTATGGCGGCCATCTTGGGAATAGGATAAATTGGACCACGTAGAATATTTCTTTCACTGCCTTCACAAACTGGTTTCACAGATAGGTTATACTTATGTTTAGGGATAATATTTAGCTAAATGTGTAAATATGATTTCTTAATAAAGAATTAATACAGCTACCGGTTTGGAAAGGCTATCATCAGATCATACATTTTTACACTTGTATTGACCCTGTGAACAGTTTGGTACCGCTTAAGTTTGGCCACCCAAGAGATTTTGTCTGGCTGATAGCCTATATCAAGGGATCAGCTCAAATTGTCAATCTGTGGGTTTTCGGAAAGTCTTCCTATAAATAAGGTAGGCGTACATCACTAAGTTTTTTGGCATGTTAGACAGCGAACTGTTGTGATAACCCCCTATTAACCCTTTCAGTGCGGGGACCGTCTCTATATGTCAGAATCTGACGTCTGTTGACGTCAGATTCTGACGTATAAAGACAGTCTCCGCACTGAAGGAAATAAAATATGTATAATGATTGCAGACCCATAACATAGGTATTCTAATGAAGCGGGAAGAGGTAACTAAGACATTTATGATGATTTCAAATTAAAAAACCCTTTGATCTCCATAGTTTATACAAAGATAATTCAGCATTGTAATGGCTAAACTTTACAGGCACCGGTGGCGGCCATCAACATAGCAGATACAACTTCGTGTCAGCTTTCAAAAGTAAAACACACTTCAGTTTTGTCATAAACAAAGTAATGTGTATTGATAATGAACAACGTTCTAATTATTAACGTTTGATTGGTTGGGATGGCGATCCCATTCTGAAAATTTGGCCATGGTATTCAAACTACAAATTGTTTAATTCAAGTAGGACCCATCTACACTATGTAATGTAGAGGGGGGTGAGGGTATGGAACGGGGGTTTTGTGTTAGGACACCCGTCCCCGAAGAACACTAAATTTCGAAAACACTGACAATTCACATTATTAATGTTATCACAATAAAGCCATGTATAATTAGACACGCTACCATCAGCATTATCACATTCTACTTTTTTACAACAAACGGTTTCATTCACCATAACGTCAACAACGAGGATTGATTGAGAATATGGGTAATACATTATAATTTTGTGAAATATTAGTTGTCAGTAAATGGTATAAAAAGCACTATTAATAGGCCTAGGTAATTTATTAGTTTAGGAATCTACGGCTTCTCCAGCAATCACCAAATTTCAACCCGTTGCAGATATTCAACGTTGGCCCAGCCTGACATCGACCCAATGTCGGATCAGTGTTGCGTCACCATCTACGACGCAAGAACAACATTGGACCAAAATTGGGTCAATGCATCGTGTTTGATGGGTGGTGATGGCTTGGCTATTAATCCCCCCCCCCTTACCAAGCATACCCCAGCAAACACGAGATATTGAAGCAATGCTGGTTTAATGTTGGGCCAGCGTCGCAGACGCTGGACCAACATTGAACCAGCATTAGATTGAATGTCTCGTGTTGGGACGCCAACAACGCCGTGGGTACCAAGCAAACACTGACCCGATGTTGGGTTAAAGTTGGCCCAATGCCTTCGACGCTGGCCTCACATTACCCCAACATTGGATCAATATCTCGTGTCTGCTGGGTAATATTCGGCCAGCGACGCAGACGACCAGCCAACATTAAACAAGCAACGGGTCAATACCTCGTGGTTGCTTGCCAAAAATGGGAATAAGCCATGTGGTTAGTACATGCGCAAACAGACAAGCAGGTTGAGCAGTGGTCTCTCCGTCCACTTGGATGTGAAAGGGTATATCCACCGAACTTTCGTGACCACCTTCTCACTGAGATGTATTGACGGTTGATTTGACTTGTTTTCATGAACATGTTTTAAAATATTTCAATTGACCTTCCGAGTGAGTCAAAATGCTTAGACTGACTTAAAAATTGGATTTATCGAGGTTGAATTTACACATGTTATTTACAAAAATGTATGGATGTTATTTCAAATGTTATTTTTTCCATGATGGTGCGAACTGCCATCTTGGATTTACGACTTTTGAGAACAATGCCAGAACCATTGCGGAGACACACTGGGTTTTTTTTTTAATGTTTACACAAGTCAGATCAACCATTAAAACGTCTTAGCCAGAAGAGGGGCATGGAAGTTAGGTTTTTCACCCTATACCCAATAAACACAAAACATTTGTATAACTTGTGTACAACGTCGGCCCAACTTCTTCGACGCTGGTCCAATATTGTACAAATGTTATACAAATGTTTTGTGGGTACCATTTTTCATATCCAGTAGGCGACGTCTCACGACATGTAACATTTGAAGTAACTCCCACGTTGAATTGACGTGGACACCACACCTCCGTAGATGTCATGTCACTTCAACATGGCAATTACGTCACGCAGTTAGTTTTCAGGCTCAGTCAACGTGAAACAACACGACAACTGGTTGGTTATGACACGAGGTTACTACTTGATGTTAGAGTTTCATGCGCACTCGCAGAGCACTCGCAGAGCACTCGCAGAGCATTAGCGCCAACCTGAATCATCGGCAGGGAACACCTCTGGTCTTCCAGTCGTCGACTCTGCATTTGATACAGGACTTCCATAAAATCCACGGGCTGAAAAAGACGGTCAATTCGGGGACATGAAATACACCATTAACATTCAGTTGGAGCATCGCGGATCAGGCTGGCTCAACATGCATCAGCCTGTAGTGATGCTTAGCATCGATCCAGTGATTTATCATTTGCAACATACAGTTATACATAGGGCATACTCAATTACATGGCGTTTGCGCGGTTAGACAAGCTGCAGTTTAAAATATGTTACAATATCTATGAACAGTGCCCTTTTAGCATCATTAGCACCGTTTGTAATGCTATTTCTCATTCCCACACAAGTTACATCAACGAGGACTTTTGGCTCTTCAATTTTAACAGGTCATTTAAATGAAAATAGAACACCCAACGTGATCTATATGCCCCTTGAAGAATGACCGTCAAAGTTAGGAGAAGTGATGCTGAAAGATCAGGTCGAATCCAACTTAGAATATGTTTAATAACTGGAACGCTCTTAGTTACAAAGCGTCTTTTTCCTGCAAATATACATTATAATCCTACATTTTTCTATGACCAGCGAGGCTCACCGTAGGGCAATGTTCCTCTGCAAAGCCAAAAGGTAGTAACTGCTTACTTGAAAAGTAAGCAGTTACTGCCTTTTGGTTTTGCACGGCAGTACGGTTGGTTCATGTGTTTTATTTAGCACTGACCTGAGTGTGTTGAGGCACTGTTTGCACAGACATAGGCATGGCACATCTCTGATCCTCAATACGTGATCCCTGTAGTCTCTCCAGCATAGAGAACAGGTCCTGTGGATCAGCCTGCGTCACAAGAAACAAGATAAATCATTATGAAAAAAATAATGAGCTTTTATATATCGAGGATACAGATATACTTCAGCAACAATTTGCAAAATCAAGAAAACAAAACATTTTCAAAATAAAAACGTACATAACACTAACCCACTGAGGATACAATCATGTATGATGGGTGACCTATAGCTAACATAAGACAGGGACTGGGCGGTTGTGATTTCACAATGCATGTACGGAATAGAGAAGCCTAACCCCTAGTACATAGTCCGGCAGCAGAATAGCCAATATTGGCCTGACCCAAATTCTCTGATATAGTTTTTCTCTCTGCTGATTATTGATCTTTGGGGTCTACATAAAGATATCTAGGGTGGTGTGGAGGTGTCACCTTTGAGCAATTTTAATTATTCAAGATGGCCGCCATAGACACGAAAAAAGCTCCGAAAATTCCTCAGTTATGATGGACTCGACTTTATAAAGGGCAAACACTTGGTTAATATGTCTTGTAACAATGTATGTTTGTCCAATTTTATTCGCATAAATTTGTTTTACATCTACATAGTTTGAAAATGCAATAATGGAGACCATTTTGGAATCCAAAATGGCTGCCGTATGGCTAAAAGTTCAGTTATAATCATATGAAACAAAATTATATATCGGCAAACGATAACATTTAGACTTATGGCTACCATGCACCCTCACCCCCAACATTTCAACGAGACTAAGTTTTTTGAAGTTTTTTAAATAAGGGTGTGGGGTTACTTGACTGTATGTTATTTTTGTTCTGGTAACATACACATTCTGGTAATTGAATTCCGCTTCTTATGGTATATAAAGCATTGCATTTGGGTAACACCATTTCATCGAACGTTTTTTACATGTATCCACATTTGGGCTACGGTTTTTTAATCCAGATATGCTTATAAACAAGCCTGGATGTTATGTGTGCTTTGTAATTTCACACAATTTTTGTGAAAGTCAAATACAAAATGCACGCCATCTGTTTTTTTTAAACATGTAATTTTGTGCATTTTACTTGACTCTGCATCGGAATAACGGACATCAAGCAAAATTAGAGCTATGTTTTATATACAAAAAACTTATATTATATGAAAAATGACAAAAAATGACAAAATCCAAAATGGCCGCCGTCTGGTCGAAAAATAGTATATATTGACACAAAAAATAAAAAAAACCAAGTTAAAAAATATACTAACATCTTTGATATCAGTTGACAGTTACTATCAAGTGCTTTTACTTATATAATATTTTATTTCTATTAAATACGAAATGTATACAGCAAAACACTAATTTTGTATTTTATCCCTCTATATGAACAATTTCCAACGTTTTTTAGTCAATACAAGCAGGACTTCTCGTTCATGTTAATTGTATATGACATAAATGTTTGTTATTCTCTGGTGCCATTTTTCAAAAGTTATCACAGCCACTATTATTTCAGCAACTACAAAAGTGATCTTGACCACTGAAGAAGTGATTACAACCACTTTAAAAGTTATCTCAGCCACTACAAAAGTGAACTTGGCCACTGAAGAAGTGATCACAGTCACTTTAAAAATTATCTAAACCACCACAAACGGGATCTTGACCACTGAAGAAGTGACCACAGCCAATTAAAACATAAACCTCTGCCACTACAAAGGTGATCTTGGCCACTGACGAACTCATCTTAGCCTCTACAAAAGTGATATTGGCCACTGAAGAAGTGATCACAACCACTTTGCAAATTATCTAAGCCAATACAAAAGAGATCTTGACAACTGGAGAAGTGATCACAGCCACTAAAAAAGTTATCTTTGCCACTGAAGAAGGGATCACAGCCACTAAGCCACTACAAAAGGGATCTTGGCCACTAGCAAACTGGCTTAGATAACTTTATCAATGGTTGAAACGACTTCGTTAGTGACCAAGATCACTTTTAACTTGGCTGTGGCCACTTCGTCATTGGCCAAGATTTTTGTAGTGACTGAGATACTTTTTAAAGTAGCTGTGATCACTTCTTCAATGGTCAACATCACTTTTGTAGTGGTTTAAATATTTTTTAAAGTGGTTGTGGTCACTTCTTTAGTGGCCAAGATCACTTTGAAGTGGCTGAGCGAATTTTTAAAGTCGATGTGATCACTTCTTGATTGCCCACGATCACTTTGTGGTGGCTTAGATACCTTTATCAGTGACTGACATCAGTTTGTTAGTGGCCAAGATCACCTTTATAGTGGCTGAGATAACGTTTAAATTGGATGTGGTCACGTTTTCTGTGGTCAGGATCCATTTTGTAAAGGTTTAGATACTTTTTAAAGTGGCTGTGATCACTTCTTCGGTGCAGTGGCCGAGATCACTTTGTAGTGGCTAAGATAACTTTTAAAGTGATTGTAATCACTTCTTCAGTGGTCAAGATCACTTTTGTAGTGGTTTAGGTCATTTTTAAAGTGGCTGTGATCACTTCTTCAGTGGCCAAGATAACTTTTGTAGTGGCTGAGATAACTTTTAAAGTGGTGGTAATCACTTCTTTTGTGGTCAAGATCACTTTTGCAGTTGCTAAAATAACTTTTTTTTAAAGTGGCTGTGATCACTTCACCAGTGGTCAAGATCACTTCTGAACAATGGCACCAGAGAATGTAAAAGTAATAACAAACACTTATACCATATACAATTTACATGAGCGAGAAGTCCTGCTGGTATTCACTAAAAAACGTAGGAAATTGTTCATATGGAGGAAGGAAATACAAACTTGGTGCTTTGTTGTACATTTCGTATTTAACAGAAATAAAATATTATGTATCTATATAAAAGCCCTTGATACTGACTTTCAAGTGATATCAAAGATGTTGGTATTTTTTTAAACTTCGCTTTATCTTTTTTTGTGTCGATATATACAATTTTTTTATATATATAAAACATCGCTTTAAAACATAGCTCTAATTTTGCTTCGTGTAAACATGGTAAATGCATGCACAAAATTACATATTAAAAAAAACAGTTCCGTTGAGACTGGGGGGGGGGGGGACGGTGCATGGTAGCCATAAGTAACCCATCGCCTAAATGTTATCGTTTGCCCATTATATAATTTTGTTTCATTTGATTGTAACTTTACCTTTAGCCATACGGTAGCCATTTTTGATTCCAAAATAGTGTCCATTATTGTATTTTTTAACTATGGAGATGTTAAACTGATCTATGTGAATAAAATTTGACAAACATACATTATTACAAGACATATTAACCGAGTGTTTGCCCCTTATAAAGACGAGTCCATCATAACTGAGGCGTTTTCAGAGCTTTTTTGAGTCCATGGCGGTCATCTTGAATAATTAAAATTGCTCAAAGGTGACACCACCACACCACCCTAGATATCTTTATTTGGACCTCAAATATAAATAATCAGCAGAGAGAAAAACTATATCAGAGAATTTTGGGTCACCACCCTTAGCTGCCGGACTAACAGTGTAGCCTACTGATGTCGACTGCAGTAGACATTCTGTTTTATTAGCACATGCATAGTGAGCTGTTCAAAGAAGAATATGCCTTACATTAATTTTGAAACACTGATGTGATATAAGGGGACTTAAATTTTACAAATCACATACATTTTCAATCAATTTTAGTTGTGCATCGCGGTAGCGAGAAACAGCTCTTACTCCTCCTTATCCGGGCAAGAATAGACAGGCGAAGAGCGCGTTTTGTTTGAGTTAATTAAGTGACGTATAAGGGACCTGTTACGAGCAATCTAATAAATCAATGCGGTAGCAAAGATTTAAAAAGTAAGATTTGTGAAAGAGCATGAGCGAAGAGCATTTTGTATCTGTTCAGACCCTCCTGCCCCTTCACCCGTACCTGCATTCAAACCTTTAAGTTTGGGGACCGACTTTAGACGTCAGAATCTGACGTCTATAGACGTCAGAATCTGTCGTCCAAAGTTGATCCCGGCACCGAAATAATTAATTATTCATAATGGCCGTAGACCCATAACATAGGTATTCAAATGAAGCGGTAAGAGCTAGCTAAGACATTTATGATGATTTCAAATGGAAATAAACCCTTTGGTCTCTTGGTTTACACAACAAAATCCTTCAGTGCTTTAAGGACACGCCGTGAATAGCGTGAAGTCGCGTGAATTACCCATGTTTATTGAGATTTGAATTATTGAGTTTGTGTTTTCAGACAGCCGGGACAGCTTTTCAAATGCTCGTCAAAAATAATCAGTGGAAATGGATTTTCTAATATGCTCCTGCAGTGGTGATTTCAACTTCACAGCAACACTTTCTAATGGCCGTAGACCCATAACATAGGTATTCAAATCAATCAGAAAGAGATCACTAAGACATTTATAATGATTTCAAATTGAAAAAACCCTTTGGTTCCCATGGCTTATACAAAATAATTCGGAATTGTAAGAGTTAAAGACTCAAGAGAACGTGTTGAGTGAGGTCAAACCGGACCAGAGTGCATCGCCATCTTTTATTTAAAAGGCGCAATTGCCACTATTTAAAGTGGAACTTTTTACCTGAAAATTCACAGGTGGCTAAATTGACACAATATTGACACAATATCGGTTTAATGTTGGGCCAGCATCGCAAACGCAGTGCTTGCTGGGTCATGGCATTATCAATACACTGTATCAAATATAAATGTTCCTTTTAACTTGGCAATTATTGTTTTTCGTATTTGGGCGGTTTTTGATTGGGTTCTCATATTGTCAATTGTATACTTTTAATGTAAACTTTTGTAGGCGAGAATAAATTTAAATGCACCACATTAAAAACCATCAACATCTTCCAGAATCACTATTTCATTGCAACAAGTAAACCCTTTAACCGCCAAATTATTCAATTTGCATTTTCAACCACTTGAAGTTGTGTCTCGCTGACGCGATCCACAACTTCAAGTGAGTGAAAATTATTCAAATTTGACAAAATGGAGGTCAACTCTTTTTAAATATTGCTGGTTGATTTCACATTTTATCTTTAACATATTTAAAATGTTGTACCGAATGTGTTAATAAAAAATGAAAACCGAATATATGCGGCACCGGCGGTTAAAGGGTTACCCTTTATCCTGCTGATCACAACTATAGTCGTTTTTTAATCACCAAATATTGTAAATTCAATATGTGTCGAAACATTAAGACGTGCAAGTATTTGTTCTCAAATTAAACAAATATGAGTAATTTTCAGCGACTTGAAATTGTGGGTCGCGGTAGTGAGACACAACTTCAGGTGGGTGAAAATCTAAATAAATTACCTTAGCAGGACAAGGGTTAACATCCATCTGACTAAAGTGTATTCACATGCACGTATAAACATGTTAAATTACATTATCAAAACTATGTCATCTTTAGCTGTAACTGATCTTATAATATAACATCGTAGAATTTAAAAAAACATCCTTGCTGTGCGTATTGGACTAAACCAGGTTGGAAAATGCTCTTGGCGTCTTTGCGTTGGCATAAATGCTGCTTCAAACTGTTCAAAACCCGGGAACTTGCAATGTGTCCAGTGAAAATCAACACTTAGATCCCTTCAACGAAATCGAAAATGTTGTCCAAAAGCGCCCGTGACGCAATTCGTGCCGACTGCTAATTGCCTGCATTACAGATCTTGATGGCACTCCGCAATTAGTAGTGTGGACAATAAAATAAGACAATTGGAGAGTCGGCAGCGGGAGCTTTGTCCCTGGGCTGGATGAACACTGGGCCGGCGATGTCCCAGCATTAAACACACTCCGGCCGACGCTCGTGTTGACAGCTGTTCTTTTTATCCCACCTATTTATTTCCAGAGGAAAAAAACGAGTACAAATTGCTTTCGCACGCTCCGTCTGCAGCGATTGGGGTGTTGATGGGAGCTTTTGGTGAGCACTGAATGGAAAATAAATGTTCTTTGCAACTGAATTTGACCAGTATAGAGGCCAATATCTGTGCAGTGCGAACGCAAAAAAACAGTGAAAGGCGATATACCCGGTAATGTTTATTGTTGGGCTAACGTCGCAGACGCTCGATCAGCATTGAAACAACATTGGATCGATGTAACTTGCTTGCCGACTAGTTTTCAAGTACCAGTTATTATTGCTGTTTGTCTTGAATATATATGTAAAATATGTGGATGACATGTTGACGTTGTGTGATTATCAGATTATGATGTCACCACGATCTCCACAATATAAGAGCCAAAACCCATGAGCTACAACTCACAATCCCCAACTCAAGATCAGCCACACACCATACGAGCCACAAACCACGAGCCACAACCCACGAGCCTCAACCCATGAGATTTAACCCACGAGCCACAACCCACAAGCCACAGCCCACGAGCCTCAACCCATGAGACTCAATCCACGAGCCACAACCCACGAGCCTCAACCCATGAGACTTAACCCACGAGCCACAACCCACAAGCCACAGCCCACGAGCCTCAACCCATCTGACTCAACCCACGAGCCACAATCCACGAGCCTCAACCCATGAGCTACAACTCACAAGCACCAACCCACGAGCCACAACCCATGAGACTCAACCCGTGGGTCTCAACCCACGAGCCACAACCCATGAGCTACAACCCAAGATTCTCAACCCATGAGCTACAAATCACAAGCACCAACCCACGAACCGCAACCCATGAGCCTCAACCCGTGAGCCCCAACCCACGAGCCTCAACCTATGAGCTACAGCTAACAGGCACCAACCCACAAACCGCAACCCATTAGCATCAACCTGTGAGCCTCAACCCACGAGCCATAACCCATGAGCTACAACCCAAGAGCCTCGACCCACGAACAACAATCCATGAGCCACAACTCATGAGCCTCAACCCACGAGCCACAACTCATAAGCTACAACTCAAAAGCAGCTAACCCGCGAGCCACAAACCACGAACCGCAACCCATGAGCCTCAACCCACGAGCCACAACCCACGAGCCTCAACCCACGAGCCATAACCCATGAGCTACAACCCAAGAGCCTCGACCCACGAACAACAATCCATGAGCCACAACTCATGAGCCTCAACCCACGAGCCACAACTCATAAGCTACAACTCAAAAGCAGCTAACCCGCGAGCCACAAACCACGAACCGCAACCCATGAGCCTCACCCCACGAGCCACAACTCACGAGCTTCAAGCCACGAGCCACAACCCATGAGCCTCAACCCACGAGCCTCAACCCGCGAGCTACAGCCCATGAACCTCAATCCGCGAGCCACAAGCCATGATTCCAAACCCTCGAGCCACAAGCCATGAGCCACAAATCACATGCTTTAACTAGAGAGCAACAATCCATCAGTCTCAACCCACGACTTTCAAATTTATTCGCGAGTGTCGTGAGGGTTTGAGAACTATTCCTTCCACAGTAGTTCTCAGCTTCACTAAAACTGACAGCGTTTAACACGGTGCATTGCATCTAAAACATTTGAGCTCACGTGAAAATCTCGTCGGTCTGTTATTAAATATCTGACGTAATATTCCAGAGATCAGGATTTGTGTTACAGTAGTTTTTATGTCTGCCTGTAAAATTAATTCACATTTATTCTTGAATTAATTGAATGGGGATATAACCAGACTGTTTGTGCATGATCTTTAATAAATAGAGCAAAGCAAGGTTGTATCAACCTTAGAGCTCGTAATGGCAAACTGGTGCTGCGTAATACAAAAAATATTCCTCTTGCTACCAGGTACCTTGAGCTAAAATCGAATTCAAATTGAACGTCTCTTAAGTAAAGAATATTCATCAATAATGCAGTTTTAATTTAGCTACAGTCAGCCCACACTTTTACAATCAACGCATGAGATTGAACATGGTTGTTGATCTTGTTAATGACCTTGAAACATAATATGGTGACTCCAAATAAAATACGTGCAACAAAGTGATATTACATAATGTTCAGTTGCAAGCAGGAGCTGAGTTATTGAACTTGTCATGTTGATAGTCATTTTGGTGACCATTTTGAAATTTACTTTTAGAGGTCACTACCCAGCAAACACCAGACATTTACCCAATGTTGTTTTGATGTTGGCCCACCGACGGTGGGCCAACATCAAAACAACATAGGGTAAATGCATTGGGTGAATGTCTTGTGTTTTCTGGGTATAGGTCATGCATCTGAAACAGCTCACCTTGTCTTCCAATGGCGGCATCGGGGCGGGCACGGAAACCACCGACGGAGGCCGAGACTCACAGCACACAGAGGCAGACTCCATGACGTCACTCTTCCTGCAACAACGTAAGGGTACCATGAGATTCAACATACTGCCACTCATGGCACGCTTGAGTGAGTGCCCCCGCGAGGGTAAGGTCATCACGAAGTCACCCTGTGAGTTCACCATGAAGGGTGAGGCACGATGTCGTCTGCGTGTTGAGTATGTGGAATACATGGAGTTGGCCTTGGGGTCGAGCTGGTGAGGAGAGGACATCAGAAACTCCCCCAGCCAGTGTGATGTATTATCCCTAAATACGTAGTATTTTAATTGAAAATGCAATCTAGTCAGTATCAACTAAAACTCGTGACTTAATCAGCAACAGCAACATATATTATGAGCCGAACAGACCCAAACACATATATGAATACTGCCGTGTTAAACAAAAGGCAGCATTTTGCTTTCTTTATAGTAAGCAGATACTGCCTTTTGGCTTTGCAGAGCAGAAAAGTGTCACCCTGTGTGATAAATCGTATTTAGTCACTAGAATAGCAAGTATTTTAAATTCCAAAGGATGTAAAATTAAATTATTGTTAGATCTGGTCCGCAAAATTCGTGTTCAGTTTACTAATATCTAAAGATTAAAATATGAATCAAAATTATTTTTTACGGCCATGTAAATAATAATCAGCATATTTAAAGTTAAGCATTATATAGTCGAATATACTCATATGTTTCATATAAATATATCACATATATACTTAAATATAGACTCCTTACGCATATTTGAAAAGTTCTGGTTGAAAAGCTCTGGTTTAAATTTCAGTTCTCAAACTACTAGATATTTTTATAATGAGCAAAATAACCAAATAATTTGACCGAAATAAATACCCTGAAAACTATTTTAATGATTAAAATACATGTAAATAACCATGTTGATGACATCGATTATGAAGTCTTTGTAAAGGGTGTTTTTTGACACCCGGGTGCATTGAATGTAGTATCATGGTATATGATATTGTATATGAACATCGACATTGACAATGGCAACATCTCATTATAATCATGATTTTAGATCCGGTATGACCATGTGAACACGAGAGGTCACTCAATGTTGTCTTAATGTTGGGCCACCCTCTACGACGGTAGCCCAGCATTAAACCAACAGTGGGTGTGTGTCTGATCAATATGCTTGCTGGGCAATGAAATGAGTTGACGGTATGGAATTCATTCTGCACCACTCGGCTCACAAACCCCGTGCAAAACAATTATATTTCGAATTATTAGTTGAAAAATGATCTTGTGTCACTAAAAGTGGGCTGGGAGTGTAAAGCAAAATAATGCTATTCTTATTTCTTAAAGCGCGAATTAGTTAAAAAATAACCCCACTTGAAGTTGTGTCTTGGTAGTATGCTTGCTACCGCGACCCACAACTTAAAGGGACCCCTTGGGATGAGACATTTTCAATGTTGTCAATTTTGAAAATTTAATTTATATGAAGCTATATAGCCTACTGATCTTAACTGAAAATACGAAAAAGTCAAAAAACAATTTTAAAGCACCAAAAAAGAGTGAAATACTTTTGAGGTCGTATTTTCAGGTCAAGAAACAATTTTAAAGCACTGAAAAAGAGTGAAATACTTTTCAGGTCGTATTTTCAGGTCGTATATTGCCATGTAAACAAAACAAGTCAGCAATATTCAGCACTTTACATCACATATTCCCACGTATCAGACGGTAAGATCAAAGCAGTCGCCGCTAATTGGTATCTTATAGTCAGGACACTGGAGGACACACCTGCTGCACTGATTGTCCACCCCACGCT
Source organism: Flabesymbios commensalis (assembly GCA_964017125.1). Classification (NCBI taxonomy): domain Eukaryota; kingdom Metazoa; phylum Annelida; class Polychaeta; order Terebellida; family Flabelligeridae; genus Flabesymbios; species Flabesymbios commensalis. Next base: position 33,916,525 of record OZ024917.1, on the reverse strand, counting down.
GGGCCGATGACATCAGCATGTGGCCCAATGCTGTGAAAACATTCAATCGTCCTTCAGGTATACAAATAGTTTGTTTGGGTTACTTCTGGTTTCATAGAAATGTTGATTAAAAATATTTGTAAAAATATGAAAATTCTGAAAAAAATAAAAACATGATCCGTGGGATGCACTACTTCAGTACGGAATTAAAAACGAGAATTGATGTCATCCCAAGGGGCTGCTTTAAAATGAGTTAAGTTATTACATAATATTCCTACAAATTTAAAGCAAAACAGTTGCTAATATAGCAAATTTAATTTACATTTTTCCATCATTTTTTTTTATTTAACCGCCGGTGCCGCATATATTCGGGTTTTCATTTTTTATTAGCACATTAAGTACCAACTTTTAAACATGTTTAAGATAAAATGTGACATCAATCAACAATATTTGAAAACAGTTGACCTACAATTTGTCAAATCTGAATAATTTTCACTCACTTGAAGTTGTGGATCGCGGATTGTGCACCCCCCGCAAATCAATTTCTAATTGATGTTTCTAGATTTAAAAAATGTCATAGAGAACGATTTGCTATGTTAAAAAGTTAGTAAAATGTCCCACATACCATTTTTATGCAAATTAGTGACGCCATTACTGGAAAATGTATATTTTGCCATATCTCAGCTAATAATGCACATAGCTCAGCAATTACGATGTCTAACCCCATGTTTCGAGGGTCTAAGATCATTATAAAATTATTTTTGAAGTGATCAGATGTGTCTAAAAGATGCTGGCGTGCCAATAATTGTGGCAATTAGCGGGAAGTCTTTGTTTCCCCTTATCTCCGCAGATATCGATGATAACTGCATACATTCATTCTTATCATTCATTTATTTATAATGATGACATAAAACGTCTTGACATATGTTCTCATGCTTAACAAATATACAAATCTTATTATTCAATAGATCAGATATGTACGAGGCATGTGATAATATGCACATTAGCATGATTAGTGCCATCATTAGCGGATAAAAACTGTTAGCTGCATACCTTTCCGTCTAGACCTACTGTATTTTTAAAGGCTCAATAACACAATAACACCACAATAGAATAACACTATGGTATGTCCGAGTACACGACATGTTGTAGAATGTATGCTAGGATGTATATTATCATGTCCTATTACATAATAACACTACGATGTGTCCCACCACATGACATGTTGTAGAATGTATGTTAGCATGGCCTAGTACAGAATAACACTATGATGTGTCCTAGTATATGATGTGAACAGTATGGTAGAGAATGTTGTATTTTCAAAAGAACTGGACAACACGATTCTGAAGGGTCCAGTCCAACCATTTACTCGAGCTCATAATTTCAATCGTGTCCCTTACGATCAACCTAGTAATCTGCTTCCCGATCGCCAGCATCCAGGAGATCTCAACCAGCGAGGTTGACAGGACAGGACCACATGCTCACAGTGGTTTCAGGACTTTCAGATCAGTCTTTCAGGTCATCCCTGTTGCTCCTCGTACAGGTTGGTCAGCTCACTTGCACAAAGCAAGCCGATGGTTCATATGCTTGATGTGTGGCTCCAATGTAGACAGGTACGGGGAAGGTGTGACAGGTCGACTCTGGACTTGGAAAATGTACTTGTTATCCTCTCTCACCATCTTGTGGGGCAGCTTGCAATGGCCGGCGTTCCCAGAAGATCCACTAATGTGTCCGTACACCAATTATATAAACTGCTCCAGCTGTTTCATCACACGAGTCTCGACATTCCAGTCGTCACCTATTTGCCTAAATGCTTTGTTGAACCTGGGATTCCTCTCCAGCTGCTTTTTCTGTGGCCTCACTTTTCCCTTGCCTTTGAAGGAGCTGGTGTAATCATCTGAAAATACAGTAGCCGAGGAGAGTGACACAGTAGTCTTCTCTCTGAGACTCAGCCAGGTGAGATAATTTTATGTTGAGAATCTCTCTGTGCTTCTCTGATCCTGTGTCCAGGTATACAGTCGACTTGGTTGAATGGGCATGGTGAAGTAGAATTATTCACAAATGTGTCTGCGTCTGGGGGTTCTGAGCATAGCGTCTTCAGATCCTAGGGCAGCGGCATGATGAAGGTACAGTACCACCCTCGCATCAGTATATTCCTGGTTGTTGTAGATAGTGGGTAGGTACTGCACCTCCATCTCTGTTTTTTATAAATTGAAACATTTGGCATGATGAAAACAAAATATTAAGGAAATAGACAACGCAGTAGCAAGACAAGTAACATAACACTATCTTACCTCGCCATATGTTTTAGCACTTGGATGAGTTCTGCCCTACACAATGGGGACTGCCATATTTGTTCTGTCCAGCCTAGAAGTGACCTATTTACCACTCCATACAACAGGAGCTGGAATAACTGTTTCTTGGTGTCATCGTTTGCAACGAAGCCCTTGGAATGGTATGGCTGCCTGGTAGCTGGTCCAGCTAGAATGATCTTTTCTGAGCTGCTACGCCTCAACATCTCCTGCGCTTTGATAGATGCAGGATGATACCTGTCTGTCGATATCACCGTCTGATCGAGTATCTGTAGGCATATCACACCACAGCTCGGGGAAGGTTAGTATGGTATGTAGCGGTGCCATGCCATCCTGTATGAACAGAACGTTCATTCCTTGGAGTATGGTAGATTTTTAGGGCTGGCGTCTTCCAGAAGGTAGGGTCTAGTGAAGGAAAGTGACTTTGTTAATCTTTGATAAAACCCTATTTGATGACCCAAGGAGGTACAGCCACAAGACCATTGTCTAAGTCCATTGGTTCATTTAGAGGTTACGAGTGTTTACGAGGAGCGGGAATGCAAGGTTGATTTGTTCCTGGTATTGGATGACTTGAGATGATAGATTTACATAGCAACACAGGTTGACACAGCTCACCATTTGAAAAACAATTCATATAGTTGTGAATGGGATTTTAACTGATTACCTTTCCCAGATGTTCATGTTGTTGTTGTCAGCTTTTCAAAATTGAGCTCCATATTGTCGAATCTTAGCGGCCACATGGCCACAGTTGGACAACATGTTTTCCAGTACGTAGACAAGTGACTTCTAATGCACAGATGGTACACAGGCATGATTCGTATTATTTGGCTCTTAGAATTATGGTTTGCGAATGCTGCGTGGAAAGATCTTAAGAGCGATGGATGGTATTTGGACTCGTCAGCAAAAAGGTCCATGTTTTTTCACCAGTCGATGAAGTCAATCCCGACACATTCTCTTAGCTTGTGATTCAATTTGCTGACATGTATTTTTGTTTTTCCAAAACGAGAAGAGTTCGGGTCGTTCAGCTCTGCGGTCACCATCTTTGACCGATAGTTTTTCACAGAGGAATCACTCTGTTAGAAAGGGCCAGCGGAAGACATTCTACGAGGGGCATGATGTTGTTGCGAGATTAATGCTTTTGGTTCTGTTTCATCTCTCAGAAGATGGAGGCTGGTAGCAAAGCGTTGATGACACTGTCGATTATACCGAAGACTTTACAGGTTATCTGGCAGAGATGCAGGGATGTGGTCGAACACTTCTTGCAAACGTTATCATGGTTATAGTGATGCATGTGGTTGGTGGAGACGGCTATCCCAGATATGAATATGTTATGAGTTTTTCGTAAGTTTTTGCATTACTGAATGGTGTGAATCATATGGTGGCATGTGAAGTATGCATGCACACTACGTATGTTTGAGGTCTCTAGGAATTACGCTCTTGTCACGTTTTCAGCCGTTTAGTAATATCTATGCTGCGACCAACACTACATGCAAATGAAAAATATATATGATAACTAGTTGTGGTAGTATAGGTGGTAGATGCAACCTATACTACTATGTATAGTTTACCACCTATACCATGTATACCACCACCGAATCCAAAGTGGAATGGAACGCAAAGCTGAAATAAAAATATAAATGCAACATATGTGCTGTTATATTGCTTACGGACATTTAAAGGACATATCATATCACTTAGTAGTATTATGTTCCTTGACCCTCGAAACATAGGTCTGGAAACTTGTTATCTGCAGTTATCTTCAATATTGGCTGAGCTATGGCGACAAATAGACTTTTCGTTAATGGCGGCACTATTTTGTACAAAAGTATGTGTTAGACACATCTGATCACTTCAAGAATAGTTTTATAATGCCCTTGGACCCCCAAAACATGGGGTTAGACACCTTAAACGTGGCGCTATCTGCACTCTGGGTTGCGATATGACGAAACATACATTTCCCAGTAATGGCTGCACTAATTTGCATAAAAATGGTACGTGGGACATTTTGACAATTTTTTAACATAGCAAATCGTTTTTTATGATAGTTTTCCAATCTAGAAACATCAATTAGAAATTGATTTCCGGGGGGGTGCACGATACCCCCTTCTTCCTGCCCAACTAGTCAGCGAGACACAAACAGGTGACGCAGCAGTATTGTTTATGGCACCGGGGCTTAAAACCTACTCGGTGCATAATAACCACCCAGTATTGTTAGGAAGCGGGTGGTTATTCCTCCCCGGTGCTGTATACAGCATGGCGGAAGTAGCACATAATGTATACACATATTAGACATTTGTGGTCATTCAATAGGGCACATACTTCGTATTATACCATATTGAGAACTGCAAATCCTACCAAATTATAGCTAACATGTTCGCCAACATTTTGAGAGATCAAAATTTGTGATATTTCATGCATAAATTATATAAAAATCCTCGGATCTATTTTTCAGACCTATGACCCCCACCTACTTCCAAATGACGGGTAGTAAAAACACGTGGTCTGCACAAGAATATGTTAACATGAGGGGGAAGGGGACATTCCACTAAACAGGTTGTATTAACGATTTTGATGTGTAGATATTTTTCGTACACCAGAAAAACTTTTGAAAATAGATCCAAACTGTTGATAGCCAGCACGACTGTTTGTCTCTTGGGGCTATATTAAATATAAATGAATAATGATGTGTACATAATGGTAACATTATTGTATTTAATTTATTCTTAATATAGAATACTACTTCCAGCGACCTGTAATATAAAACTGGGCAGTAATCAGTGGTAATAACCACTCATTTCGGTGATTATTCGGCACCGGGCAGGTTTTAAGCCCCGGTGCCTTATACAGAGCTGCTGCGTCACCTGACTAAATGCGTCAGTGTCCTTGGGGTGTGTACGGAGATTACTGAATGCGCGGCGTCAGTTTCGTTGGGGCGTGTACGGGGTTGGTAATTACGTGTGCCGTTTCAGTTTCCTTGGGGTGTGTACGGAGGTTACTAAGTGTGCCTGGTAATAAGTGCGCTGTGTCAGTTTCCTTAGTGTGCGTACGGCGGTTACCAAGGCCCCATTGATTCGCACCGATCTTAAACCCATTTACCAATCTAGAGCGTCTGATTCGCAATAGATATCAATCAAAACTAGAACTGGATTGAACAAACTATCAAACCTGCCTGCATGAAGGTTTGGTCTTGGGATCTTGAGCCGGTTAATTTGCCAAACCATGTTTCTTTCGCTCAAACTATTTTTAGATTGGTTGTAAATTTGGATCTGGAATCAGATTGCCAAACCCAAGGACCTTGCCAAACCTTATGGTTTCTTTGGTTCAAAAATATTTCCAGATTGGCGGCAACTGTGCTGCTATCAATTCATAGCGTTTTTTTCGGGCATACAAACCAAAGCAAACCGTATCACTAAACAATGTTTAGATCAGTGCTAATCCAACAGGGTTTAGTGTGCCGTGGCAGTTTCCTTGGGTGTGTACATGCGCCGCGTTTAAGCTAACTGTAAAAAATCCGTAGCAGAGCAAACATTTACAGGCGAAAAACACTATTAACAGTATTAATAATTCCTTAGAAATGGTGCTCGACACATCGGAACAGATTTGGCTTTCGCGGAGCTATGTTTACGTGATGGTTTTGTATTATCGTGGAACCCATCGATCTTGAAGACGTCTAGACATCGGCAGATGGATGTTTCAATTGTGAGTCAGAGCTCGTATTCTCGTACAAGCTACGATACATCGTAGGCTTCGGATTGGTCAAGATGGCCATCTCCACCAATCTGAACCCTATGAAATTATCTATTTTCGTAACTTGTACGAGAATACGGGCCCAGCGTTCGGGATACTGTCACACGACGATCCACAATCAGAAACTTAAAGAATGATTCAACTGCAAGACGCGCATGCCTGGGACGGTCAAGTATATGCCAGCAGTAGCCTATTGAGTACAGATTGACGGCATTAATATAGCCACTGAACTGATTACAAGATACCACTTAAACGGAACATTGATCCAATGCTGTTTTAATGCTAGGCCAACGTCTGCGACGCTGGCCCAACATTGAACCAACATTGAATAAATGTACAATGTTTGAGAAAAAGTCCGCCTGCCCAGCAAACACAAGACATTTGTATAACATTTATACAACGTCGGCCCAACGTCTTCGACGTTGGTCCAACATTGCATAAAGTCATACAAATGTTTTGTGTTTACTGGGCATGTCAATGCAAGCTTGGGTCAAGCAGTTTCAAAATCCCGCAGTAATACAGTCAGTTTGTTTGCAAGCAAGCGACCAAGTAGGGGTAAGGGCCACGATCTTTGAATTATAAACTCATAGATGTCGCTCAAGTATATATGAACTTAGTGAGGCTTTAGGTATGAAACGCATATTTAGTATTATTATGGAATAGGGACTTGACCTACCCACGGGCACTATTGCCTTGTGGGGGACCCTTGTCCCGTGAATTTTAACAGTTGACTACACCTTTAACTGCAGAAAACGCTTTATGCCAAGCAAACCAGAGACGTCACCCCTATTTTGATTCGATGTTGGCCCACGTCTACGACGCTGGCCTAACATCGAACGAAAATCGGTTCAATGCCTCGTGTTTGCATTGCGCGGAGCATTGCCATTCACCCAGTTGAATTTTGCAGGGTAAATTTATTTGCTAGATACAGACGACTTAATATGACCTGTCCCTATCCTGAGACAAAAATGATATTTGTTTAGTGGGGGCGAAATGCTCGAGTTTGAAGAATCATCGAATATATTTCTATAAACCACACCCCTGCTTCACCAACTGGTTCAGCCAAATCATCCTATAACCCTTTGAACACTAATTTCATTCTCAATAACCGCGATTAACCTTGCTAATAAAATAGATTAACAGCGATTATAGTCGTGATAAACGCTAAAAGGGTTAAGAGTGCTAAATGTTCACATACTTACAGTATAATAATCTGTGGGATATTTCTCAAAATATGCTCAGCCCTTACAGCGCTGAATTATTTTGTATAGCCATTGAGACCAAAGGGTTTGTTTCAATTTGAAATCATCATAATTGTCTTAGTTGGCTCCTTCTGATTCATTTGAATACCTATGTTATGGGTCTATGAACATTAGAAATATTTAAATCTTTCAGTGCGGGGATCAACTATAGAATGTGACGTCTGTAGACGTCAGATTCTGACAACTAAAGTCGATTCCCGCGCTGTGAGGGTTAAAAACAAATTTCGTGTAACCTTTATAAGAATTCGATTTCTTGTATCAAAATAAAGGTTACAAATGGCGTTATTTTCCCAAAGACCATGCAGGTCCCAGCAAACAAAATACATTGATCTAATGTTAGTTTAATGCTGACCCAGCGTCGTCAACCGTGGGCCAACATCAATCCAACATTGGGTCTACGTCTTGTGTTGGGGTTTCTCCACATACCCCGTCGAGGTTTTCTGTCCAATACATTAGCAGAAATGGCGACATGTCGCTGTGAATGTCAAAATTTATTTTGTCTGTTGAGAAGAGCATTCTCATTTGTGTAATACTATGATGTAATCCTCGGTAAATAATAATGTTTACCCTTTAACCGCCAAATTATTTAATTTGAATTTTCACCCACTTGAAGTTGTGTCTCGCTGACGCGATCCACAACTTCAAGTGAGTGAAAATTATTCAGATTTGACAAAATGGAGGTCATCTCTTTTCAAATATTGCTGATTGATTTCACATTTTATCTTTAACATGTTTAAAACATGGTACTTCAAGTGCCAATAAAAAAATGAAAACCCGAATATATGCGGCACCGGCGGTTAAAGGGTTAAACCAATATGACCAAATCTAGCAGCTCTAAGACCTGGCGTTATAGTTGTAGACGGCTGAATGGATGCTTGGAGCATCGACTACAACGCTGGATACACGTGCAGACTGTGCTGAGCCTGTGGTAGAGTTAGATTATTAGTTGGTCCCGAAGCTTGGGACAGAGATATGTTTGCTGGGAACTCGCTTGCTATCAATTTCGGTGCGCGTTTTTCACACCAAAAATGTTACCTCAAATCTATCAAATATCACAGCATGTCTAGTTTGTAAACGTGATAAGTTTTTGCCTGCCTGCCTGCCTGCCTGCCTCCTGCCTGCCTGCCTGTCTTTACTGTATAACCTTATGTAAGTCAACCCATGTTATTACGGCACGTGCTGACCCATTTTTACAAAGTAGCTGGCGATGTGTTCTCAATAAACATTATACGGATATTCGTGTTTTAATGACTCATTCTTGGCGAAAGAAGAATTAAACCGCAATTTCCATCTGACATAGAATGAAAACTGACTCTAAGAGAAATATTGCTACTGCATGATTTTGCATGATTCAGAGTTATGTAGTGCCCTGTAAAGTCAAAAGCCAGTAACTGCTTACAAAATAGTCAACAGTTACTGTCTTTTGGCTTTGCACGACAGTATAGAGCATGATAATTAATGGCAAACGGATGACATCCGCCAAGGGTCGTAAGGTCAGACCTCATAACGTGATAGCTGACTTTCCAATCTCTGTGGCAGTAGTCCATTTATTTCCATGAGCGGAATTGAGATGACTTTAGCATGAATGATTTTTTCATTAATAGGCCTACAATTGAACCAGTCCCAGTGAGTATTATGTTTTACACCCTGTCTAAATAACCCTGAGTTTACCACCCATTAGCCTATACATTTTACCAAAAAAATCTATCACACATTTCCAATTTTACCGAGAGTCTAGGGTTTAAAACGTTAACCCTTTCAGCGCGTGGACCGTCTTAATACGGCAAAATCTGTTTTTTGTAGACGTCAGATTCTGACGTATAAAGAAGACCCCCGCACTGAAAGGATAAATATATTATATCGGCCGTAGACCAATAGCATAGGTATTCAAATGAAAATGAAAGAACTAACTAAGACATTTATGATGGTTTCATATTGGAAAAAAACGTTGGTCTCCATGGCTTATACAAAAATATTTCAGCGTTGCTAGGGTTAAATCATCACCAGAAGAATACAACCTAGCAAACACGAGCCACTGACCCAATGTTGAATTAATGTTGGGCCAACGTCGAAGACGGTGGGCCAGCATTAAATCAACATTGGGTCAGCGTATCGTGTTTGCTAGGAGGAAACACAGGGTATTTAGTCAATGCCAGATCCCCAACAAACACGAGACGTTGAACCAATGCAGCTTCAATGTTGGGCCACCATCTGCGACGCTGAGCCAACATTGAAACGACATTGGATAAACGTCTCGTGTTTGCTGGATCGCTTTCAAACATCCGTATACGACAATGACCCAGCATTAAACCAATATTGGCTAAGCAACTCGTGCTCACCGACGATTCACAAAGAACACTCATCAAAATGAAACTATTCGGGTTTTAAGGAGACCTAATATTATTCCCCTTCACTGGTATTGTGGGGATCCCCCATGAACGAGAGGTACCCTGCTCGACCTCTGACAGGGGGGGGGGGGGGCTCGAACTTCAAACCCTGTGTCTGGAAAGCAGTGTCATCTTATTCATAGCATGAGGTTATCCTGACCCAGTTAGCTAGCTTTAGAGTGCATGCACACAAGTGGTAATTCATTCATTCATTCATTTATTCATTCATTCATTCATTCATTCATTCATTCATTCATTCATTCATTCATTCATTCATTTATTCATTCATTCATTCATTCATTCATTCATTCATTCAATTGCATTATTTCATTCATGCATTCGCATTCATTCATTGTCATTCATTAATGCGTTTATTTATTGATTCATTAATTAATTGATTTATTCATTCATCTAAACATACATTCATTCATTCCAACAGCAGCCATTGGGCTCTACAGCAGCGTGTAGAGAGTTATTATAATATATTACTTCGGTGGGAGAGAGGATATTCAACATGTTCATAGGACTGTTCAGCTTTGAACATTTCCTACAACCATGTATGCCCGGAGCACTTTTGTTCCACTACATTTACATTTAATCGGTAATGCACGATAAACTACATGGCATGATACGTGTATCAAGTAATTATTGGGAACTACTCAAATAAAAAGTCACTACAAATGTCCAAACGTCATCGGCTACAAGATAGCTCAGTGGTATCGTGGTTGACACAAAACCCGAGGGTATCGGATTCGAATCCTGCTGCATCCGTTATCTCTCATCGGTGCACACATATATGTAGTGATCCAAGCTGTTACAATTCATGGAGTAATGACAACAGTAGCGTCGGAAAACAAATAAAGAAAGTGTTATAGGCCCTATGTCAAAGTGACATGTAAATGGTCAGCGAAATCTTTTAAATATGTATTTATGGCCAGTAAACACAATACGTTGAACCAATAAAGGTTTAATGTTGGGCCAGCGTCGCAGCCGGTGAACCTACATTAAACCGGCATTGGTTCAATGTCTGGTGTTAGCTGCGGACAACCCCGGTGACCAAGGTGAAGGTGATACTCCAGAACTGTATGACATCAGACGCTCCCGGTATTCAGGTGTCAAAGAAACAGAATAGCATTTCCCTCTATCTACTCGTCAAGATTAAATATTGTGCATCTTGTCGCATCAGGTCTGATAGTCTGCCGGTAGCAGACAACTTGATAGATGAAGAAGATATTGTGGGGAGCCTCCACAAACAAGAGGTACCCTGCTTGACCTCAAATCCGACAGATGTCTGGCAGGCAGTGTCATCTGATTTATATCATGAGGTTATTCTGACCCAATTTAGATTTTCATTCATGCATTCATTCATTCATTCATTCATTCATTCATTCGTTTGCTTGTTCACTCGTCCATTCATTCGTTCATTCATTCATGCATTCACTCGTTCGTTCGTTCATTCATTTATTCATTCATTTATTCATTTATTTATTTATTCATTTATTCTTTTATTCATTTATTCGTAAAAAATGTTAATTTATTCATTCCTTCATTTATTTACTTACTCATTCGTGCATTCATGTATTCATTCATTTATTCATTTATTTACTCATTCATTCATTCATTCATTCATTCGTTCATTCATTTATTCATTTATTCATTCGTTCATTTATTCCTTCATTCATCCATTCATTAATTCATTCATTCATTTCAAAATATCCCCTGAATAGTCATGCTACATCAGGTCACTCTGGTGTATTGTACAGTAATATGGGCGACACACAAAAGACGTTTACACTCCTGTGCCCGTATTCTTGTACAAGTTACGATATATCGTAGGCTTCTGATTGGTCGAGATGGCCATCTCGACCAATCAGAAGCCTACGATATATCGTAACTTGTACGAGAATACGGCCCCTGTGCTGCTTTAATGTAGAGCCGGCACAGGATCAATGTCTGGAAATGGGGGCGCGTGCTCTATGATTTTACAAAGTTGCATTTTGAAAAATGTCTCAAAATAGCACTAGCAGGCAACAGAAAGACATGGTTGGTAATTGAGAATGGCGGTGGCGGGAGTTGTCGGACATCCGGGAGTACCGGGGGCTGTCAGTCAGACTCATTCACCCTGTGACACTGCCGTTATGCAGATAATGGGCGAATGATGTCAAATTGAATGACCCCTCTGGCCCCAATTTGTACACAGACCGGGCGGCCTGGCGACGCGACAACCCCCCGGTGTTACCTGGCGGGGGGAGGGGGTGAAGGGGTTCAGGGAACTGTTTTATCATAATTGTAATCCTCTTTGACTTAACCGTGTTAACGAGAAAAGTGTGTTCTGTATTTTGGAAACGACTTTTCTGAAACAAGGTTTACTCCGAGCTCGTGAAATGCTCGCTCCCAGAAAGATCCTCGTTTGAAAACTCCCCTCGCCCAGCAAACAGGAGTCATTGATCCAATGTTGGACCACCGTCTACGACGCTGGCCCAACATTGGATCCATGACTCGTGTTTGCTGCACAATCATGGCAATATCGCGACAGAAGGAAGCCCGAACTCCGGACTATGCCCTACTCTTATCAAATGACCTCAAGGTTTCTTTATAGTGCACAGAACCATAGACAGTATCGCACACTCAATGCCTATGACCAGTTTGGAGCACTATATATGCACAACATCAATTACAAATATCCGACGCGGCCGGGATTCGAACCCAGTACCTTTGAGTTTCGAGCCACAACCGGATCGAATGAGCCATGGGGGCCGGCTGTTTGCTGGGGAGGAAAATCCGAGCTCGTGAAATGTTCGCTCTCGGAAAAATCCTCGTTTGGACACTCCACCCGCCTAGCAAACACGGGTCATTGATCCAATGTTGGGACAATAATGGACCACCTTCTACAACGCTTGTCCAACGTTAACCCAGCATTGGATGAATGACTCGTGTTTGCTGGGGAGGAATAGCCTTGATGACGCAATAAACGCATGCCTAGTCATCCTAATAATGTACATGAAAGTCTCACACAACACATTTACGTCAGAATAAATGTTAATATCAAATCTTATCACGCATTTTTTTCATTTTTTGAACATTGACATTTTGAAGATTGACATTTTTGGCGATTTATCAAGCCCTTCTAAATTTATTAATCAACATCTATTTTGTTTCATGTGCTTTAAATGTTTCATTGATAGATAGACATACATTTATTGACGACGGGAAGTCATATGCGTTATTAAAATGAACAGTACATTATATAATACAGTGCATAATATGATGAAATAGAAACATGTTTAAAAGGTGGTACTTAATGTGCTAATATAAAATAAAAACCCGAATATATGCGGCACCGGCGGTTAAAGGGTTAACAGCTTCCACGACCTGTTCCCGTCAACCAAAGTTAATTACATGTTCAAAAAATGATAATAATAATTATAATGTACCATTTTTGCATGTTTTTAACTGGAAGTCAAATAAACAAAAATAAGTTTGTTTATCAATAATATTGGTAAAGTAAGTTTAGTATGTTTAGTACTCATATCTAAGACTCCCAGCATGCCTTGCGCACATTTTTAAAGTTTTGTTAACTGGTATTTGCCAATAGTCTCAAGTTCAATATCAGAATATTTTATGGTAAGTGACATTACCATTTTATTGCTTTATGCGAATTTTTCCAGAAATCATGGATATCAATTGGAATTTTTACCCACTTGAAGTCTGACACGATCCACAACTTCTAGTGAGTGGAAATTATGCAGATTTGACAAAATGGAGGTCAACAAATCGTGCTGATTGATGCCACATTATGGCTCAAATCCGCCGTTATCAGCAAGAACCTGTTAATGGCGCTCAACAGGTAATTGCATGGAGCCCTTCAACTCTTTTCAAATCGTGCTGATTGATGTCACATTATGGCTTTAACATGTTTGAAAGGCGGTACTGAATGTGGTAATAATTGAATGAAATTCGGTACCGGCGGTTAAACAACATAGTTACGTTGCAACATATTAATTTTAAAAATGTAATTTATATAAAGTTATATAGCCAGCTAAATAAATCTTAACTAAAAAATTAACAGCACTAAAAATGACGAAACTAGTTTTATTCCCAAGTGGTGTATGTCGTCATAATATTATTATAAACACAACTGTGTGCATTATGCAACACCCTATACCACAAATATCCACAATCTCAATCAATAGCCACCGACGTTAATTGGTATGGGAAAGTGATGATCGGCATCAACATGTGGCCGAATGCCAATCATTCAACTATCCTTCAGGTGTACAAATAGTTTGCTGGGGGTTTTCTTTTAATTTTTATAAATATTGATGTTTTTAAAAAATTGATTCCTTTGAAAAATTGCAATCATGATCTGCGGGATGCAGTGTATCATACAAAATAAAATACCTGAATTGATGTCATCTCAGAGCCCCTTTTAACCCTTTAACCGCCGGTGCCGCATATATTCAGGTTTTCATTTTTTATTAGCACATTAAGTACCACCTTTTAAATATGTTTAAGATAAAATGTGACATCAACCAGCACGATTTGAAACGAGTTGACGTCCATTTTGTCAAATCTGAATAATTTTCACTCACTTGTAGTTGTGGATCGCGTCAGCGAGACACAACTTCAAGTGAGTGAAAATTCAAATTGAATAATTTTTGACGGTTAAAAGGTAAATATGTTTCAAACAAAATTGATAACTAGAGATCACCTCATATGTTAGTGAGTCGAATGAAAGTGAATAAAAATTGCCGGTAAACATGTCAAAAATGTATTATATGTCAAAAAAACATGGTTTGCGATACTGAGATGGCCATCTCGACCAATCCGAAGGCTAATGATATATGGTAACTTGTACGAGGATGTGGACTAGTCCTGTACTACATTATATGGAGTGGACACACAAAATAGCCTATATCTCCAATAATGGCCGTTTGTGTATAGTACTGGTTGTGATATTCCCGTGGAAACTTCCTTTTGAGGCTCTCAATGTCAAGCAGCCATTGGTTCCAAGTTGGGCCAAAGTTGGTATTCCACTTTGGAGATGGTGCAAATTGAAGTAACGGCGAGCAATGAAATGCGAGGGCAAACAGCAGTACCTGCTCACTTAAAAAGGAAGCAGTTACTGCTGTTTGCCTTTGCACTGCAATCTGCGATCCTCACGGAAGCCGTTCAATATCCTGGTCCGCTGATCAGCGGCATTGCTCTGCAGAGTCAAAACCTAGCAACTGATCACTTAACGAGTGAGCATTTACCGTCTTCTGTGTATACACGGGAGAGCGACACTGCCGTGGATTAGACGGATGCTGTCCCCGTTTGCTCGATGAACAAGCTAATACCTGATCAGCGTCCACGGATTCACCCCCCCCCCCCTCCACCGCCGGGACCGGTGGTAGAGTGAGCGCGCAGCGCGAGGCCTGACGTGATAGTATGCACTGGTATAAACCTTATAGTGCCTCTTTATTTTCACCTGGTGAGGTAGGTGATTGTATACAAAGCATTGGCAACGTGAGTCCGAAAGACAAGGAACCAAAAGGGGGCCATTTCACTAACATTCACTGATCTTTAGGCAAGAATATCCTCAGACTAAAGATCATCCAGTGTTCTAAAGATCTTTCTGTCTGACCGTTTCACTAATGCGATCTTTACCTTATATTTTAATCTTTATCGCCAAGTGCCAAATAATTTATGCACGATCATCATATCGCACGAAACACCACAACATCCGTTGTTTTTGACCAATCTGCCGACAGCTGGATGACATCATTGTTTTGTAAACATTCACCGGAGCACGTGTAGTCTACCATAGTATAATGAACCACTACCGGTAGGCATAGTTTACAAATGTAATTAAGTCAGTCAAGATCTTAGATAATAATATTAAAGATATATAAAATATAATAATAAATAACTTAACCCTTTAAACGCGGCCCCCGAGTATACTCGGGGGCAAAAGATGTCTCCCTGTCGCGGACCCCGAGTATACTCGGGTGCAGAGTGTGTTTTTTAGTGTTTTTTTTTGTATTTCTGTCTGTAAAATCAATGTGGTCCGGTAATCATGAGGGTAGCCTTGTTTTTTCTGATAAAAGTTTGTTTCTCTTTTGATTGTGCATGGACAGCACCCCATAATCATATCTGGGCCGATGTAGAGCTGTTATTCTTAAAGTATTCTTTTGGAACGAAAAATTCAAAATGGCCGCCATAAAATCAAAAAAATAATCATAACTCTCTCAATAATTGAGATAGAGACTTGATTTTTCCACCAAACCATATATTTTTGTTATCAAAGAATACAAAAAGTCAAACCATACCTTCCTTCGGCATCATCATCTTGCTTAAAATGCTATAATAATACTTAGATGACAGATATCGCAGCAGTGCGGATTGCATGGCTGCACACCTAATCATTGCGCATTACCTAATCATTAAGCATTGAGTACACGTCACCCATAAACTGATAAACCTGACATTTTACATGACCTTGACATAACATTCACGTTTAGTTTGGGCGGCATCCATGCAGTAATGCATAACCTCAACCCATGTCAACCTACATACCCAATTATGTATCAATCTTTTGTGATGGAAGCCCAAGCTGATGCTACACGCTGCTGCATAATTGTAATTTTGCTTGTTCAATTGAGCCTTGAGGAATGGGGGTGTAATAAGGGCAAACATGGGGGGATTACGCCTCCCAATATCAGCACTGCCCTAGATTTCCTAAAAATGTGTGCTGAAATGATACCCGACCAAGTATGTGTCACCATCAGTTCTTTCTAATGGATGACTGCACCACTAAACAGCTTAAAATTAATAAAAAGTGGGTATTTTCAATATTTCTTGTGAGTTTGACCTTGAAATGACCTTGATGTGACCTTGACATGACCTTGGTGTTATCGACCAGTAAAGCACAACTCCTTCTCGTGTTATTATTTGCTCATAAGCTAAGATCCTGCTGGTGTCTTCATACAAATCTGACATTACAAAATATTCTGATTTTTTTTTCACCCACCCCCTCCCCAGGAATTCAGCGGTGGGGATGCAAGTGTGCCCAGGAGTTCAGCGTTAAAAGGGTTAATGTCGACACTTTAGGCCTAATTATATTCAGATCAAGTTGAATAACAGTAAATGTATATCAATCTTGTTAGACCGTGCGTCAGACCGTGACAGGACAAAAGCACAGGGTAGGCCGATTGGTAAACATGAAGATATCGACGCCTACCTGGTGAAATTATAGATTTAATGATAGGCCTAATTTAGCCTAGCTTAACAACGTGCCACTCCTATAATGAAATTTGCCTAGGCCTATATTGTATAGCATCTGGGAGAAAGGCAACCAAGCATGTCGCCTGCCTCTATGAGATAGGGCCTATAGTATATTTCACCTACCAGCAGATTCCCCACCATCTAGGCATAGACTACACATTTATTATTGTACACACACGGAACTTGTACAATGTCTGGGTAGATATACTAGGCATATATATCTACCAGCTACCGCCACAAAACCAAAGCTTTATTTAGGTTAGGTTGGAATCAAGTATTCTTGGTCGCTATAAACATTTATTCTGGAGTTGAAAAGGTATAGGCCCTAACCAGGGCCTAGACTAACCTACATCAATGTTAAAGATAATCAGCGAGACTGTGAGTAAAAGGAATATTAAATTCAAGAAAAAATATAACATCTGATTAGGCCTACAACTTTGATCATTGATGCGCTGTCGTTTTCTACACAAATGATAAAATACAGAGTCAAATTCATGAATAAACATTATGTTAAAGATCGTCTTTAACTGTTTAAAGAGTGCCCCCGACCACTCTTTAAATCTCATCTTTATAATTAAAGATTTCGCCTTAAAAATCTTTAGTGAAACGGCTGACTTAAAGAACACTCCTTAATGATCGTTTGTGAAACAGTCAAATCTTTAATTAAGGATAAATCTTCATTTAAGGAGGATTTGGCGTTTTAAAGATCATTTTTGCCTTAAAGTTCGCTTAGTGAAACGCCACCCAGGCCCCGTAATCTCGTACAAGTTACGATATATCGTAGGTTTCTGATTGGTCGAGATGACCATCTCGACCAATCAGAAGCCTACGATATGTCGTAACTTGTATGAGAATACGGGCCCAGGGTGGCGTTTCACTAAGCGATCTTAAAGGCTAAAATGATCTTTAAAACGCCAAATCCTCCTTAAATAAAGATTTATCCTTAATTAAAGATTTGGCTGTTTCACGAACGATCATTAAGGAGTGATCCTTAAGTTAACCGTTTCACTAAATATCTTTAAGGTGAAATCCTTAATTATAAAGACGAGTTTTAAAGAGTGGTCAGGGGCACTCTTTAAACAGTTAAAGACGATCTTTAACATATGTTTATTCATTAATTTGACTTTGTATTGTATCCTTTGCTTAGCAAACGACAGCGCATCAATGATCAAAGTTGTAGGCCTAATCAGATGTTATATTTTTTCTTGAATTAATTCTTCGTTTTACTCATAGTTTCGCTGATTATCTTCAACATTGATGTACGCTACTCTATGACTACTGTTTATACCTTCCCAAGATTACAATAAATGTCTATATAGCGACCTAGAATACTTGATTCTAACCTAGGCTATGTGGCGATGGCTGGTAGATATATAGGCCTAGTATAGGCTTACACATTGTACAAGTTCCGTGTGTGTACAATACTGTGTAGTCTAAGCCTACATGGTGGGGTATCTACTGGTAGGCCTATGTGAAATATATTAGTTTAGAGGCAGGCGACATGCTTGGTTGCCTTTCTCCCAGAGGCTATACAATATAGTCCTATATAGGCAAATTACATTATAGGGGTGGCACGTTGTAAAATTAAGCTAATATAACCTAGACCTATAATTAAATCTATAAATTCATCAGGTAGGCGTCAATATCTTCATGTTTACCAATAGGCCTACCCTGTGCTCTTGTCTTGTCACGGTCTGACGCACGGTCTAACGAGATTGATATAAATTTACTGTTATTCAACTTGATCTAAATATAATTAAGCCTAGAGTGTTGACATTACGTTATTTATTATTATATTTTATATATCCTTAATATCATTATCTAAAAACTTGACTGACTTAATTACAATTATAAACAAAGAACCTAGCTAGGCCTACCGGTAGTGGTTCATTATTCTATGGTAGACTACACGTGCTCCGCTGAATGTTTACAAAACAATGATGTCATGCAGCTGTCGGCAGATTGGTCAAAAACAACGGATGTTGTGGTGTATCGTGCGATATGATGATCTTGCATCAATTATTTGGCACTTGGCGATAAAGATTAAGATATAAGGTAAAGATCGCGTTAGTGAAACGATCAGACAGAAAGATCTTTAGAACACTGGATGATCTTTAGTCTAAGGATATTATTGCCTAAAGATCAGTGAATGTTAGTGAAATGGCCCCCAGGGCTGCTGAACCATAGGCATATAGAAACAGCCGTTCGAGCGACGAGCCACCAGAGGGAAGGACAAGGACTGACACTTTTGAGATGTGTTCTGATTTCTGAGCAGTGTGTGTGAAAGCACTATCACATTGAACCGTCATCGTTAGCCAACCATCCGTGTCCGCCGTGCCATCACCCAAACTATCAATGTAATGATAAAGAGCTCATTGCTTTAGACCAGACTCTGCCTCTTGCAGTGTTATGATATAGCGCTACCTGCTTTAAAGTGTCACACAAAACGGCTCCTCTCAGATCCCCCTAACGCCGGAGCCAGGTTTTACGGGACAACTTAATACCAGGAGACCTAGTGTACATCCATTTTGCAAGCTGAAGCTTCTAGCGCCACAGGCGCCCAAACCCGTTTAATTATATTATTTTAATCTCCATCCACTTGAAGTTGTGTCTCGCTACTGCGACCCACAACTTCACTTGAAGTTGTGTCTCGCTACTGCGACCCACAACTTCGAGTGGGTGAAAATTACCTATATTTTTTCAATTGAGACCAAACATTTGCAAACTTGGTGTTTAACCCTTTAACCGTCAAATTATTCAATCCGAATTTTCACCCACTTGAAGTTGTGTCTCACTGACGCGATCCACAACTTCATGTGGGTGAAAATTATTCAGATTTGACAAAATGGAGGTCAACTGTTTTCAAATATTACTGATTGAGGTCACATTTTATCTTTAACATGTTCAAAAGGTGGTACATAATGTGCTAATAAAAAATGAAAATCCGAATATATGCGGCACCGGCGGTTAAAGGGTTCAAGACTCATTTCGTTCTAAATAACTGCGATTTAATAAGCTAATAAAGCATATTAAAAACGACTATAGGGGCGCTTGGTTAATTACGCCAGCACTGTTAACCCTTTAACCGCCGGTGCCGCATATATTCGGGTTATTCTTTTTTATTAGCACATTAAGTACCACTTTTTAAACACGTTAAAGATAAAATGTGACGTCAATCAGCAATATTTAAAAACAGTTGACCTCCATTTTGTCAAATCTGAATAAGTTTCACCCACTTGAAGTTGTGGATCGCGTCAGCGAGACACAACTTCAAGTGAGTGAAAATTCAGATTGAATAATTTGGCGGTTAAAGGGTTAATGCATGGTTATTCTATGATATTACCAATGCTAGACAATGCTATAACCATGATAACTACAATAATATAATATGTTTTGCAACGAGTGTTTATTGTCATTCTAACTCATAACATAGGTACGGGTATTCAAATGAAGCGCAAAGCTCTAAAAAACACAGTTGTGATGATTTCAAATTAAAAAAACCTTTGGTCTCATGTTTTTATAGAATATTTCATCGCTTTAAGAGTTAAGCCAACATTGGCCCTATATCTTGTGTTGGCTGGGTACAGACTACTTTCAAACAGATAGCACACACCATACATTATTACATAGCATGAGGCGGCAGTGTCAAAAGCTAAAGCCCCCACCACACTGGAAGTCGCTTTGACATGCCGCGCTGCTCAAGGCAAATTATACTTGGACGTCTACCTGATTCGCCCTTGGCACTTTTGAGGTTAATCTAGCGGTCAGCGGCCAATGATGTGCTCTTTTCTGGGAATGGGACTTGTAACAGCGACAGGTTTTTCAGCCCGGAGACGGTCCTGATTGGCATTATAATTAACTCCGGCGCCGAATTGATCAGTTCCTTTTCCCACAGACCCCTTTCCACTCACTACCACACCACAGAAACTGCTGCAGCAGCAGCTCTGGACATGCCAGCAGACACAAAGCATTTTTGTAACATTTGTACAACGTCGGCCCAATGTCTTTGACTTTAGTCCAACATTGTACAAATGTTATAAAAATATTTTGCTGGGATGTCAGGCATATAACAGTGAATATGCTAAATGGAAAATAATAGGCATATTTATAATGTAGTTACTCACTCACTCACTCACTCACTCACTCACTCACTCACTCACTCACTCACTCACTCACTCACTCACTCACTCACTCACTCACTCACTCACTCACTCACTCACTCACTCACTCACTCACTCACTCACTCACTCACTCACTCACTCACTCACTCACTCACTCACTCACTCACTCACTCACTACAACGTAGGCTAAATACTCAGCCACAATGAAATGCGAATATGATCATATTCTGTGAAATTCAATAGCCTTGACCTCTTTTGTTGTCACTGAGCTGGCTAATACAATGAATTATATGGGAGGGGGTTTTACATAACTTTATTTTAACCGAGTTTCCATTCAGACTGGTTTCCGGTGACGTCACTGCATTTCACAGAATAACATGGTTATGTTGTATTTATTGTTACCACCATACACTTCATCAACACCGAACGATGAATGATGGCATTAGATGTTGTCAGACTACGTCAGAGGTAACACACCATTTAACAGAGTTCGCACCACATTTATCGCGACATTTGCGTACCGCTTACGATAATGAAACAATCTCGTTCATTTTCCCCTTTTTAACATGACTGTATGGACAGAAAACGGGCGATCAGACCATCTCATTCAATCGTTGAATATTCTCGTAAATCTAGCGAGCTCTTTTGATTTTCCAACAAGAACGCTATGATAAAACTGCCCCACGAGGTAGGAAATAAAAAGAGAAAATAATCTTTCACCTTGCCTTGCTTCGATAGAGCTGTATAGCAAAAACATAGCGACAACAGCCCGCCAAACACGAAGCATTTACCCAATGGTGTTTCAATGTTGGGCCACCGTCTTCGACGCTGCCCCAACATTGAAACAGCATTGGGTGAATGCCTCGTGTTTGCTGGAGGGAGCCCCTTCAGTAACGTCCGTTGTGTAATTATTTTTTCACTAATCACACTGTACAAAATATAATAATAAACCCTTAACACTTCTCGTGCGGTGACTATACACACACGGGTTGGAGCTAGTTTCAAACCAAACAAAATGCCACTGAAATTGATAAAATAGTTTGTGATAGATTTTTCAGTTAATCAAATAATAAATTTGGGATATGTCTATTTTCATATAAATATATAGTTTTTGTCATTTGAAGCTGGACATTGCGGAACCAAGTATATTCCATCCCCGAACAATGAAAGAGTGGATCAGCCTGTCACATGACGTTATCAGCCAATCACCATCGTCATTCAGTTGTTATTTAAATTTGGGGGTGGAATGGCATACTTGGACCAAATTACGATAGCAATTCCAGCTTCAAATGAATGAAAAATATAATCAAACAATTGAGGGCTAATAAGTCAGCTCAAATGTACTAGCTGAGATACAAAGAAATAGTCTGAGCTATAGATTCCTTGGTCTGGGCGACATATCAATCACACGTAGAAAGTGAGTAGCTTACAGAAAAGAGGCAAATAAACCCTCTCCTATAAAATAAATGTACATAAAAATAATTGGTATCATCTACTTTCAAAGTGACAATATAGTGCCTATATTGATATTCAGACAAGAATAAATAAAATATGTCACTGAATTCACTTTATCAAGTACACTTCATAATATATAAAGTAGTACTTCATAATATAAGGTTAATTAGTGATATGAATATCACAATCACAGTAATGTCAGGGTCATAATACACGCATTTATTATAAAACAATGACTGCTTATTTTGAATTTACCGCTGATTTGGTATAATAATACTTCAAGACGATCAAGGCTTTGGCTTTTCAAATAATTGTGTTTTTACTACTTCAAGACGGGTACTATCGATTGATTACACACCAAACATGAGACGTTGGCTCAAGGTTGGTTTACTGCTGGGCAACCGTCAACGACGTTGGCCCAACAGCAAACCAACGTTGGGCCAACGTGTCATGTTTGCTGGGTACATCGCCAGGGAAACCACACAGGTGTGTCCAGGATGCAGTCACATTTCCAGGACTATTCCGGGAAATCTCGACTCCTGAATAATGGACAGCGGCACGTGGATAGCAGTCACAGCTAAGTTGTGTTCTTTGGTCTGGGGAGTCTTCTCAGCAAACACAAAACATTTGTATAACATTTATACAATGTTGGATGAACGTCGAAGACGTTTATCCAACATTGTATAAATGTTAGACAAATGTTTAACAAAAGGTTTGCTGCAATAATGTGTGTATGTGAACATCTACTTGCAGGTACATGTATCTGCTGTGTGTGAGCAATAGGATAAGAAACATGTCCCTGTTATATTGCTGTGCAATTTTAGCTATTTGTTAGCATTCTCTTTACATAATAATATTTTAGTTTCAAATATCTCGGATTATTGTGCTTATTTTTATTTAAAGTTGTTAATTTAAAAACATGTATCCATGATATGGATATTGTTGTACAATACTATTTATTCGCATAATTATCTGAACTTTTTTGCAACTATTGAGCATTTTATGCTCAATATTATAATAATAATTACATTTATACTTTTAGCATTTTTCGCTTATTTTAATGGTTTTAACTTACTAGTATCGTTTTTAACACAATCCTTCTTGGATTTTTAATTGTATTATAATGCTTGTTTTTTTTTTTTTATCTAGAGGGCGGTCGCGTCGCATAGGTACTGGTCACTAGGTGTCGCCACTTGTCTCTTATTATCATGATTATTGGGCGGGGGCCCTAGGGTAGTGGTTAGCACCGCTGCCTTTCACGCCAGAGTTCGGGGTTCGGTTCCCGGTCTCGGCGGTTTGAAAGAAACGAAAATTGTTTCTTCCCCATCCACGTGTGAAAGTCAGTATTGTGGGGAGCCTCCGTGACCGAGAGGTAGCGTGCTCGGCCTCAGACCGCCAAGGTTCGAATTTCGAATCCTGTGTCTGGAGGACAGTGTCATCTCAATCATCTCACCATCCTCAGGAGGTTCTCCTGGCCCAGTTTAGCCTATATGTGCACAATGGTGGCCTAAAGCCCGATTCATTTCATTTATCATGATTATTATGTACATTTTCTGTATAATTGTACCAAAAGAAAATCTAATTAACAAAGGCAAACACCAGGAACTGCTTACTTACAAGTCTACCGTACATTAGGCAAACAACAGTAGCTGCTCACTTTTCGAGTAAGCAGTTACTGCTGTTTGTCTTTGTACAGAGCATGGTCGTCGGGCCCACAATGTAAACGGTAAACAGCTGTAACTACTTGCGTTTAGAGTACGCAGTTAATGTTGTTTGCCATTTTACAACAGTGACAGTAAAGACACGAAAGAGTGACACCCAGTGGCTCGCATCATACATGTCTGTGACCTCAGTTGAGCCTGTGGTGTTTTAATGCTGGGCCAGCGTCGCAAGCGGTGGACCAACATTACAACAACACTGGCTCAACGTCTCGTGTTTGTTACCCAGACGAAGACGTTGGGCCAACATTGTACAAATTTTATACATATGTTTTGTGTTTGCTGGATAGTTTCACTCGTTTTTCTCAGCCACGCAGAGTGACCAGGTGAGGTATACATAACAACGCCGAAGTATTTTTGTATAAACCATGGAGCTGCATTAAGAATAGCCTAAGAAACACAGCTTGATCAGTTTACTTTAGATCTACTGAAATAAACTGATTTTGGGGGGAATTTGCAACCACCCGATGAGCATTTTTTGGTAATGTGCAGGCCTAGCTGTATTTTTCACTCACTTGAAGTTGTGGGTCGCGGTAGCGAGACACAACTTTAACTGGGTGATAAATTAAATACTGCCCGCTCACGCTTTTCTAATTGTGTTTTCACAACTACAATTTTGACCTAAACTTATGAAATGGCTGATGCAGATCCATTTTTAGAATAGGTTGTTGAAGGAGGTTGTTATAGTAATATAGATAATGGTTCTATATCTGACAGAAACGACACACATAGTCTTCCAATTACAATCACCCCATACAGCAACACACAATGCACTAACACTGGCTTTTGTCCTGGCAAAGCTTGGCATGTCATCACCGTGGCATTGAAGGATACGACTTTGCAAAGTAGCAAATGCTACTCTTCAATATCATTTATTAAAATCCACGCTCTCGGCTGCTCAAGAGACAGGAGTGTGGGAGATGCAACTGGGAAATAATACCGGATGACTGGTAACAATGAGTTAGGCCTATATCTGATCAATTACTTCTGTTTGCATTTGCATGGTGAAATCCTTCCCTGGGCGAGTCATCGCTGAAAAGAGCTAAGTGCGAGGCTTTGTCACACCTAACCCTTTCAGCGCGAGGACCGTATTTATACATCATAATCTGACGTTTGTATACTTCAGATTCTGACGTATTATAAATGTCCCCGCACTGAAAAAAATAAAATATTTCTGATGACCGTAGACCCCCAATGAAAGTATCCAACTGAATTAGAAAGAGCTAACCTATTCATTTATGATGATTTCAAATTGAAAAAAACCTTTAGTCTCCATCGCTTACACAAAAATAATTCAGCGTTGAAAGGGTTAATCCACAACAGCTCTGAGTCATTTAATTTAAATTTCCAGTGGCTTGAAGTTGTGTCTCGCTCCATGTCACTGCAAATGTTCAAGCCCCAGCGAATGTCAGTATTTGAAGATTTAGTACACTAGTGATAACCAAGCAGACACAATACGTTGAACCAACATTGGTTCAACGGTCTGTGTCTGCTGGGATGACTCATGCAGAGAGAGAGAGAGGTTACATCAGTTTTGTCGAGGTTAGTATATCCGCCAATTACTTGATCGAAAGGTAGCGTGCTTGGCTTTAGACCGCCAGGGCTCAAATTTCGAATCCTGTGTCTGCAGGACAGTGCCATCTCATTCATCTCATCATCCTCAGGAGGTTCTCCTGGACAGGTTAGCCTATATGTGCACAAAGGTGGCCTAAAGCCCGATTCATTTCATTTTTACTTGATCGAAAGTACTAGATATTTTTAATTGTTCAGGTATTATTAGACTCTTCCCGGCAAACCCGACACATTGAAGCAATGTTGGTTTATTATTGGGCCGGCGTCGCCGACGGTGGCCCAATAATAAACCAACATTGTTTCAATGTTTCGTGTTTGCTGGTTTACCGGACAACGTGGCCTGGGGCACATCCCACAAAGAATCTTAAAATTAAGATCATCTTACGTTGGATCAGCTGGTCACAGTTGGCTGCAGCTCAGAAGTCGCCTATTGTAAATGTAACTATGTCCTATACTTTGAATTCGGCGAATCTAATAACTGAATACAGTCTAGTCGCATGAGTTAAGGACACTATCAGTATGTTTTTGCTAGACAAATGTCTATGTACGGGCCTAACAGAACAAGAGCTACGGTAAGTATTGGCCCCTGGCTGATTAAAATGAGGCGTGACACGCGAACGAGTCGCGATAAATCGATGAAAACAGTAGGATAATCAGGTAAAATTCAGCAACCTAGCAACACAAAACATTAGTATAACATTTATACAACGTTGGCCCAACGTCTTCGACGTTGGGCTAACATTGTATAAATGTTATACGAATGTTTTGTGTTGCTGGGAGGCACTTGCTGTTGCGTGATTGCGCGTAATTACGTCACGTTTCTTCTTTTCGTCTTTGAGGGAAAAGGCAGTCTGAAAAACACATCCCGTGACGAAGTAATGTGGATTTCATGTACGTATTAAAACATGCCTACGTACATGTAATTGTGTCGGGCAGACCTGAAAAGGTTTTTCAATGTGACCTGATATATATACAATCATAACTGACGTTCAAGACATATATTGTGCTCCAATCCTTAGAAACAATAATTAATAACGAAGGAATGAATCAATGGATGGATGGATGGATGGATGGATGGATGGATGGATGGATGGATGGATGGATGGATGGATGGATGGATGGATGGATGGATGGATGGATGGATGGATGGATGGATGGATGAATGAATGGATGAATGGATGAATGAATGAATGAATGAATGAATGAATGAATGAATGAATGAATGAATGAATGAATGAGGGTGATTAGACCAATTGCATACAGCAAACACTAGACGTTGACCCGATGTTGGATCAATGTTGGCCCGCCGTCTACGACGTCGGCCCAACATTGGGTGAACGTACTAAACTGTGTCAAAGGAACACGCATCTCCGTATTGAGAGATGATGATCTGGTGACACTGACCACTATAGGACAAAAACATTCGAAATTCGAACCATGGCGGTCTAAGACGGAGCTACCTCTCGGTCATACAGGCTCCCCACAAAATTGGATCTTGACGAGTGAAAGGGTGACAAATATTTCACACTCCTGGGTGACAGGGGGTATCACTAACCACCACACCAGGACAGCAGCCGGGCTTGTATTTTCGTACAAGTTACGATATATCGTAGGCTTCGGATTGGTCGAGATGGCCATCTCGACCAATCCGAAGGCAACGGTATATCGTAACTTGTACGAGAATACGGTCCCTGGTGTTCTAGCGATGTAATCAGTATCAGCAAACTTATTTAGGTCCACATGCAGGGCGGGAAATGATCGGGAGAAGATTACAAATTGATCCGGACGACTCGGAAAAAGTGTGATACTTTCCGCTTTCTCCGCTCATTAGACAAACCCACCTGACTCGATGACTCCGCTCCACAACGTGTCGTTTGACACCAGACCGGATCATCCCCGACGTGACACGCCTTTCCGGATTCCGCCGCCGCTGTATAGCATGATCCGACAACTGTCTGGAACTCGACCGATCTTGTACTGATCCAATTCGGATCGGTACAAAATAATCTGCTCCAGGGAGTGTTATATAACGGTAATAAAGGCCGATACAGGAGGCGGGATGTTGAGCATGTGGCGACACAATGGCTCACTTTTGAATAATCCCCCATCACTATCCAAAAATACCCGGCCAAGGTTCTTGGAGGTTACTCGCTTTATCAAAAGAGAAAAAGGTTCAGAATCAACTGCATGTCGCGATTATATTTCAAATGTGCGCTGTGCTGCATTGCATTGCATTGCACTGCACTGCAAGCTGCATTACACTGTACTGCACTGTGCTGCACTGCACTCTGCACTGCACTGCACTGCACTGCACTGCACTGCACTGCACTGCACTGCACTGCACTGCACTGCACTGCACTGCACTGCACTGCACTGCACTGCACTGCACTGCACTGCACTGCACTGCACTGCATTGCACTGCACTTCACTGCACTGCACTGCACTGCACTGAACTTAACTTTTTTTTTTACAAATATTTTTTTTACAAACCACATATCTTAACATTCATACATGTATACACAATTTTCATTATGATAAACAATACAAATAATAACTGGAAACACTGAACTGAACTTAACTTAACTGCACTGCGCTGCGCTGTACTGCACAGCACTGCACTCTGCAGTCTGCACTGTACTGTACTGCGCTGTACTGCACTGCACTCTGCAGTCTGCACTGCACTGCACTGCACTGCACTGCACTGTACTGCACTGCAATGCGCTGCACCCTGCCATGGAAAGACAAAAAGGCAGTATCTGCTTACTTAACAAATAAGCAGATACTGCCATTTGGCTTTGCAGAGCATTATTGTACTTTACACGTGTCGGTTCTTTTATTGTTGAAACTGTTATTGTCGATACCATTTCCAGCTTCGACGGAGTTGGAAATGCAATGGAAATACCTTTAAATGTAATGTAAACAAAATTATTTGATATACATGTTTGTGAGCGGTTCGCATGCTCTCTATAGATTCCTTGCTCTGAGACATTCCCGCAGTGAAAAGTTCACCAACAGCAAGCATACAAGGTTGTAAAAGTAGGCTACATCCGTTCATGACCACACCCGGATTCGCTACTTCTATGAGTTCCCATCAGACATCTTGGGCCAATGTTGGCTTAATGTTAGCCCATCCTCTACAACGTTGGACCACCGTTAAGTCAACATTGATTCAGCATCTGGTAAACTACGAGTTTTATTGGCTCCTATCACATGATCCGTTGATGATTTTTTTTTCATTTTCAAATGCCTATTAATTAACCTTTTCAGCGCGGGGGTCGATTTAGCCGTCAGAATCTGACGTCTGAAATCGATCCCCGCATTGGAAGAGTAAAATGTTCATAGTGGTCGTAGGTATACCCTTAACCCTTTGACTTCCAGGCCGGGGTGCATGCCAGGATCCAGATATACTGGTGTAGGAGTTCTATTTTTCGTCATTTGAAGCTGGAATTGCTAACGCAATTTCCAGCTTCAAATGACGAAAAATACATAAATGTAGTATATATTTGACGAAAATTTGTGTCATTTTATGGTTACGCTCATTGACGAATGACGACGGAAATTTCCGTCATGTATGGTAGTGAAAAGGTTAACTCAAATGAAGCGGAAAGGGCTAACTAAGACATTTATGACATTTTTATTGAAGTTGAAACAAAAGGCCCCCACCCCACCTGCGTGATAGAAATTTGTCAGGATGCATTCTTAACTCCTTCTGAACTCTCACACTCTGTTTTACAGTAATGCAAACGGTATGCCTATCTAGCACAGTTTGCCATGTATATTACACATATTAAAGTTAATAATGGTCGCAAGTCGACCGTTTTTTCATTTGATCAAGTTGACATTTTTCCGGGCATATCCCTCCCTGAAACTCCATTATTTTGTTTTCTAGTAATGGTCTAGCTACCTGGCACAGTTCGTCAGATATCAAGCATATAAAGTCAATGATGGCCGATAGTCGCCCATTTTGAATTTAATCGAGCTTATTTTTTTCAGGGCATAATCCTACCTGAAACCGCACATTTTGTACTATAGTAATGGTCTAATTATCTGGTACGGTTTACCAGATCTCAGGCATATTAAGGTTAATTATGGCCGATAGTCGGCCATTTTGAATTTGATCGAGTTGTAATTTGTCAGGGTATTTCCTTCCCTAAAACCGCACATTTTGTGTCATAGTAATGGTCTAATTATCTGGCAGAGTTTGCCAGATATCAGGCATATTAAAGTTATAAATGGCCGATAGTCGACCATTTTGAATTTGATCGAGTATAATTTGTTCAGGCCATATACTTGTATTCCCTGGAACCGCACATTTTACAAATATTGTAATCATGATAATGGTCTACCTATCTGAGTTTGTTTAATTTGTCAGATATCATGTATATTAAAGGTAATATATGGGCGATGGTTGCCCATTAAATTAGGCCAAAATCATAAATCCCAAAAGGCACATCTACACCCCCTAATATAAGGGAAGTGTGTGTGCAAAATGAAAAAAATTCCCCCATTAGTTTCCGAATTCTACTGCAGAAACGAAATGCGGACAGACGGAGGGACGGACGGATGGACATACATCCGAGGCGATATCACAACCTCCTCCAGCCCTAACTTCGTCAGGCGAGGGGGGGGGGGGATTAAAAAGCCCTTTGGTATCTTGTTTTATATAAAAATATTTCAGCGCTGTAAGGGTTAATGAAAAAGTGATATGGGTTAATTCCAGGAAATTTCTAAATGCGTCAGCAATACTGGTGTTATATGAAGACTAACATGGGATAAAAAAATATATATAAAAAAAGTATATATAAAAGTATTTTTTACATATTATTAAATAACTTTTATTCGTTGAGAGTGTTCAGAATTTTTCTTTTATTTTGTTGTTTAGCTTCAATGTTAATAGTTCAGCAGCCGAATCTTTTAGCGCGGGGACCGGCTTTTGACGTCAGAATCTGCCGTCTGTAGACGTCAGATTCTGACGTCTATGGTCGATCCCCGCACCGAATAAAATAAAAATGTATAATGGCCGTAAACCCATACCATATATAGGTATTCGAATGAAGCGGAAATAGCAAACTAAGTTATCTATGCTGTTTTTAAATGACAAAAATCATTTGATCTCCATGGTTTATACACAGATATTTCAGCGTTATAAGGGTTAAAATAATATACTGAAAAAACCCAACATGACCTGTCTTAGCTCCGTCATGTGATCTGGTGGTCGGCCTAGCATCCCAACAATTCTAATTAAACTGATAATATATGCTCATCCATGTCGGGCTTGTGTGTACATTTAATTTAAATTGTGATTGTCAGCCGATGAATTATTGTCCCAAACATGTGTATAATAACCAAAAATACTACATACAAATGCGCCGCATGCACAGAAACCCATTGAGTGCCAACCTGAATAAATGTATTTTTACCCATTATGATTTGAAGTTGTGTCTCACTACCACGACAATCAACTTCAAGAGGGAAAAACGTTGTCATATATCGTCGCATTGGATATGAAAGGGTGTACCTGCCACTTTACAAAGTAGCAGATTCACCTTTTCCTATCCAAGGGGACGATATGTTTAATTTGAGACTAAACCGTTAGCAATTCTTGCTGAGTAAACGAATACATCATTCTTCAAACTTTTACCTTGATATCTTAAAACAAAATAATTAAATGTTAAAACTGGTACACCACCCAGCAAACACGATACGTTAACCCAATGCTGGGCTAAGTTTGGCCCACCGTCTGGGCCAACATTTTGCCACTATTGGGCCAACTTCTCGCTTACTCAATGACAATAGTGAAATAAACTAGAAACTCAAGCACAAGGAAAAAATTAAAAGTGGCGGCCATTTTGAATCTATTCAGTGCAATCTTCGAACTCGTGTACATGGTGAATAAATGAAAGGGGGTTTAGGCCACATTTGTGCACATAATTATAGGCCTAGGCTAAACTAGGCCAGGAGAATGGTAATGGATGGTAAGGTAAATGAGATGAAACTGCCCTCCAGACGCAGGATTCCTAATGCAAACACACTACCTCTCGGTCACGGAGGCTCCCCACAATATTGAATCTTTTCAAGTAAGCGGGGAACATTTTTTTTGTTTCTTTGAAACTTGAAGGTCCGAGTGGGGTTCGAGCCCGCGATATCCAGCTTTCCAAGCAGGCAGCTACAACCAATGAATGAATGCGGTTTTATGCCACTTTATGCATATAATAGGCTAAACTGGGTCAGGAGAACCTCCTGAGGATGGTGAGATGAATGAGATTACACTACCCTCCAGACGGGGAATGCGAAATTCGAGACCTGGCGGTCTGAGACCGAGCACGCTACTTCTCGGTCACGGAGGCTCCCCAGAATATCGAATATTTATGAGTCAGCGGGGAAGAATTTGTTTTCTTTAAAACTTGAAGGCCAGAGTGGGGGTCGAACCCGCGAGCAGACTTTCCAAGCAGGCAGCTTTGACTACGGCACCAGCCCCCCGCCTGCAAACATTGAAAAAACTTATGGTGAACACATGGGCCACGTTTCAGAACAAACAACTAAAAACATGCGAGTCAATCAGCACACTAACAATGGAACGCCAACGGACAGACGTCATGGGGACGGCAATTTTAACTTTAAATTAAATAATTTGAATCTCGCTACCGCGACCCACAACTTCAAGTAGGTACAAATTACTCATATTATTTTGTTTAATTTGATACCAAACATTTGCAAATCTTGCTGTTTAAAAGCTCATTTCGTTCACAGTAACGGACAGTGGTGTAATTGCCAAGGGATATGGGTTGAAAACGACTATAGTCGCGTTTAGCGGCTTAACCCTTTCAGGCCTGAATTTACCATTGTCATCTTCATCCACTACAAGCCGCGAATTGCTGTCGCAATTTTCGGCTTGTAGTGGATGAAGATGACTTGAAGTGGGTGGGAAATTGAAGAAAGTTGCCATGTATTGCTAAACTAGTTTCATGGAAATTTTCATTCTACAACTAGGGGTTTTCAGGGATGTAAAATGATGCTTTAATGCATCGTGAGGGCTCAAAGGGTTAAGGGTTAGCAGACATCAGCCAAATTGACTGAGATAAAAACCACAATAGCCGTGATTAGAGTCCAAAGGGTTAATTTTCCGAGAAAACAAGATATATTGACCCAATGCTACTTTAACCCTTTCATCGCTAAGCAAAAATATAACCGTTTTTTTAGCCGATTAAATCACTGTTGATGGGAATGAGTGGCAAAATATAAGACTTGCAATTTGTTTTATCTCAAACAAACGCAAAAACTGTTATTTTCACTCACTTGAAGTTGTGGGTCGCGGTAGAAGGAAAGTTAAATGAGAGAAATTAGCGGGTGAAGGGTTAATGCTGGTACACCGTCTGCGACGCTGGCCCAGTATTAAACCAGCGCCTCGTGTCTGTATATAATAATGTAGTCCGTTATAACAGACTATGTGTGCGATACCGATGTTTTAATCATTGTCATTCGTAATGTTGTGCCCCAAAAATCCGATGCGCAGACGATCCATCACGCATTTGATTGAGGCGTCATTGTGTGATCATTTAATTTTATTCTATTATATAATGACACATTTACATCACATCGGAGTAATGCCTTAACGTGGGGATTTCAACGCCAGTCTTTATAGGTCAATTTATCAGTTGAGCAGGGACACCCTCACATTTTTCATGAAATTTTGTATCTCAGCGTACACTGGATACAGCGCACAAAACTAGTATTCCAGTAAAAAACACAACATTTGTATAACATTTATACAACATTGTATAAATGTGATACAAATATAAAATGTGATACACATATTTTGTGTTTACTGGGTATGTTATTTATATACTCAGTACTCACCCGGATGACGCGTCATCCTCGTCGTCTTTGTCACTCATGTCTACTCCCAGTTTGAACACTGGAACTCAAAGTGTTAACTCTTGTCTTGCTAGGACTGTATGCAGAATGTTAACCCCTGCTCTGCTAGGGCTGTATATGCGGGTTTTAAAAAGTTTCAAACCAAATAAAATCCCACTGAGATGAATGAAGTAGCTTCTGGTAAACCCTGAGTTAAAGACATAGGCCAATCTATGACTGTTCCTGGTTATTCCCCAGTTGGCTGGGCACAGGCTTGGTCAACTTTTGGTACATAGTGGACTACTCCTTTAATAAATAATTCACTTGGGCTGTGGGTATTTTTCAAAAATAATTATTTGTGACCTCATTTGAAGATGAATTCCAGCTAGAAACGAAAGAAATACTGATGATTTAACAGGACAAGGGTTAACTTAATTTAATTTAAATTTTCACACACTTGGAGTTGTGTCTCATTACCGCGACCCACATCTCCAAGTAGTTAAAATTACTCATATTAATTTAATTTAGGAACAAACATATGCGAATCTTTGAACACTCAATTCGTTCCCAATAACTGAGATTTAAACGTCTGATGGAATGGATTAAAAATGGCTTTAGTCGCGCTTAGCGGTTTAACCCTTACAGCGCGGGGGTCGACTTTAGACGTCAGAATCTGACGTCTGTAGACGTCAGATTATGACGTCTAAAGTCGATCGCCGCACTGTAAAGAGTACAACTATGTAGATTAGCCGTTGACCCATAACATAGGTATTCAAATGAAGCAGAAATAGCTAACTAAGACATATATGGTGATTTCGAATTGAAAATAACGCTTTGGTCTCCACGGTTTATATAATAAACAAATTCAGCTCTCAGTGGCTTAAGGTCGAAGGCAACGTCGGAAATCAGGCGCCACAAGATTTTCCTGACAGATAACTAATCACGAGTTCAAAGAGATGATTCCCTTGCATATATGAGAGCTGGAAATTCTCGTTTTCTTCCCGTTTCTACTTGTGTCAACTTGTGGTGTTCACAATCCGTTTAGAGCACATCCATCTGCGGCATTTAGGTCGCAAAATGCGTGGTTTAAAGAAGCCTTGACGATCTCTATACACTATATGCGCTGCATATCATTTATATCACCACCTCCTGGACACGACTCAATGTTGGAATCAGCAAGAATTTGGAAAGACTTTTTATATCCCTTGGAATTAGCCAGGTTATTGCGCGCGACCATTTAAGTCACTGAATCCATGCACTTGACAAATCCTAGACAAATCCTAGCTATTCATTATCCTTTCCGTCACAGCAACCACCATGCAGGCAATGAGTCCACACATCCATCCCAGTATATATACACACAAAACAATTGTATAATATTTATACAACGCCGGCCCAACGTCTCCGACGTTGGGCCGACGTTGTATAAATTTTATACAAATGTTTTTTGTGGTGATCCAGTACAATTATTTTCATCACCCGCGGGGTCCGGAGCACTGTGAAGATCGGTTCGTCTCTGCCGCTGACACGCGGACAGAGCAATCTGGCGGCTCCACAGGTGGATCGTTCTGATATTCAGGGATCGTGTGCTCCCGGTGGGCGTCGTTCGCAGTGTGTCACCGCGCCGGCGGGATACTCCTCAGCTGGATGGCGAAGGGGGGGGGGTACTCCACCAGGATGGCAAGGGGGGGGGGGGAGGTGACACAGCCTCTACCGCAGCACCAACTGATCCTTGCGCGCGGAGCTATAATGCAGTATCTCACATCCTGGACCGAGGTCAAAAAGAAATTACGGTCATTCATCGTTCGTGGTTGCTGCACCACGCTTGTTGAATAAAATCAAGATTTTATTAACCAAATTAAATTAATGGTTAATAAATTCTTGATAAAATGCCTTTTGAAATACGTGAAGCAAAATCAGTCACTATCTTTCGGAGTAAAATAAAAACACACCTTTTTACATTAGACCTACCACCTTAATCTGAGCATCCACCGACCGTTTTAATTATGACGAACTCCTTTTCCGACTATGGATCTCCCCACTGAATACTGATTTTAGTCCACAGCGCCAGTGAGTCTCAATATTGTTGAGAGATACTGGCCAATAGAAGTCATTATACTTATTACACATTACACATGCATACTACATTATACTTATTAGTCTCCCCTCTAAAGAGGTGGGGACATATTGGTTTACCTTTGTCCGCTCAGTTTGTGTCTTTGCTCTCTCCGTCTATCATGGAGGTGGTCAAACACGAGACGTTGACCTAATGCTTGGCTAATGCTAGCCCACCGTCTACGATGCTGACCCAACATTAGCCCATTATTGGGTTATCGTGTCGTGTTTGGCGCCACGCTGAATGTGGGCCAGCGTCACAGACTGCCGCCAACATTAACCCAGCTTTGGTTCAAAGCATCGTGCCCGTACCGCCAGCATACAGGTAGGCCACCGGCAGCATGAAGTACTGACTAGTACTGAATGGATACTGGCCAGCACCGGCGACGCTGGCCCAACATTTAACATACATTGGGTCGGTTTCGGCTTGTAATCTCCGCCAGCAGTAAGCAATACCAGACCAGCTCCCAGCATACACAAAACAATTGTATAACATATGTACAACGTCAGCCCAACGTTGGTCCAACATTGAACAAATGTTATACAATTTTTTTGTGTTTACTGGGTTGAGCGCAGCCTAGCAAACATGAGGCGTTGACCCAGTGCTGGTTTGATAACGGGCAAGCGTTGCAGACGGTGGGCCAGCACCGGACCAACATTGGGTCAACGTCGTGTTTGCTGGAAGTGTTTTGCACTAAAACGGAAATTCCGCTAAATACATAGTCTCTACTGTCCACGGGAGCCTTTTAATAACATTAATAACAAAAGCCATTGACACTACATCTATTAGCTATCAACCTTTATGGTTATGTTGCTGGAGGGGAGACATTTTTTTGTTCACAAAAAACTAGTCCCCTCTAGCTATACTTATTATCTCCCTACTTGTAAAGTGAGCAGATACAGTGATTTGGTGTTGCGGAAATAAAATGAATCAGGCTTTAGGCCACCTTTGTGCACATATAGGCTAAACTGGGCCAAGAGAACCTCCTGAGGATGGTGAGATGATTGAGATGACACTGTCTTCCAGACACAGGAGTCGAAATTCGAACCCTGGCGGTCTGAGGCCGAGCACGCTACCTCTTGGTCAAGGAGCCTCCCCACAATACTGACTTTCACACGTGGATGGGGAAGAAACATTTTTTGTTTCTTTCAAACCGCAGAGACCGGGAACCGAACCCCGAACTCTTTGGTGTTGCGGAGCGGCTTGGCTGTCCCCATGCCCCCGCTAATACAAAATATTTTTACAACATTTGTACTATGTTGCATCAACGTCGAAAAACGTTGGGCCGACGTTGTACAAATGTCATGTGAATGTTTGTGTTTGCCGGGCAGTTTCCATAAGCCGTTGAACCAATGCTGGGTCACTGCTGGGCCACCGTTCACGACGCTAGTTAGCAAACGCCACCCTCCACAACGTGTTACGGAACATAGTGGAGGGTGAGATCCTTCTAACTACAATTACCCACCATTGGGTGATGACAGAGCGTCAGAGACGCGTTATACCCAGTGAACACAATGCGTTGAGATAGACGTAGACGTTGGAGCAACAATATTACAACATCGCATTGAAGTCTCATACATGTGTTGTAACACAATATCTAGACCTTCAAGTGATAGTCTGGCGGCAAATGTTGAAAATATAGATTATTTTTTGATCTGGCTCTCCCCGAGTCCGACATTGCTGCAACCATGCTAATATCACCTTCCTAGGCCATGCGTAAGGTCGCCAGAGAGCACCAAAGGTCATCAATTTTAAATTGTATCATTTTTTTTTTTTTAATTATAGCTACATATTGAGATCTTGTTAATACATCAACGTCAAGTACAAAGCAAACTAATTTCTTAAAAAAGAGATATGTATCTTTTAATTTATCCATGTAAAAAAATCTTCAATCGTGTTTTTTCTCTGATTGAAGCTAATAATAATAGAATGCCATTTTAATCTGCTTTTTTTTTACTGTGTAATCAAATTAATAATGTAACATTCCCACATTTTAAAATGAATATAATATGTTTTTTGTTGGTATTAACGGTAGTCTCGTGGCACGACTTATATTTCAGGTCCTATTATTTTTGGTCTTGAGGCAGATATCTAAAACATAGCATAATTTTAGATCTGGCTCACCACAAGAGAGTAAAAGTAATCACCATGCTAATATAAGCATTAAAAAAGAATAGTAAAATACTGGTGTGGTATATTAATGAAATATATTGTCACAGCAAATGTGTTTTTCAACGATTACTATGATCACTTCAGGATGTGTGAAAACATTGTATTACATGTATCTATATAATTATGGCACATTAATTGTTAAATGATTCGAATATGTAGGAGCTATATCCATTATTAACCACCACGACACTTTTGTAGCAATTTCCCTTTCATATACAAGCAAAGGTATTTCTGCAGATAAGTGCGCCTATGTTAACATCTGGCGATCAACCGATGATCTTCACTGGCATCATCTATCATGGGCTTAGCAACGACTATATAATCTAGAGCCTGTTTATTCAACCATTGCTATG
Source organism: Flabesymbios commensalis (assembly GCA_964017125.1). Taxonomy (NCBI): domain Eukaryota; kingdom Metazoa; phylum Annelida; class Polychaeta; order Terebellida; family Flabelligeridae; genus Flabesymbios; species Flabesymbios commensalis. Next base: position 33,878,211 of record OZ024917.1, on the reverse strand, counting down.
CATTAATTACATAGATCTGAGTTATATTTGAGGAAATAATAGTTGATTACAACTAAAATAAATGGCAGCCATTTTTTAATTTGTGTGTGAAATAATGATCAAATTATTTATGAGACACAGAAAAAAAACATTTTCGACCTCAAATCACACATAAACCAGAACGTATACATATCTAGAAGGTGAATCAATAGTTTTTTTCAAAAATGAAGAAAAAGGCATCCATATTTAATTTCTGGGTGGAGTATAAGTCATAAGCGGAATTGATATTGTGCCCCAAAATCACTTAGAAAGGAGACGTTACACATAACATTGGCCAAAATTAAAATTGGATGCACCAAATAAGATTTTTAAAATAAAATTAAAACGGTGGTCATCTTCGATTTGTAGGTGAAATATGGGTTAAATTATCTTGAGGACCCAAGAAATGGACTTCGGGACTCAAAATCACCTAGAAAAACATAAACTACACAACAATGTAGGCAAACTTAAAACGTTGATCAAATATTTACTTGATGACCTTTGATGACCTCCAGCGACCTTGCGCATGGTCTACAAAGCTGACCATATCTGGTGAACTAGGTATACTAAATTTAGGATTATTAGCATGTTGAATACTTTTACTCTCTCGGAGTGAGCCAGATCTAAAATTATGCTATATTTTAGATATCTGTCCCCAGACTAAAAATAAGGGGACCTGAAATGAAAAACGTATTACGAGATTGCCGTTAATAAATGCAAAAACATGTATTTAAATGTGATTGTTACATTATTTATTTGACTACATAGTAAGTCAGTAGCTACTTTGGTATCTCAGGATGAAAAAAAAAAATTATATTATTTTTAGTTTTAGATTCCATTATATTATTATTAGCTTCAAGCAGAGAAAAACGCTTTTGAAGATTTTTAGTTTAGTAGTTTCATGTATAATTTAGAGAATATCAATTCAATTGAAAGGTATTTATTGTCATTAGAAATAGAATATGAAAACAAAACAATATTATACAGATAAAATAATAAATTACATGCCGTCGAAGACGTTGGGACGACGTTGTATGAATGCTATACAAATGTTTTGTGTTTGCTTGGCAACGCTGGCCCAATACAGGTTGCAGCAGACTCTGAACCAAAACTGGTCGCAGCAGACTCTGACCCAATACTGGTCGCAGTAGACTCTGACCCAATACTGGTCGCAGCAGACTCTGGCCCAATACTGGTCGCAGCAGACTCTGACCCAATACTGGTCGCAGCAGACTCGGACCCAATACTGGTCGCAGCAGCCTCTGACCCAATACTGGTCACAGCAGCCTCTGACCCAATACTGAGTAGACTCTGACCTAATACTTGTCACAGCAGACTCTGGCCCAATACTGGTCGCAGCAAACTCTGGTCCAAAACTGACCACAAGAGACTCAACACTAATCTGCAGCATACGCTGACTCCCAACATTGAAGCAGTATCTCTCGTAGTTCCCTGCTTTGCAATTTTCATTTACAGCTATATTCTATATTACCTGATCTTGTCGATTTTATTGGTAATAAAATTGATTAATTGATTGATTAATTGATTGACTGAATTATCGAGTGAATAATTAATTGATTAATTAATTGATTGATTGATTGATTGATTGATTGATTGATTGATTGATTGATTGATTGATTGATTGATTGCTTGATTGATTGCTTGCTTGCTTGCTTGCTTGCTTGCTTGCTTGATTGATTGATTGATTGATTGATTGATTGATTGATTGATTGATTGATTGATTGATTGATTGATTGATTGATTGATTGATTGATTGATTGATTGATTGATTGATTGATTGATTGATTGATTGATTGATTGATTGATTGATTGATTGATTGATTGATTGGTTGGTTGGTTGATTGATTGATTGATTGATTGATTGATTGATTGATTGATTGATTGATTGATTGATTGATTGATTGATTGATTGATTGATTGATTGATTGATTGATTGATTGATTGATTGATTGATTGATTGATTGATTGATTGATTGATTGATTGATTGATTGATTGATTGATTGATTGATTGATTGATTGATTGATTCTTTGAAATGAGTTTCGCCATTTTTGGATACCCAATTAGTTTTTGGCAACTACTTAGGATTATTATATCTAAAGTACCGTTTATTATTGTATGCCGTGATATATAAAGAGTATTATAATTCATGTCACATTAAGATGTTCACAGGTTGGTATCAGGTATGTTAGAGCCAGACTACGACGGTGAGATCCCACAAAACATATGGACATGATCCCCGTGGATTTTAGCACGGGGATCTGGCAGTACTCCACGCATAGGTGGGTCCACTATTGGTCCGGCGTGTTTTGCCGTCTGCGCGGTGCCACACACAGAGCCGGGAGACACGATATACGCGTCACGGGCCTCTCTCAAATCAATAACCTCAATCATATAAGCTCAGAAAAGATGTCTCCGCCAAAAATAGCGCCGCCGCGCCGCCGGAAGTGAGAGAAATCCAGGTCGTCCTCGGGTTGGGTGCGGCGCCAATGCGCAAAAAGGTAACTCCTTCCTAGTCCCTGATCCTGGAGGGAGACAGCGCACCCCCCCCCCCCGGGGGGGGGGGGGAGAGTGCGCTGTCTCCCTCAAAGTATCAGACTCTCGTTCTCTTCTCACTCGACGTCTTAGGGATGAAATATCAAAGGACACGGGTTGTGGAGCTGGGCCTGAGGTGGTTCCCTTCTCGCCGCCGGCTCACAATCCTCCTTCATTAGCAGCGTTTTAGCGCCGACGTCACTCTAACCCGAACACGAGGCATTCAACCAATGCTGGTTTAATGTTAGCCCAACATTAAACTAGCATTGGTTCAATGGCTCGTTTTGCTGGGGGAGGAGCTGGTGCGGTGCAAATCCAAAAAAGAGAAACTGCTGTATGGCTTTGGTTTTCTACGGCAGTGTAGGCCCTGCGATATCATAATTATTTATTTATTTATTATAACTCCATACATGGTGAAATAAGACACTAGTACTCTGTCCACGACGCAATCTTCTTTAACTTTGGCTACATTTTGTCTGTGACGTTCACATTTAAGTGCATTCGATATTTGAGTGGAGTACCCATATTAAGCATAAGGCGTCAAGATGCAATCGCAGCCAGTTTCTTAACCCTTTAACCGCCAAATCAGTCAATCCGAATTTTCACCCACTTGAAGTTGTGTCTCGCTGACGCGATCCACAACTTCAAGTGATTGAAAATTATTCAGATTTGATATCAGAGCATTAACTCCAGATAGTTTTAAATAAACCGAGATCAGAAAAGTCTGAGGCGAGGTCTTTGGTTTTTTTATTAACTCTTTCAGCGCGGGGATCGTCTTTATACGTCAGTGACTGAAAATTGTCTTTAAATTGTCAGTGACTTGAAGTTGTGTCTCGCTTGATGTCACAACATAGGTATTCAAATGAAGCAGAAAGCGCTAACGAAACATTTGTGATTATTTCAAATTGTATAAAATCCTTTGGTCTCCATGGTTTATACACAAATATGTCAATTCTGCAAGGGCTGAGCTTCAAGCCTGTGTTTATATGGCGACTTGATATTAAACTTGATCGTATCTATCATTTCACAGAGCGGCAGATACGATTTTTACGAAATATGTTGACGCAAATTTAATCTGTGATCTATGATGATCAATGATCTACACTCTAAACAATATAGGTTCCTTCAGAACTATTACCATGCCACCCCTTGCATGGTAATAGGTTGCATGGTAATAGTACTGAATGGTTCTTTTTAAAGAACCTATTTTTGAGTGCAAGAGAGCATGGGTAATTCACAAAAGCATACTCCCACTGTATAAGCCGCATCAGGTTTTCAAAGAAATAACATTATAATCAATAATTTGTAAGCATCCGTCTGCTCAGAAAATCACTCTGCAGTGCTGTCACCTGAACCGCCCAGGGACTGAGCCTTTTATTATTTAGAAATCTAGCTCAGGCAATCACTGGCTGCATTATATTGCTGTTTTCTTATGGTGGGCATTTTGTGCCGATGGAAAAAGAGTACGGTGTTGTAGGAGCTCAAACGGCATCCTAAAAAACAAATCGTCGCCTCGGAGCTAAAGGATCCTATCTGCCACTCTAACGAGTGTCAGATAGGATCCTTTAGCTCCGAGGCGACGAAATGTACAGAAACATCCAGTTTGCCGTGAAATAATTTTGTCATCACATCACATGCAGCGCAAACCTACAAATGTTGATGGTTACGTACAGAATCAGCTGATGATCTAATATTTGGTGACCATTTAGACCGACTAACTACCAAACTTAGTGGGCGGCTTTGGCATGTTTACCCAAAAAGGCAGCATTGGTTATTATATAATTTATTCATTTGTTCAATTGCAATTATGCAGTACAAACAACAAGATCATATGTGTAATCCTACAGTATAACCTACAGAAAATGTGTCACTGGCTAATAATATATACACAGTTTTCTTTCAGTGAATAACATATAATACAGAATACATGGAATATAACGTCACTGCGCTCCACAGAATATCTGTGAAACCCTTTTGAATGGATATTCGGTGAAAACAATGTTATATAAGTACCCCTCCCACATAGGCATACTTGATGTTTAAACATAATATATTCTGTTCCCAATAACATTGATTTAATAGACTATGGAATTCGAAACACATATAAGCTTTGAGGAATAATATCGTATTCAACTCCGGATGTACGAGGCTCGCATCTGGCAGACTCTAGATCGTGGAAATCTTCAGGAGTCGTCAATAAGTACAACGCTGGAATATTTTTATATAAAACAAGAGAACAAAGGGTTATTTTCAATTTTAAATCACCATAAATGTCTTAGTTAGCTCTAGTTTACTCTTTCAGTGCAGGGACATCTTTAGACGTTATTATCTGACGTCTATAGACGTCAGATTATGACGTCTAAAGTTTGTCTTCGCACTGAAAGGCTTTACTACTGAGCATGACAATAATCGTGTTTAATCCATTTCAATAACATATCAAATCCCTGTTTTTGAGAATGAAATGTGTGTCTTAACATCAACATTTTCAATTGTTTTGGTCCCAATTTAAACAATAATTTTCATAAAAATAATGCTGTGTTACGCCAACGCGACTCATGACTTCAAGTGAGTGAAAGTTTACCAGAAAAGACAAGCCGATGTTGTTTTTTATTGGACCAGCGTCACAGACGGTGGACCTATATTAAACCAGAATTGGCGCAGTGTCCTATGTTGGCGTGAGACGAACGCTGAGAATAACCATGATAACCAAGGACTATACAAGGATCTGATTTATACAATAAACAGGATATGTGACCGTCTCTGACGGGATGGTATGACGCTCTGTATAAATATTGGACAAATTTATGGACGGCCATTTTCACATCCGTAATTGTACCGTCTCCACAGAGAAAGTGTGTCATCTGCCACACAATTAAGCGACATACTTGTATTAAAATAATCTCTGAGGGTACCATAATTATGAGCACGCACTGAAAATTATTGACTTCAAAATTATCCATTCAGCATGTTAACACGGTTAAGGTCATCGTTTATTTTGAAACATTTACCAATGGCTGTACGCTCCAATATCTAAAGCTATGTTTTTATTGAGATTTCTGAAAATAGTTTAGTATCTCCCCTAAATGATTCATGTTTATATGTTTGATACTTTATGTTTTATTATATTTTCTTTCTTATATTTTTTTTCTGATATAGATTTAACCCTTTCAGCGCGGGACCGTCTTTATACGTCAGAATCTGACGTCTATAGACGGCAGATTCTGACGTATAAAGACGGTACCCGCACTGAAAGAATTAAAATATCTTTAATGGGCGTAGACCCATACCATAGGTCTTCAAATGAAGCGGAAAGAGCTAATTAAGATTTTTATGGCGATTTCAAATTGCAAAAAACCCTTTGGTCTCCATGGTTTATATCAACATATTTCAGCGTTGTAAGGGCTAAGCTCCATTACTGCAGTGCAAAGACAAACAGCAGTAACTGTTTACTCTCTTATTTTGTGTCTGCCTATAGTAACTAACCCAGTAGAGTAACTAACCCAGTAGACACGAGGCATTGAACCATTGAACCATTGTTGGGTTGATGTTGGCCCAGCGTCGCAGACGATGGGCCAACATCAACCCAGCATTGGTTCAATGCCTCGTGTCCACTGGGAAGCTGCTACTGGTTTCTCAGTCTTGCCTAGAAACGGATTGATCAAACTGTGACGGCGGCCATCTTGCTTTACGCCAAATGGCTGAATGTCAAGGACGGATTATAGCCGGTGCTTTCACCAGGTGTCTCTGAGCACATCCGGCGCGGAACTTTGCCGCCAAAGATGGCTGTCATAATCAGATTTTCCTCATCGAATTAGACCGTGCAGGAGCATTAGACCTGGCCTATTACCACGCTGGGGGCTGTACCAGAAACTATCAGGCGACGGGCTGGGCTTCAGATCAGAGAAGCCCCAGTGAAATTGGTCACTTTGTGCTGTTGGGCCCAAGGTCAGATCGCCTGTGTAGTACTGGGAGAGCTGGCCAGGCGACGCTATCCCCAGTAAATTAGCTCTATATGGTGCATCAAAGTCTGGCAAAAAACACACTAAATGTCAATCCAGCCCAGGAAACACGAGACATTGACTGGTAGACCAGACGCATTTCTGGAAATCAGCTCCTCTAATATCCTAGAAGCCTTTGACTTTTTAGCATAAAGGTGTGCAGAACACGATTAGTCCGGTTGTCAAGCTGAACAGTAAGCGTTAGGTTGCATAATTAGCGTACATGAAACGGCGGCCAAATGGACAATTTGGGGTATTTTGCTAGGAAATACATTACCTTACCATGTAATAAATATACACTGTTCTTGGGTAAGCCTACTCAAAATGTTAACAACATGCATTTTTAACACAATTAAATTATGGATAATTGAATTATCCTTGCTCAATTCCACGTTTATCATATTTATAAAATCCAATTAGCATAAATAAAACTGGTAAAAGCTTAGAAGTTTTAAAATTTTGTTCCTATAGGTGATGCATGTTTTGTCTTACATGAATGAACATTGTGGGCATCTATTATTTTTCACTAAGAGCACACACAAATCACACAAAATTTGTATAATAAAATACAAAACAATATTATTTATATATGCTAATTAGCAATCGTCATCACTATGACAAACAAGACGATATCTAACTGTAGGTTTGTAGTACTAAAAAAGCCGATAATTCATAATATTATGTATGCGAAGCACTTTATAAATTTTGTTCAATAAAGACTGGATAACCTATCGCTCACCATAATTATGTTCTCTATAAAAGTATTTTTCCATGTGGCTTATGTGAAAATTATCACATTTACCAGTACTGTGCTTTTACAATTATGGATACGATATGTTGGACCTATTCAGGGGAAATCAATTAAATTAGGAGGAATCAATAGTTAAAAAATTAAATGCCAATGTGTAGACTGGACAAACCATTATACAGTGGTGCAGTTTTGACGAAAATACCACCCAGTCGCCCTTTAGCGCCTCCTGTCGCCCTTTAACGTCTCACTGTCGCTCCTAAACTAATTTCCTTTGCACGTTAACTCATTCCAGATGGAGCCCGAGATATCTCGGGCAAGCTACTTCGACGGCACAAGACGGAGCCCGAGATAACTCGTGTTATGTGACGTCATATAAAATACATTTAAAAAAATATCCCGTCCACAGAAGCATGCATGTACTGAGAGTACCGTCTTGAATGAGTTAACGCATCCATGTCAATTTTTAATGCCCTCTCGTCACCATTCAACAGTTCTCTGTCTGTGTGTTTTACCGTTTTACTGTAGCTCTTCAACGTCTCCAGCTTCATTCTTATGTCTTTTCATCGCCTATTAAACACCACCCAATCCCACTTTAGCGCTTCTCTGTCGCCCATTAAGGTTTTTTTGACGACCTCAGCTCCTTTCTGTCGCTTTTCTATCTCCCTTTAACGTTCTGCCGTCGCTCTTTATAGTTCCCCCGTTGCCCATTAATGCCTCTCCATTAGATTTTACCAGTTCCCTGTGCCATTCAAAGCCTCCCAGTCGTCGTTCAACCTGTCCCTTTGAATAGCCTTTTAACACTGTTCTTAGCTGTCGCTCTTTATAGCCGTCTGTCGCCAAAAAAATCTCTGTTGCTCTTTACTATTTCTCTGTCATCCTTTAACATCTCGCAGTTCCCTTTTAGCAATTCCCTATGACATATAACGGTACTTTGTCCCCTTTGGCTTTTAATTTTAACACCCCCTGTCACCTTTCAATCATGGATTCTATCGCGGAATTACAAAATTAACCTCGCTCTACAATACATCAGCATTGATATTTTGACGAATTCCATAATCGCAGCAATTGTTTGTGTATACTGTAGATCTGGTAATTAATCGTGTTCAAATTGTCTGATTTTTGGGAGTTTTCAATAGTTATAGAATTCGCGAATTTCCATTTTTTAGTAACGCTATTAAAAAAATATTTTTAGGGAATTTGTCCTCCTCGCGAAATTCGCGAAAATTTAAACTTCGAGAATATTACCAGATCTACAGGATATAGTTCCAGAAGAAACTTACCATCGCGTTAATTTTTTCACATGTATTAAATTTCTTTCTAAAACGTATGAAACGTAATGTGAAGTTCAGTAACGGAATTAAAATTTCATGAAAACCTGTTTTCCAAACGAAGAAGTTTTTGAATATATCTGGGAATTACTGTATTTTTTGTAATGGGTCTCGATGAAGAAACAAACTACACTATGTTATAGTTTTTCAATGAATGTAACGTAACGAAATTACATTTTGACATTCAACGGCATTACAAATAATTTAAAAATCATTTGCATGTTTTGCATGAGCGAATAATCATATTCTTATTATACATAGGCTGATTCTATTTGTTTTGCTCTCGTTGCCTCCCCAAAAAATAATAATAAAAAAAACATGATTGTGTCATGAGGTTTTTACGCTTTTGCTCTGTATAATTTCTAGCTGTCTTTCAAACCACAACATATGTGAATATATCTGTGAATTGTTGTTTTATGTTTTAAAGCTGATACATTAGGCTAAATTTAGGAAACAAAGACATGTCTCCACAAAAAAAATATACTATGATACAGCATAATCCTGGGCGGGGGCCCTAGGGTAGTGGTTAGCACCGCTGCCTTTCACGCGAGAGTCTGGGGTTCGGTTCCCGGTCTCGGCGGTTTGAAAGAAACAAAATTGTTTCTTCCCCATCCACGTGTGAAAGTTAGTATTGTGGGGAGCCTCCGTGACCGAGAGGTAGCGTGCTCGGCCTCAGACCACCAGGGCTCGAATTTCGAATCCTGTGTCTGGAGGACAGTGTCATCTCAATCATATCACCATCCTCAGGAGGTTCTCCTGGCCCAGTTTAGCCTATATGTGCACAAAGGTGGCCTAAAGCCCGATTCATTTCATTAGCATAATCCTCTTCATTGTTTTGGGGTGAATGTATGGCTGTTGTTAATATTTTTTACAGTTGTTGCCCCATTGTGAATGTTTCTAATCCCTGGTAATAGACGACATGGTTTACTCCATTTAGATACACTGCTCAGCACGTTGCCATCTATTTCCTTTGCAGACACATGGCAAATACCTTTGTATACCTTTGTATCAAATACCTTTGTATCAATGTATGCCAGAGTGTCAACAAATTCGAAAGACTTGTACGTATTCTTGTATATTTCGTAAAATAACTGTAATCGGGTTTTATAGGCGATACACCAAATGCGATAGAAGCAGTCTGTTCAGGTTACCATATATAAGCAGGTATAAAATAGCAGACATGCAAGAAAAAATCATTAAATGTTTCTTATTTATACCTTTAATATGCATCATTAATTTTCGGGTGATTAATGGGCAAATAATAAATAAGTTTTAAGGATTTGGCGGCCAACGTGGTCGCCATATTGAAAATTATACGTTTTGCATGGTCAGATTTTAGTAAACTTTCGATATCTTATTAAGCACACATGATACTACAACAAACCGTTGAAAAACCTTTTGTGGCGATTTTTTCAAGGTCATGTGGGTTTTTCATACATGTATATGCAGCCGACTATGGAAAGGTGTGGTGCCAAAAGAACGGGTGGTTCCCAGCAAACACAAAACTTTTGTATAACATTTGTACAACGTCGGCCCAACGTCTTCGACGTTGGTCCAACATTGTACAAATGTTATACAATTGTTTTGTGTTTGCTGGGAATTTATCTGTCTGAAAGCGCTTCCATGTCCACCTGCCTTCATCGGCTTTTACCATAACGTACGTTGTGTATGCTTCTCTACAATGGCAAACGGCAGTAACGGCTCTCTTGAGAAACTGGCATTTACTGCGTTTTGGAATCACCCAATTTTGAAAGGCGTTATTATAATCCGGATGGACACGCTACCCACAAAGATGATACAGTGAGACAGTGTTGTTGTAACGTTTTCTCATCGTCTGCGAGGCTGAACCAACGCTAAGACAATACTGGGTTTCTTTTCGTGTTTGTTGGGTACGTGGTTTATGCCACCAGCGCCTGTCAACGAGCTGTTATTTTTCCTTCGTGTTATATATATATATATATATTTTATGCACCTGACCGAAATAACATAAGAGGGATTTTTGCCGTTTTCGCATTCGTTTTCGTATTCGTATAACACTAACCAGTATTGGTGAATGTAGCTTAGCACTGAATATTTCATTGCATATTATGCATTAAAATGTCATCCGTGTAGGCCTATTACCTAATAACATGTAGGCCCACCGATTTTATCATGCAATGGTAATTAAGAACAATGGCCGCCAGTCGATATTTTTTTTAATCGAAATATATGTCATGGGCTATATTTGTGTGAAACTGGACGCTATATTTCACCTAAATGTTCAAGGTGTCATCAAGGCTTCAGAGGTACAGTGTAATAAGCAAACCTGAAACAATATGACTGGATGTCAATCATTTTAATATTTTATAGCTGTAAATGTGAAAATGAATAGTTCATTTATACATGTATTATCGTGATTATGGTTAAAGCTATCGTGCAAATCTTTCAAGATAATTAGGAAAAAAGATTAATACCAGTTGGAAATGCTAGATTTTATATGTACATGTATATGTATAAAAAAAAAAATTATAGTAATGAGAGAGATCTTACCATGTTAATTGCGTCATGATACACATACATATTTTCTATCCTTTTAAGGTACTACAAATCATGATGGCATGGTCGCAAGACACAAATTTTTAAATATTTGTTCCTAAAAGTCCCAAACACTTGCTTGACAGTATTGAACACCTGCCGACTTTTGAAAATATAAAGACAAGAGATTGATGGTCGTATATATGTACACATTCATTAAAAATAACTGGCCCAAGTATATCCCCCCCCCCCCCCTCGTCCCGATCTATGAATGAGAAGCTCAGCCCGTCACAGGATGAGATCAGCCAATCACATCTGTCGTTCAGTTGTTTTTTTAAATGATGGTGTAGAATACCATACTTGGCTGTTCTTATTAACCCTTTAAGCGCCAAGTGCGACTATAGTCGCTTTCTATATGTTTTATTTGCAGGTTAAATCATTGTCATTGGAAATGAAATGAGTGTTTAAACATCAATATTTGCAAATGTTTGGTCTAAATTTAACCCTTTAACCGCCAAATTATTCAATTTAAATTTTCACCCACTTGAAGTTGTGTCTCGCTGACGCGATCCACAACTTCAAGTGAGTGAAAATTATTCAGATTTGACAAAATGGAGGTCAACTCTTTTCAAATCTTGCTGGTTGATGTCACATTGTATCTTTAACATACTTAAAATGTGGTACTTAATGTGCTAATAAAAAATGAAACCCCAAATATATGCGGCACCGGCGGTTAAAGGGTTAAACAAATTAAACAATACTAGTATGAGTAATTTTCACTCACATGAACATGATGAAGTTGTGGGTCGCGGTAGCGGGACACAACTGCAAGTGGGGGAAATTACTTTTTTTTTAATTTAGCGTTTACACGGTTAAATAAAAGACAAATTTACAAATGAATGATGGTACACCTTTGCGAAAACCAACATTCTGCTGGTCTGAGACAAAACCACCCTCCTAGAATCAACATAGAAACATCTGTGTACATAAAATGTTTACGCCCACACAGTATTCATGGAAACTGATGTGTATAATTGATGATCAACCTATCAGTGAATGGGCTGCTGTCAAGGGGTAATAGGGTACTAGGAAATGCATAGCCACTCCCCCTGGTGTCATACTTGATCACAGTTTGCACTCTGTCTTTGTACATAATTAAATCAACGTTCCAGACACATAATAGTCTCAGTGGTGGATCCAAAGGGCGGGGTGGGGATTAGGAGGGCCTAAATTGCCTCAACATGGATCAAAATTGCCAAAAAATCTGTATTTGACACTCTAAATTACTAGGGTGTTGCCTCAACTTGAGGCACCACCCTAGTAAATTTGGGGTGTCAAATGCCGATATATTCGCTGAGAAGACTAAAAGGTCATTTAATTGACACATACAATTTTTTTCAGTCGGACCCTCCGCCCCCCCCCCCCCCCCTTAAGGCATAGAAGAAGCTGTTCAGGTCGGGGTTGATTGACAATGGCATATTATTTTTTAAAGCATTTGGTCCATAAATTATATCATGACGCATTTGGCGGCGAGAAAATAGCCGTTGATTAAGGCGGTGGTACTGACCACTGAGATCTGAAAAGCCGGGATGTCCTCAATCAATGGTGCCAATTAAACAGACTGGCTCAGGCTAAAATCATCAAAAAATCAGTTATTTTAGTTTGGCTTATTAATATGACCATATGATGTCCATAGACTAGAACTGCAAACGTTTTTAATTTTTTTGTCATGCGCATTTACCAGTTAGGCTAGATATAGAGACGAAATTCCAGTATTTCTTATTTTTGATATGGTTGTTCAAAATAAGAAATCAGGATTTTTTCGCCAAAATTAAATCACACACTTTAATTTGTGTCTCGCTACCACGACCCACAACTTAAAGTGGATGAAAGTTACTGACGTATGTTTCATTTGAGACCAAAAATTGATGTTTAAACATGTACTTCAATTCTAATACGTGATTTTATCCGCTAATAAACATGTTATAAAAACAATAATTATAGTGGTGATTGGAGGCGAAAGGGTTAGCCTCTATGCAGATGCATACCTTATATCCCAGACAACACGGGACATTGACATGATGCTGTGCTGATGTTGGCCCAACATCGCAGTTTTCACCCACTTGAAGCATGATGCTTAAACACAAATTTCTTTCCCAAAAACAGTGATCCTATCTGCTGATAAAAACATATCAAAAAACGACTAGAATAGTCGTGATTAGCAGTGAAAGGGTTAAAGCCCCCTCCCCTTAGATCTATCTCCCTGTGGGAAGTTGTGTCTCGATACGCGACCCACAACTTCGGGTGCGTGAAAATTACTCATATTTGTTTACTTATGCTACGGTCCCACGAGTGCCAAAATATCTGGCGATGTACTGGCGATGAAAAAGACGTGTTCTGGTGGCGATGGGTGCCGATGTCGAACGTGTGGTCCCACGAGAAAACTCACACGCAATGTATTGACGAACCTTTGGGGAACCTTCGGGGAAGCATCACCGATGCATCGCCGAATATTCGGCGATGCATCGGGGGATATTCGGGGAGTAATCGGCGGTACATCGGCTAACAGTTAACTATGTACTTTTAGAATCTGCGACGGTCGGTGATCCTTCGGCAATGCGTCGGCGTGTAATGTTGATGTCTTGACGATATCGTGGCGATGTCTTGACGACGTCATGGCGATGGTATACATGGAACCTTGTTGAGAGCAGGGATGGGATAAGAGTAGGCAAATTTAAAGTAATAGTAATAGGTGTATAGATGAACAAGTAATAGGTAATAGTATATTACCTATATATTACACTATTCTATTTTTGATAGATTATTCACATCAATTTCACCTATACCAGCAATCTCAGAAAAAATATTTGATTATAAATATATATATATTGTCAATATTTATAATGTCAAATGCATAATAATATACATGTACCATGATGATTTGTATCAGGTATCTTTACTGGGCTGATATTGCAAAGGGTGTGCCAACATTAAAACAACATATCTCTCTTCTGAGAGGCGTGTCAGTTGGCGGAGAACAACACACTTTAATTACCGTTATCTGTGGTCAATGAGGCAAAACTTAAAATTTTAATGCTTAATCCCCCCAAAGCCACTCCCAGGAGACGACAGACCAGTACCATACTCTTAGTAGTCGCACAATAAATATTATATGCGTAATTTCTTAACAACATGTATCACTATGATATATGACAATAATTATATGCACTTACTTCACACAAACGATACTGTGACAATCCTCTATAACCACTGATAACAACTTTAAATAGAAATCCGATTTCGTATAAAATATAATGCAGTTGATGAATATGTCAAAAAAGCCTATATTCGATCATCCTCTTTTATTTGTCACTTAACTTAGAATGAATGCGATAAAATAGTTTTTGCAACTGTTATTGATAATGACGCATTGTCCTTACGCAAAAAAATTATTCCACGAAATTAGAATAAATAAAAATGATTTTAAATAATTATATCAGACTCACCTTTGAAACATAATAAATGGGGTTTTAGGCTACCTCTGCGCACATATACTGATATACGCTAAACCGGGCCAGGAGAACCTTCTGAGGAGGATGGTGACATGAATGAGATGAGACTACCCTCCAGACACAGGTTTCGAAATTCGGGCCCTGGCGGTCTGAGGTCGAGCACGGAGGCTCCCCACAATATTAAAGATTCACCTTTGAGCATTACTCAAGGTCATCGAACTTAGGCAGAGAAAAAAAACTTCTTTTGCTTATTTGATTATATATTCTTATTTTGACTTTGGGATCAGGTAATGACACAATTTATATATAGGTTTAAGAAATTATATTGTTAATACCTTATTGCAAACACACACAACATACCACGCTTTCACTTTCAATGGAGTTAGTATTGTGGGGAGCCTCCGTGACCGAGAGGTAGCGTGCTCGGCCTCAGACCGCCAGGGCTCGAATTTCGAATCCTGTGTCTGGAGGACAGTGTCATCTCAATCATCTCACCATCCTCAGGAGGTTCTCCTGGCCCAGTTTAGCCTATATGTACACAAAGGTGGCCTAAAGCCCGATTCATTTCATTTCATTTTCACTTTCAATGGGTTACAATAGTGCTCATGTGATCATCCATGACCAGTCCGAAAAGAGATGTGTAGCGCTCAGCGAAGCATCGCCGTAGCACCGCCGTTGCCTCGCCGAGCAGCTCGGGACCATCGGCGATGTATCGGCGATAGATCACTGAACCATCGGCGATATTATATGCATCGTCGATTTTCATACGAGCATCGCCGATGTGTCGCCGATGTGTCGCCGTTGTGTCTGGGACATTTTTACCCTTGGTGTACATCGCCGAATGTTCGCTGACTACTCGGCGCTGTTCGGCGATATATCGCCGATGGTATTTGGCGTCGAAACATCGTGAGAAAATTTCAATGCATGCATTGAAATTTTTCTCGATGTCCCGATGCCTTGGCGAAGCATGGCGATTACTCGCGTACGTCGCCGATCATTCGCCGAACCACTGGTGCATGGTGGCGCTGCCCTGGCGATGTCCAAATTTGTGCATCGTGAGAGCATCGGGAGGCCTAAAAGGCCTCGTGGGACCGTAGCATTAGAGCACAATTTAAATTTTCACCCACTTGAAGTTGTGTCTTGCTACCGCGACCCACAACTTCAAGTGGGTGAAAATTACTCACATATTTTGTTTAATTTGAGACCAAACATTTGAAAATCTTGATTCCTAAAGACCGATTTTTTTCCGAATATCGGTGATTTTATCGACAAATAAATGCGAGTGCAACCAGCAGTAACTTCTAACTTAAAAAGTGGGCAGTTACTGCTGATAGTTTTCGCGTTGTAGTGCGTGCGATACGATTGTGGCTCCGACGCCCCACCTGGTGAATGAAAGGTTATGAATAATCAGAAACTCGGCAAACACAATAAGCTGCACCAATGTTGGTTTATTGTTGGCAAAGCGTCGTAGCCGGTGGGTCAACATTGGTTTAATGTCCCTTTGGGTGTATGATTATCAGCTGTCCCATTAAGCACGGGACATCGGCAGAATGCCGGACCAATGTTGGGCCAGCGTTAAGAACAGTGGATCTACATTGATCCAAAATTGTGTCGTGTTTGTCGAGTTTTCATCTCGGAAACACTAAAATTATTGTCCCAGCAAACACGAGGCATTCAGCCGATGTTGTTTTACTGTTGGGTCAGCGTTTTAAACGGTGGCCCAACATTAAAACAACACCGACGCGATGTTTTGAGCACCATGTCACAAAAGCGTAATTGATAAACATTATTAAACATAGCCTACTTGACATATGTTGATCTTGTCTATAGACAGTAATTAACAACTACAGATTGACGTCTAAACTTTCCAGCCCCGGCTGCCACAGTTTCTAGACTATTTAAGAATAGAGCTCAACTACGTGGGGTAGGCCTATCTACACGTCTAAAGCCCACGATTTTGGAAATAACAAAAACGGAAATACCTTTGCCACTAGATGTCACTGCAAATGTCACTAGAAATTTCTTCTGAGTCACCAGATTACCACAACGGGCCATTTCTGTGCGTCAAATGATACAGATTTTGATCTTTGCGCCGAGCCATGTGCTATTCTCCGCTAAGGTCGCCATAAGTACCATACCTATATAATTCATCTATTAAAAGCGTGTACTTAAAGCAGCTCCTTGGGATGACATCAATTCTCGTTTTTAATTTTGTAATGAAGTTGTGTATCCCCCAGATCATGATTTTATTTTTTTCAGGTTTTTTAGATTTAAAAAAATATTTTTTATCAACATTTCTATGAAACCGCTGAAAACCCAAACAAACTTTTTGTATACCTAAACATTTTGCTGAAGGACGATTAAATGTTCCTACAGCACTGGGCCACATGTTGATGCTGTCGGCCCAGCGTTGGGCAGACAATCAGTGTTGCAGGTGTATCACCTCATGTCCTGACTATAAGACACCAATCAGACACCAATTAGTGGCGATTGCTTTGATCTTCCCGTCCAAGACGTGGGAATATGTGGTGTAAAGTGCTGTATATTGCTGATTTTGTTTACATGGCAATATACGGCCTGGAAATTAAAATATTTCACTCTTTTTCGGTGCTTTAAAATTGTTTTTTGACTTTTTTGTATTTTTAGTTGAGATCAGTAGGCTATATAGCTTCATAAGTTAAATTTGCTAAATTGACAAAATTGAAAATGTCTCATCCCAAGGGGTCCCTTAAATGTACTAAGCTTGTCTGTGATGATGTTTAAACCTTTGAAGCGCTATAACGACTATATTCGTTTTTAATCAGTTTCATCAGCCTATTAAATGAAAGTTATTGGGAATAAAATGAGTGGTTCAAAATAAAGATTTGTAAATGTTTGGTCCCGAACTAAACAAATGCCAGTATGTATTGTCACCCACTTGAATTTGTGGGATTGGTTACTAGTTGTTACCGGATTAAAAACAAAATAATTATAATAGTCGTGATTAGCGACGAAAGGGTTAACAACCCAGATACAGGAGACATGGAACCATTTTGGTTTAACCCTTTAACCTGAATAATTTTCACTCACTTGAAGTTGTGATTCGCGTCAGCGAGACACAACTTCAAGTGAGTGAAAATTCAAATTGAATAATTTGGCGGTTAAAGGGTTAACCCTTACAATGCTGAAATACGTTTGTATAAACAATGGAGACGAAAGGCTTATTTTCAACTTGAAAGCATCATACATGTATTATATAATCAGCTCTTTCCTCTTCATTTGAATACCTATGTTATGGATCCACGGCCATTATACATTTTTTTTAATTCTTTCAGTGCTGGGATCAACTTTAGACGTCAGAAAGAGGGTCCCCGCGCTCGACGGGTTAATGTTGGACTACCTTCTGCGACACTGGCCCTACATTGAGCCAGCACTGAGCTGCATATGCTGGGTAGCGTGTAAACATTGGGATTGTTTTCATCCCCCCCCCCCCTCTCTCACTATTTTCTCCCCTCTATAGTAGACTACAACAGAGTCAAGTGCCCAGTGTTTGTTTATTTTCTGAGGAAATGCCATTCAATCTGGAAATTTCTGCCAATCTTGTTCCGCGTTCTCAAAGTAATGCTATTCTGTTTATTATGTTTAGTGAACGGATACTTGCAAATTAACCCTTTCAGCGCAGAGAGGTCTTCAGACGCCAGAATCTGACGTCTGTGGACGTCAGATTCTGACGTCGGAGCGGGGAACGTATTTAGACGTCAGAATCTGACGTCTAAAGATGGTTCCCGCAAAAATTATCAGACCCATAACATGGATATTCAAAAAAGGCGGAGAGAGCTAACTAAGACGTTTATGAAATAAACCCTTTGGTCTCCATGGCTTACATTGAAATATTTCAGCGCTTCACGGGTTAAGCAAATAACAGATGGAGTATAATATATCTTGTTTACTGTGATTTCCTGCAGATGATGCTCTCCATATCACCCCATTTGGAGACGGATTATATTTTTCACACATCGAAAAATGTAAGTACTGTTCGGAAGATATTTTGCTTCCCAGTATTGGTTACTAATGCTGATTAATGGAAATTAAAATGTGTATCTACGTTACTTATAATTAGAGATTATACTTATACTGACGGTATTTTCGAAGCAAACGATGTGAAAAAAAATGAAATGAATCGGGCTTTAGGCCACCTTTGTGCACATATAGGCTAAACTGGGCCAGGAGAACCTCCTGAGGGTGGTGACATGAATGAGATGACACCGTCCTCCAGACACAGGATTCGAAATTCGAGCCCTGGCGGTCTGAGGCCGAGCACGCTACCTCTCGTTCACGGAGGCTCCCCACAATACTGACTTTCACACGTGGATGGGGAAGAAACATTTTTGTTTCTTTGAAACCGCCGAGACCGGGAACCGAACCCCGAACTCTGGCGTGAAAGGCAGCGGTGCTAACCACTACCCTAGGGCCCCCGCCCAAACGATGTGAAGCAAACAGTGAATATTATTGTTTAGATTTGTGACAACCTATGTGAATGATTTTCAAATCTAACGGATTATAGAAACGTTAGACTTAGCCCTTTATTATGCTCATCTTCATCTATCCAGTTGTATGCTCCCGGCAGACTCGTGGTCTGACTGTCAGACATGATGCGGCAAGATGTTATTGCTAAGCACGACTATATATAGTCAATTTGAACTCTTTTATTAGCAGGTTAGTTCACAGTTAATCGGAACAAAATGAGCGTTTAAACATCAAGATCTGAAAATGTGTGGTCACAAAATAGGCAAATATATGACTAATTTTCACCCACTTCAAGTTTTTTCACGTGAGTGGAACAAATTAAGTAGCTTAGCGGGGAAAGGTTTAAAATACTATTTAAAGATTGACAAAAACAGTCGTGTTTTCTCCTAAAAACTGTTAAAACACGCTGCTTGTTCAGAATAAAAATGTCTAATATCCTGCCACCCCACGGCTAATCACCTGCTGGCATTTAAATTACACCGGCAGCTCTCCAACAGTGAATTTGATTCGTCTTCCGCCGGGTGGCGATGGCCTGCCGGGATAGGCGAGGGACATCCGGCGCGGCACCACAGCACGTTTAGGCGTCCGCTCACAGAAAGGGTAACGAGAAACGGCGGGAAACCATGGCGTTTATTGCGGAAGTGGCCTCCAGCAAACCGGCGACCAATAAGCTGAGGCTCATGGCGGGGCTGGTTATGATGTGATATGAGACTTTGACCCGATGTTGTTTTAATGTTGGACCAGCGTCGTAGACGCTGGTTCAGCATTAAAAAAAATTGGGTCGGTTCTTCGTGTTTTCTAGGTTATGAGGAAATATGATAAAGCCAGCAGAGAAACGAGAAACATTATTCAGTTTGACATTATACTCTGTCGTGCAAGGGTAACCCTATTCTGATTCAAATGATAAATTCACCTATAAACACTGTCGTTTAAATCCCAACGTTAAGCCATTATTCCAATGAGATATGAATCTGTCATTATAAAATAAAATAAAAAAACATTAATCAAGCAATGACGCCTTAATTCATAGAGCAATCGATCGTCCGCGCACCGGATTTTTGGGGGCACAAGTTTCCGAATGGTAATGATTACAGACTCTGTATGGCACACAGAGTCTGTTATTACCATCTTCCCACGCAAGGCTCGGCTTCTCCCGAGGTCGCAGACTGCGATATATCTCAACCTGTACGAGAATGCGTGTCCAGGACCACAATGGTTGACAGGGATTGTGCGTGCCTCTAACATAGCAAACACGATACATTAATCCAATGCTGGGTTAATGTTGGGCCGACGTCGAAGATGGCGGGCCAACATTAACCCAGCATTGGATTAATGTATCGTGAAACACGAGATTGATTCAATATCTCGTGTTCGCCGCTAAATCCCGTATTCCACTCACAAACGCTTGTGGTTGTAAGCATGCTGCCGACAAACAGTGCCACAGTGCACAGACAAACAGCGGTAACTGCTCACTTTTTAAGTGAGCAGTTACTGCTGTTTGCCTACGCACGACAGGATACTGTTACATGCCCGAGTGGATTCTTGCGTGTCCGGGTCGGTTGATCACTTGTTCATTGGCATCGCGCTATTTTGCTGCCGTCAAACGACGAAAACTGTTTACTTTTCAAACAACGACCAGACGACCAATAGGCCTATTACCCTGATGACACCGCAAGGCTCTGACACAGTGACATCCATCTTTAAATCGAACAGTTCCAATACGACCACTAGTTTACGCCTGCTGAAAATGACCTAGTTTTCATAGGCACTTGAAGATTCGTTTTAATTTCTTGGCATCCGAGTTTTTTGGTAAGCAGCGCGAGTGTCGTTTTTACACAGCTGGCTGTGTAAACAAAATGGCGGTCAGTGTGACTGGGCCTCGCGCAATAAATGAGTCAGGCGGCCCAGTCATACCGAGTATAGGCCTATATACCAGTGGAAAGATGAGATAAAACAACCCAGTGAATGCATTTTTTATTGTCTTTTGAACCCTTTAAACGCTAAACATGAATATAGCCGTTGTTATGTTTTATCATCAGGTTCAATCACTGTCTTTGTGAATTAAATGAGTGTTTAAAGATAATGATTTGCAAATATTTGGTGTAAAACTAAACAAATATGAGTAATTTTTACCCATGCACTTGCAGTTGTGGGTCGCGGTAGCGATACACAACTTCCCAAGACTTAATTTCCCAAACATAGGGGTTTTAGAACGAAAATTTTCTTAAAACTCTTTTATTTATAAGAATATATTTCGCATCGTATCGTATCGTATCGTATCGTATCGTATCGTATCGTATCGTATCGTATCGTATCGTATCGTATCGTATCGTATCGTATCGTATCGTATCGTATCGTATCGTATCGTATCGTATCGATACGCATCGTATCGTATCGTATCGTATCGTATCGTATCGTATCGTATCGATACGCATCGTATCGTATCGTATCGTATCGTATCGTATCGTATCGTATCGTATCGTATCGTATCGTATCGTATCGTATCGTATCGTATCGTATCGATACGCATCGTATCGTATCGTATCGTATCGTATCGTATCGTATCGTATCGTATCGTATCGTATCGATACGCATCGTATCGTATCGTATCGTATCGTATCGTATCGTATTGTATCGTATCGTATCGATACGCATCGTATCGTATCGTATCGTATTGTATCGTATCGTATCGTATCGCATCGCATCGTATCGTATCGTATCGTATCGTATCGTATCGTATCGTATCGTATCGTATCGTGCTGTATGAATGTGACAAGGCTATTTGTGTCTTTTCGATATGCAAACGGTCTTCATTTGAGTGTGATATGGGAAAATACAGCACTCGTTCAATGAACAAGGTGTGAGCCTTTATACGAACACCTTATTTGTTGAACGAGTTTTGTATATGTATTTTCCAATGTCGCACAAAAAATGAGCGCCGTTTGGATATTCTCACCCGACCAAGTCACGCATCACGCGCGAGCGTCATGCGTGACTTGGTCGAGTGAGAAAATATGGCATAAATTGAAGGGGTCAGAACAAAAACAAGGCTAAGTCATTTTTTTCAGCTGTTTGATTTTGGGGTACCAAAATGGTTAACTGTCATCAAAATTGATTATTTTCATGATATGTTCAAACTACAGCAAAAGTGAGATATGGGATGATACCAATATACGTCTCACTGTGAAAACCACTATACAGAGTGTGAGAAACAAGCATATCGACCCAGATGAGGGTCGAATGAGCATCACACGCGCTGTCATTGACAACGTTGACCAAAAAACAGCAGTTTATACTGTGAAAGGGAGTTAACGAAGGTGAATCAATAATAGTGTACGGGAGATAAGTGTGATCAATGAAGGCAGACAGCCCGAGTAAACTGTTATACAACCCGGCAGCAAACACAAAGTATTTGCATAACATTTATACAGTGTTGGACCAACGTCGAAGACGTTGGACCAGCGTTGTATAAATGTTATACAAATGTTTTGTGGTTGCTGGGCCAGTGGTCGATACTGAGCGAAGTGCCGCTGCACATATTATCTCCTTATAGATATGAAAGGGTGTAGGCCTATCTGCCACTTCACCAAGAGGCAGATACACACTTTCATATCCAAGGGTACGAATTTTTTTGTAATATATATGTTATTCCACAAGAATGGAACAATGTCCGAGTGAACTGTCATACAACCCAGTGGTCGATACTAAACAATAACAGGCCCCATGTGCCATAGCACATAATTATAGTATCTGTTATACTATATATAGGGGCCTACAGCAAGAATGGAACAATGTGTCTCTACATATAATAATGATTATACTACTACGGCACGATCTCCCGAGCAAACACAAAACATTTGTATAATATTTGTACAACGTCGACCCAACGTCTTCGACGTTGGTCCAACATTGTACAAATGTTATACAAATAAATGTTTTGGGTTTACAGGGTAACACCGTAGCAGGGACCGTTAACCAAAATAACAGAATAACTTGTGAATAGAAATCCTACTATAGTGTTTCCAATAATTAGTGTTTACATCCGGGCATTAGTGATTGTTTATATTCAAAACAAAGTGTGTGGGAAGTGGTACAGTTTCATCTGACATGCATTGTAATGCAATAATTATATTGTAAGATAAACCCTTTAACCGCCGGTGCCGCATATATTCGGGTTATCATTTTTTATTAGCACATTATGTACCACCTTTTGAACATGTTAAATATAAAATGTGACATCAATCAGCAAGATTTGAAAAGAGTTGACCTCTATTTTGTCAAATCTGAATAATTTTCACTCACTTGAAGTTGTGGATCGCGTCAGCGAGACACAACTTCAAGTGGGTGAAAATTCAGATTAAATAATTTGGCGGTGAAAGGGTTAAACTGAATAAAGTAAATAGGTTTAATGTTGGGGGGGGGGGTGCGTCAGTGTTTTTTATATTAATTGTTTATTTGACTTCCCGTTAAAACATGAAAAAAATGGTACAATATTATTATTCAGATATTTTTTCGAACATGTTATCAACTTTGGTTGAGGGAACAGGTCGGGACAATATTACAAGGCCTGTCAACCATATTTAACCATATTTAATTAGCATGATTAGTGAATTAAAATTATATAATAAAATAATATATGACAGTATAATATAAAAGCAGCTGTTCACTGGTTATAAATGTCGTATTTTAATACATACTATAGAGACTTCACTTTTACGGTGCAATATCATTATTCCTATTTTGTTGCTCAAGTACCACAAAATTGCTCGCAAAATTTAATGAAGATTGGTTGAGAATTTGACTAGGAAATCAGCAGAAATCTCCCGCCATTTATTATACGTGAATCCTGCTGGGGTTTTGTAACAACCTGTCATGCAATATAGATTGTAAAATGTGTGCTATGACAAAAATGTGGCTGTGGCCCTTGTAGCACTCACGCATCGAGATGTAGCTCCGGGCATATCTGGACGGTAAAACTCTGTGGGCACTTAGCCCTTTTTGTCAGCCATGCAGCGGAAAAGCGAACAAAAAGCGATATATATATATATAGCATCACGCGCTGGCTCACCGTTCACTCAAAGTCGGGACAACGTCTCCGACGTTGGCCCGATTTTGAGTCAACGGTGAGAAAGATCTCATTCGTGACTAGAGCCAAATTGTTTTCGATCTGGATTTCTGATTTGTGACATGAATGAATGGGGTGCGACTGATGTGATTGTCAAATATGAGAGCTGTATATTGACAAATGGGCAGTTAGTACGACGCCGCCTCTTGACCACACAGACTGAATGTCCACGAGTGAGCGGAGAAGAAACATTTTGTTTCCATAAACGCCTGCGTGACAGACGGTGGTGTTCAATCACAGTGGGAGCCACTACTCCAGGGCTGAGTCTTTCTGAATAGTAAGACAACATCGCGATGGGACCGCTGTTAACGCAATCTCCTAATCATGAGAGATATACAGATATACACATCTGGTTCCTACGAAAAACTTTATTATTTTTTTTTAATATTTTCCAGATTTTAAATTTGAAGATTAGAAAAAAATCCTAACCGAACGTGGGGGGGGGGGGGGAATAATTTTTACAGTGCGTACACTAGTTTTCTTGTGTGAACAATGAAGCTATAGAAGAATTATTGTGCGTTCATATAGGTTGTGAATGTGAGGCATGCAGAGCGGCAGATGATAATTTACTTTCAAGAAACACAAGTTTCTTCTTATTTCCCGTTCACTCGTAAAGATTCAGTATTCTGGGGAGCCTCCGAAAGGTATCGTGCTCGACCTCAGACCGCCAGGGCTCGAATTTCGAATCCTGTGTCTGGAGGGCATTGTCATCTCAATCATCTCACCATCTTCATGAGGTTCTCCTGGCCCAGATTAGCCCCCCATGTGCGCAAAGGTGGCACTAAAACCTAATTAAATTAGATTAAATAAATTAAATAAATTTTATTTCATTTCTATTTCACGTAGCAAAGGTATTATATGAACGTGGTAACCACGTTTGCCCTCGGATATTGCTTTCCCGTTGACTGAAATTGTAAAATATTTTTTCTCTGTTTAAGATGAGCGCGCGCATTAGATTTAGGCAGCGCATTACCAAAAAAAAGTGTGTTTTTTCTGCGCATTGGATTGTTGCCTATTTCTGAGAAAAAACAGGTAATCTCGAGAGATAAAAAACATTCCAAAAAAAAAGTTTATTTCAATAGATAAAAAAAACATTTTTCCAGCTTTGTTTCTTTTGGCTTTGTATAGCAGTCTAACACATATTCTTATATTTCAGAATGAACGTGATATAAAAAATTCCCTCCACCTTTTAGAATCGATCTAAACTATCCGTCTTACAAACAAAATCCTTCTTGATAAAGTCCTCAAACAGACTCCACAGAATGATAGTATAGAACTCTGTCGCACCAAAAGGCAGTATTTGCGTACGCTACAATTGAGCAGATACTTTTGGCTTCTCGGGTCAGATCTGAGCTCTGAATTTAGACATTCTACAGTCTCGGCATGGACCACCCGCCTATTTGACCTCAGATCCCGACGGCAGTAAAAATCCTGACGTAAGAGGCTCTAAACCAGGGAGTAGTACCCGACAAACACCACACGACGAAGCAATGTTGGTTTAATGCTGGGCCAGCGCGCTGACCCAACATTAAATCAACATTGACTCGCCCTGTCGCGTGTTGCTGGGACAGAAAACCAGTGACGGCGCGGAAACGAGCGCAATGCATTAGAAGCTATCGTCACAAGCTGCTGCTGCAGGCGACATGTCGTCCAACCCCCCCCCCCCCCCGACATTGTAGCGTCCAGTACTGACCACAGCCTCATAATATGAGGGTCCGAGAACGCACCCCGATTCAAAGCACCGTAGAATGGGCCCCTCTTAGGAATATTCATGATATTGCACTGATTTTTTATCTTGCCAATGTGGAAATGTCTAACAAGGATACAGTATCCCTTACATTCTAAACCACATGATCAGACCAAGGTATACACATGCCAAACACTTGTGATTGTGATAAAATTACCATTAGCTCAGTTTCATTAACAGTCATTGAGGGAGGGTGATGAGGACTAGAGAGGGTATTGACTACATCACTCACCCCAAACGTGGATATTTAGGCTTGCATACACAATAATCTAAAATCAAACCGTGCTGCTGTCGGTATTGTCTTGTCAGATACATTGATTATACGAGAAAAGTTGTATTATGTAACCTAGAAACACAAGATTACAACCTGATGTTGTTTTCATGGTGGGTCAGCGTCGTAGACTGTGGACCAACATCAATTCAACATGTATACACACATGAAGAATGATGACCCAGCGCTGATTATCTACAGCCCTCAGTGGATATAAGGAAAGCAGCCCCATGTAGTGGATGATAGAAAACAACCTTACGGGTTGGATATATGAAAACAGCCACCCGGGGGTTGATGATAGAAAACAGCTCACTGAGGTTGGTACCGAACAATCGGTTGTTCTCTTCTGAAAATACTCATCTGCTTATGATTGTGGGACCTAGTATTGCCTGGCACTAGGTGGTGTTCATCTCACCAGTTTGACTCTGATTATATTATATCAGACAGACTGGAACATCACAGTAAAATAAAGCCAAAAAAACGCATTTTGTAGAGAATAATCTATACTACTAATCGCTTGTTAACGTATAGCTAGTTTTGCAGCACATACTGGCATGACGATACGCGTCTGCTCACAAAAAGGGACAAAGCTTGCCCCCACAAAATACGTTCTTTCAAAAAAAAAAAACATGTCACAAGCACGAGATGTTGATAGAATGCTGGCCAAACCTTGGCCCAGACCCTGTGACGCTGGACCGATAGAAGTCCACAACAGGTCAGTGTCTGCAGTGGCGGATCCAGTGGGGGCAGGGGGGTCCTGCCCCCCCCCCCCTTTCCAATACGAAACATCGACCAAAATCGGCAAAATATCGTATTTGACACTCTAAATTTAGTTGGGTAGTGCCTCAAGTTGACTACCCAACTAAATTTAGAGTGTCAAGCTGAAAAGATTAAAACATTTTTTTTAAAACGTACCCCCCCCCCCCCTTTGAAATCCTGGATACACCCCTGGTCTGTGGACAGAGTGGCCGCAAGCAGGGATAGGAGGAGGACGAGCGCGCCGAAGCGGAAAGTGCGCATGCCAACACTGTATGATGGGGAATGGTCTAGACATGGCCCTATCTGGCTCTCAGATCGAGGTCACTTCCCTCACGCACGGATATGACACCTCTCAAACGAGGCACTCACTCTCAAATACAATAATAGGAATGTTTCACGGGTTTCAAATTTGCCCTTTCATGTTGACGATGCCGCTAATTTTGATAAATTCTCGACATTCAGAAAGACGATTGTGAGATTCCCAACAATAATAAGCGTGGTTGACTCAGATTGTGGGGGTTCCGTGTTCGAATCCTGCTGCTGCCGATATTTTTCCTGCAGTAGTCCAACCTGTCTAAACATGCTAAATTCATAAGATAATGAAATATAACACATTGTGTCGCATTAAAGACATATCAATAAATATTATAAAAATGACCAATATGTCAAAGTCATCACGTAAATGGTCAATACAACCTAAAAAAGAAAAAATTATAATACTTCGTGCAAATTCTGTTATTTTTTATGATGCAGTGTCAGAGCAAACACAAATATGACAACCCAATGCTGGTGTAATGCTGGGTAAGCGTCTGTCTCATGTTTTTTTTCTGGGAACTGCCTGAGGCTGGATCCTAGGCTGTGAATGGAGTGTCCACACTTGACCACAGCCTTGTCGTTGCATGCACACCCCCCTCCCCTCCACACACACACACACATGTAACGCGACACGCATACAAGTGTGATTCTGAGCACCATCTGAGCACCATCGCACTCAAAATCTTAAAACTAAGATTTTCTTAACTTTCTCTGATTTCCATTAGAAAAGTTAAGATCATCTTAATTCAAATTATTTAATATTGAAAAATCTTAAAATTAAGATTATCCTAATAACTTTTTCTCGTTTCCAATAGAAAAGTTAAAGGGAGGGTGTTAAGGTTAAGGTTGGGTGAGCATCAATAAATGGACCATATCCTATTAATTAAAATAGCTAATTTAATTTTTACTTAAATTTTTTTATTATCGGTAAAAAAAATGTTTTTGTTAGATTTTTCGAGCCGAAGTCACTTCGGATTCTGTAACGGTCACGGAAACTCCCGAACAGCCTGGCACGTCACACGTTGAAGTCATGAAGAGGTCTCTGTTAAAATGGCTACAACTAGCGATGGAGATTTATCCGATTTCTCAGAGAGTAGTGAACCTGTGAACTCCCCCGTCAACTCACTCTGACTCAGTCAAAATTCTCAAACGATTTTGATGATATTTGGTAGCCTATTAGCGAAAGTTAAACCAAGGAAAATAGAATCAGAAAGAAGGTCTGCTTCGAAAACGTCGAATTTGAGAATTTCTCTCTTCACTTCCATCAAAGATCGACATTGTATTCAAACAACGCGCATCCTTGTTAACCGTCCTGCCATAAATGCTAATGACCCCATGCCCCCCTTTCGCTGGATCTGATGCGAGTTGCGAAGCGTAACGGCTCGGACACAACAAATTTGTCTAAATCCCCATCACCGCCAATGCTGGACCAATGTGGTTACCCAGCAAACACAAAACATTTGTATAACATTTGTACAACTCTGGCCCAACGTTCCAGCATTGTACAAGTGTTATAGGTCTACAAATGTTTTGTGTTTGCTGGGTAGGCGATGGCATCATGGTAATTCCCCGGTTTATGTCGATACGTCACAGGAATTTTCCTTTTCTCATTAAAAAGTGTAGCATGTTGATGGTTAAACCATCTGCGTTCGACGTCTCAGAACAAAGTTATGGGAAGTTCGGTCGTATTTATTCATTGAATTATTTACAAAATAATTCTCAAAATTATGGAATTTAACCCCAACGGCGCTCTTATTGACTTTTATCAGGCGAGAGTTTGAAATATTGTAAATAAACATATTAATTTTGTTTTCAGCGCCGTTTGGCTAGTCTTACTAATTTTTCCAAGTTTTTGGGGACAACCCTGGGTCGGTCAGTATGTAGGCCTGATCACCTAATATGAATTATTTTTGTTCCCCGTGGGGCTGAGTTTTCATGAACAGTTTTATTCAAAAAATTATCATTTATATAATAATGTATCTGAATAATGCAATCTGGTATCACAGTATCCGGTATCAAGCTGAAATTGAAAACAGTCGTGATTGCTATGCGTTCTGGTAGTAATAAGTGGTTATGGGGGTGTTGAAGTCATCATCGTCATCATTAGCCCTGGTAGCAGTAGGCCTAACGGTTAGAACTAGACGTTTGATCTAGATATATTCTGGGACATTTACCCTGGGTAGGCCGGGAGTGAAAACTGAATGCATGTCTCCACTGACCATAAGATATAAAATCATTAAGTTGTCTGAAGTGAACACCACACAGAACATATGCGGGATTACCATGCTTCAAGTTAGCTCTGTCGAGTTTCACAAAACGATCCCACTTGCGTGCGATTTGGGAATCTTTTGGCCATGTATTAGTGCTGTAACATCTTCATTTGTATTGTTACACAAACCGGAGACGCAACGTTTTGGCATGATAGCAATTTAAACAAAGATGACATTAAAACTTTGTAGGACAATCCCTGAACAAGACGCTGTACAGCTGGGCAGTGACTGCGGGATCACTATAGGATCAGTGCAAGTGGACTGCTGTAGGCATACGACTTCACCGTGTGACGTCACACGGCAGCTGCTGATAGTGGGAGCGTTTTTTATGACCCTCAATATGAGATCCATTTGGCCTACTTCAAATGCACTTTTTCGTGGCATATATTAAAAATTTAATAATGATTTATTTTGGGAAGTACTTTGAATAGTATAATTAAGCCAAAATAATGGCCAAAACTATATTTTAAAACCTTAACACCCTCCCTTTAAGAGCATCTAATTTTTTCTATGGAAATGAGGGGAAGTTAGGGTGATCTTAATTTTAAGATTTTTAGTGGGATAGTGGCCTCGTCTGAAAAGATTACACACGATTACACCAGGACCACACAATTAACGCTTCAACCGCCAAATTATCCAATCTGAATTTTCACCCACATGAAGTTGTATCTCGCTGACGCGATCCACAACTTCAAGTGAGTGAAAATTATTTAGATTTGACAAAATGGAGGTCAACTGTTTTCAAATATTGCTGATCGATGTCACATTTTAAATTTAACAGGTGGTACTTAATGTGCTAATAAAAAATGAAAACCCGAATATATGCGGCACCGGCGGTTAAAAGGTTAACCACAACATTTTGACAGATTTCAATTTTTACGCCCCTGTAAGTGATAACAAAGCGACGTAGAAAGCATTGAACAGCCAGAAGAAACAATACAGTAATACAATAGCAAAAGCAGTAACTGCTGTTTTTCAAAAATAGCAGTTACTGTCGTTTTTTATGATAGTTGCGACACAATACCACTGAAACACATGAAACAATGCTGCTATACAATACAAACAGCAGAAACAGCGTACTTTTCTAATTAGCACTTACTTCCATTTGCTTTTAAGTAGCAGAACACACATTGTTACCACAGAAACAGACGTCATTAACAGATTAACTCTTCCTTTACCAATTTCGCATTTATGCGAAAACTACCTTCCTTTACCATGTTTATCAATTTCGCATTTATGCGAAATCCACATGTGTACATGCATTGATTGCAATAGAGATATTTCATGCGTGGTTGAAAATCGACAACCAGAATGATCGGTGACATGGACACAATGTTCTCTATCATTTTTAATTTGTGCGATGTGCGCATGCGAATAGCTATAACCTGTGTTGTACCCAGGAGCTACTTCAGGGGGTCCTCCTTAAAAATGAAGTCGGTTTCTGGGGATAGTTTTATCAGGAGGAAGTCGGTAAAGGAAGAGTTAATGCCGTGTAAATGCACAAGGAAGTAACTGCTTATTTAAAAAGGAAGCAGTTAGTGCTGTTTTCCCTTGCAGGGTAAATAATTAGAAGGAGTATATCGCCAAGAAAAATGATTCTGTTGTCCTGAAAGCTGTTTTATGTCTATATCCAGCAAGACGTTGACGCCATGTTGGCTCAATATTGGCCCACTGTCTTCCAAAATTAACCCAACATCGTGTCAGCGTCTCGTGTTCGCTGGGTATTGATGGCGGTCGGTTGCCACGGTGACAGCAAAATGGCCAATAACAGCACGGCAGAGAGCGATCGTCACCCGGGGGGAAGGGGGTGAGGAGGGGGGAGGGGTAATTAGGAGACGGCATAGAGTCCGACCGGAAGTCACACGGATCCGCGCCATCGTCCACCATTTCCTGGTGATCCATTAACCCTCTAAACCTTACAGCGTCAGATCCTCTCACTGAAAGAGGAAAAATATTTATAATGGTCCACCCATAACATAGGTATTTAAACTAAGACATTTGTAATGAATTCATATTTAAAAACCCTTTAGTCTCCATGGTTTGTACACAACTATGTCAGCGCATTAACCCTTACAGCGCGGGGATCGACCTTAGTCTTCAGAATCTGACGTCTGTAAACGTCAGATTCTGACGACTAAAGTCTATCCCCACACTGTAAAAGTAAAAAAATATTTGTAATGGCCGTAGACCCTTATCATAGGTATTCAAATGAATCGGAAAGACCTAACTAAAACAGTTAGGATGTTTTCCAATCGAAAAAAACACTTTGGCCTCCAAGGTTTTCATAAAAAAAATTCAGCGCTTCAAGGGTCAAGGGTCAAGCACTGAGGACGACCAGAATCGTTTTCAATCCATTGTATTAACCCATCAAATCACTGTTACTGGAAATAAAATGAGTGTTTAACCAACATTTTGTGCAACCATAGTCTCAAATTAAACAGACATGAGCAATTTTCACTCACTTGAAGCTGTGGGTCGCGGTAGCGAGACACAACTTCAAGAGGGTGAAAATACTTGGTGGGAAATGGCTAACCTTTGGGCGCCTATAGTATGTGTGGGTTTTTTCACGTTCACGCTTCGATTCAAACCCGAAAAATCGGTACTAAAATTGACAAACTACTGGGTGTTGTAATCATCAGCTAGTCCTATAATAAACTAGTTTTCGTGATCTGGAGCTGGCCATTGCTTTTGTGATCGCAGCTGCAAATGAATGCAGAATGATAACTGAAAGTTTAGCTGGACAACTATTAACCCTTGTGGTGCTGGAGCCGTCTATATAGAGTTTCAAACATGTTTTAATAGAAATATCACTGAATTTGATCAAATAGTTTTCGGAAGCGGATTAGTTTATTTAATAATTCAATATTGGAAAAAAAATCATAAATACAAACAGTTTTCGTCATTTGAAGCTGGAAATCGCGTTAGCAATTCCAGCTTTAAATAAATGAAATATAGACGTAAACGCTTCAGCAGCACAAGGGTTAACCCTACGCACGTTCTGCGGGAGAGTTAGTGCTGTAAAATTGATTATAACACACGTTATAAGCAGCAGACTTCTTTCATAAAAATATCTGTGTTTACGTGCCCGATTTTGATCACATTTCATTTTCTTCATTCAATAGATGAATGTAGAAAATGAAATTGATTCGCGACTTAAAATCACTTGACATTTCTGAATCAATAATTGGCACGCCAAATTTACAGAACAATCTGAAACAAGATCGAACTATACTCATACTTCAATTCAAAGGCAGAAGGCAGTAACTGCATGCTTGCTAAAATAAGTAGTTACTTGTATTTAACGTACCCGGTATGACTGGGCCGCCTAACTCATTTGCTGCGCGAGGCCCAGTCACACTGACCGCCATTTTGTTTCCACAGCCAGCTGTGTAAAAACGACACTAGCGCTGCCTACCAAAAAACTCGGATGCCATGAAATTGAGACGAATATTTCAATTGCCTACGAAAACTAGGCCATTTTCAGCAACACTTTTGATCGCATTAGGACTACTACATTTAAAAATGGAGGTCACTGTGTCAGAGTCTTGCGATGTCATCAGGGTATATTTAACGCCGGTGTGATACTGATTTTCCAAAATGGAGCTGCCACCTTTCAGAATCCGGCTTGCACACACCCCATTAATTTAGTCCCACCAAGCAGGTTAAACTCCTTCTGGGCCCGTATGGAGTAGTATCACCATGGTCCCGGGCTGTATATACGGCCTAGAATGGTCAAAATCTTTATCAACCACGGCAATGGCCGCCAAACGGATCTTTGTTAATTGTTGTTTTTAAAACGTTAACTATGATAATATATTTCGTTGCAGACATTTTCCAACAATTTTAATCAAACGGTTATTTTTGTATCCTAAGCGTTTTGAGTTTTTTAATTTAATTTCAGATATATTGAACATAATTTAATAAATTGTTCGATACGCGGGTTTGCTTCTCTGTTCCACCGTCAAATATTTGTTTTATCATATCTTAGTAGACAAAGGGTCAAATGAATCCACTGAAGCTTAATAAGGTAAAGTGATATCCTGTGTTGACCCCACGGGGTCATCATGGCGAATAAATGTGTATGAGCGGAGGGGGGGGGGGGGTGATCATATGCCCAGCAACACAAAACATTTGTATCACATTTATACAATGTTGGACCAACGTCGAATACGTTGGGCCGGCGTTGTATAAATGTTAATATACAAATGTCTTGCGTTTGCTGGGTGATTACCATATGCGTATTTGGGCAAATGCAATTATGTATATTTATTTCTCAAATAAATATAACATTTTGTTGCGATTTGTACTTTAACTAACTAGTAGTATGGCTAATAATTTTTGTTTGATTTGAAATACGTGTTTCGTCAGATTCTGACGTCTAAAGACGATCTCCGCGCTGGAAGGGTTGAAGAAACGCGTAAGATGAAATAAAATATGAATGGGGATTTAGGCCACCTTTGTGCACATAATAGGCTAAACTGAGCCAGGAGAACCTCCTGGGGATGGTGAGATGAATGAGTTGACACTGCCCCCCAGAAACAGGATTAGAAATTCGTTCTTGGCGGTCTGAGGCCGAGCACGCCACGTCTCGGTCACAGAGGCAAAAAGCGTACAGACAATGAGAATAACAAGGCGTATTATGCTAATTGACTCTGATTAAAGTCACCATTTATGCGGGGTGGTTTTAGACATGATCCGTGAATGATATGCAAACGCATAATGATGCTAACGACCTGATTCTCCTATTTGCGACTAACCTAGTTTTATCTAGCACAAAAATATATTGCGGTTGATTGCAAATGTAGCTCTATTTTCATTTAGAAATTTGAAGGTGATTTACATTCACGCGAATTAAAGAATTCGCGCGAATGTAAATTGTCATCACAATTATTTAGAGGCCGCTGAGGGTCGGATTATAGTCAGATATTGTAGGCCCCTATATTTGGAAATTTTCACGTGCTTAGATTTCCGCGAAATTGTGATTTTGGGATTTTGGGTGAAGTCTAGAATTCACGAATTATCAATTTCGATAATAGATAGCGCTGATTATGTTAGGAATTTTCGCAAGATTCTTACATTCTCGAATGTGTCCTCCTCGCGGAATTCGCGAAAATTACAACCTCGCGAATATTACCAGATCTACAGTATACGTGTGGGAGTACGCGACGAGGTCACCACTTCTCAATTACCATAACATTAGAGATTTTCGGAACAAGTTTCGAATTGTCTTTCATCTCGGGGATCTTTGTAACTGTACGCCGGTAATTTAGAACTAGTCCGGGGACAGTATGTTTTGTCGAGCATATATGTATCGCCAACACACAGCAAAATTATTATTTCTCATAATTGTGTAAGTAATGTAGTAATGTAGTACAGGATATGCAGTCTGTGTTAATATATCAGTTTATGAGACATCTTATCCATAAATAACTACCAGATCTTAGAGGTTTAAATTTGGTTTCTAAGTTTTCCAGAACGTATTTCTTTTACAAGGTGTAAAACACATTGTAGCTATATATTTTATCTCTGGTTTTGGTGCGGAATGTAAGACAGATTGTCAGTCATCTTTATTTTATCATCGAGGTTGTGCATATATACAGGGCTCCAAACTGTTC
The DNA here is from genome assembly GCA_964017125.1 of Flabesymbios commensalis. Taxonomy (NCBI): domain Eukaryota; kingdom Metazoa; phylum Annelida; class Polychaeta; order Terebellida; family Flabelligeridae; genus Flabesymbios; species Flabesymbios commensalis. The sequence goes on along the minus strand of OZ024917.1, from coordinate 33,842,927 downwards.
AAAGGCATAGATTGTGTAGTGTTGTCTATGTGTTGTCTATGTGTTGTAAAGAATAGGGGGCATAAGAGTAGGGGGCATAGTCCGGATTTCGGGCTTCTTTCCGTCGCAAAATTGCCATGATTGTGAAAAAAACGACGTGAAGCAGTATGCACTTACTCCCTATGTAATGTGTTCTGCAATACACAGACGGAACAAAGTAACCGCTAACTTGATACGCAGATACTGTTGTTTGATATTGAAAATGGGGATCAATAAATTATTTATAAAATGACATGCGGGTTGGTTTCTTTAAATGTGTACCGTAATTAACTCAGACACAATGTGATTTATATTACTGATTTACCAGGCATCGATCTAATGTTGATTCAATGGTGATCCACAGTCTGCGACGCTGGCCCAACATTGGATTAACACTGGACCAATGTCTAGTACTGGGTCAATTTACTATATCATTTACTATTCCTGCTCTGCAAAGCCAAAAGGCAGCATCTGCTTACTTTACAAATAATCAGATACTGCCTTTAGGCTTTGCACGACAACTAAATTAACGAGCGTTTGTTTATTCTCCACGCAAGAAACGTTTTACAATAAATGGATCTAGATCAGGACTAAAACTAGACTGAGTAATAGGATAGGCAATAGAGTAGAAAAAACAGCCCCGTCTCGCTTGTTAGACCGGTTGCGAGACGAAAACAGGGGTGGAAACTGCCATGCAAAGCCAAAAGGCAGTATATGCTTACTTTGCAAGTAAGCATATACTGACTTTTGGCTTTGCCGATCAGCATAGTCTATATACAGATATCTGATACCCAAAACTTCCTATCAGACATGAATTTAGGATTCAATGCTGAAATAACGTTAGACCAGCGTCGGAGATGCATATCCCACTGGCACACGACGTTGTGGCGACGTCAATGACGTTGATTCAACGTCGCATCAACGTCGTGTGCCCGGGGAATGGTGGCCAAGCATTTACCCTTTATATACGTCGAAATCTGACGTCTCCATACGTCGGATTCTGACGTCTAAAGACGGTCCGCAGAAATAATTAAAATAGTTCTAATGGCCGTAGACCCATAACATAGGTATTCAAATGAAGCGGAAAGAGCTAACTAATAGTGAAATTGACGTTTTGACCTTGAAGATGACCTTATATCATAAAAATAATACAAGAAATGGATTGCCCAGTCAAAATCACATGAAAATGAGGTATTACACTTGTTCCTGGCTTCATTTGTTCGAAAAAACATCTTGACCTTGAAATATCTGGCGGCCATTTTGTTTTTGCCCTTAAAATATTTCGCCCAAGGGTGCCAAAGTGGCACCCGGCTGATTTCTGCTCGGGATACCCCATAGTATCAGAATCAATCATAAAACATCGTCCATACCGCGAAACACGCTTTAGTCAAAATCCACTGGACTATAAGATATTTATGATGGTTTCAATTTGAAAATAACCCATTTGGTTTCCATGGTTTAAACAACATTAATCCAACATTGTGAGGGTTAAATCAGTTATGCCCCAGATTTAATGGCTGGGTTAGCCCCAAAAACACGGGGAATTCACCCAATGCTGTTTCAATGTTGGGCCAGCGTCGAAGACGGTGGCCCAACATTGAAGCAGCATTGGGTGAATGTCCCGTGTCACACCGCAGACTCACGTAAAAACCGACACACCAAAATGATTTTAGTCATCGCATTCCAGTTGTTGATCTCATCCAGGACAAAGGTATCCCGATTCTTCAACCCGCCAGCCAACAAACCCTATTTTTTGAAAAGTTGGGCATGTAGCTGTGAAAATTGAGTTGCACAAGTCTTCGTCTGTGCCCACCAATGGGCCTATTGTTTTCCAAGAAATAGCTTAATCATGGTAATACTGGTGAAGACATGTGAATTGAACTCCTGGTCAGTAAAGAGTCGTGGGGTGGGGGGGGGGGGGAGGAGGGCATGTAGTACTCTGAGTCAGTAGGATTGTATTTGATATACTGATAAATTACCATTGAGCTCTGTAGTCGAGTAATAATTCCTTCCTTATAAACTATATAATGTACAAAAAAGCGAAATATTACAATGTTTAAACTACGTAATAAATATTGCTCACGTTGTCGCCCAGATTTTCCCACCTTTTTTTTATGAATTTGCCAGGGTAAACTATGGATCCAAGTTTGTTAGTGATTCCGAACTTCTGAACTAAAGCCACAGTACTTTATTGGTCAATACACAAGAGCCATAAGCCTACGTTTCATAATATAACAAGATACAATATACTATAACATAATACCATAACAATAACTGCCAGTATGATGGGGCCAGGATATCGCCAGCCTACAAGAGACGTTGAGCCGATGTTGGCCAACATTAAAACAACAATAGGTCAACTTCTCAGCTACCAGGAGTTGGCAATATTAGATGTAGCTTATCACATGTTTAAATCAATAGGTTTGAATGTTGTAATAGGTATAAACAACTGATAAATGCTTAAATCAATTTATTGAGTAGTGATCTGTATAGTAAGCTACAGTAAGACAAATATGGCATTTTCATGATTCTGCCGAGCAAAATCAAAAGGCAGTATCACCTTACTTTTCAAATACGCACATATTGCCTTTTTTGCTTAGCAGAGCAGTATTCTACTCCATATTTGCAAAATCGCAAAATGGCGGCCTGTAATTGGCTAATCCCGTCTATGTGACTACTATATTTATTCTGCTACCATGACTCTTCATTAATCCTTTAACCGCCGGTGCCGCATATATTCGGGTTTTCATTTTTTTATTAGCACATTATGTACCACCTTTTAAATATGTTAATGATAAAATGTGACATCAATCAGCAATATTTGAAAACAGTTGACCTCCATTTTGTAAAATCATTATAATTTTCACTCACTTGAAGTTGTGGATCGCGTCAGCGAGACACAACTTCAAGTGGGTGAAAATTCAGATTGAACAATTTGGCGGTTAAAGGGTTATCAGGCTGGACAACTGACTATAATCTGTCTTCGATTTGATTTGCTGCGATCTGGTGGGTCTCATTTTTCTCACCCGGAGAACACGAGACGTTGACCCACTGTTGGATTGATGTTGGGCCAGCGTCGTAGACGTTGGACCAACATCAAACCTCGAGCTCGTTGGGCAGATTCTACATTCTTTGATTTAACCCTTGAAGCGCAATTTTTTGCAATTTAAATTTTCACCCACTTGAAGTTGTGTCTCGCTGCCGCGACCCACAACTTCAAGTGGGTGAAAATTGCTCGTATTTGTGACCACCGTTTGATAAGAGAACAAAAGGGTTTTTTTTCAATTTGAAACCATCATAAATGTCTTAGTTGACTCTTCCCGCCACATTTGAATACCCATGTCATGGGTCTACATATGTTATAAATGCTTTAGTTTGTCAGTGCAGGAATCAATTTTAGACGTCAGATTCTGACGTCCTAATAAGTTCGGTCCCTACACTGAAAGGGCTAATCCGGACATAATAATGATTTTGACTCTTGATACACTTGATAGAGAACACAGGCAGACTGCCAACAATAATCCCCTAATCTCACGTCCTTAACCAATAACTATGACAAGCAGGGTAATTAAAATAACCAAATGCCATTTCAACCCTTTGAATGCTATAATCATGATAATGGGAAATTAACAGCTTGAAATTTAAAATCAATAGAGTTTGTGTTAATGTACGGTATATTTAGGTCAGGTCCACCCCAGCAAGCACAAAATATTTGTATAACATTTATACAGCGTCGGCCCGACGTCTTCGACGTTGGACCAACATGGTATAAATGTTATACAAATGTTTTGTGTTTACTGGGATACCAGCAGGCGTCATTCATTTTTGGTGTTAACCCTTGTCTTTTTGGGGCCGTATATATACGGTGTCAATCATATTTTAGAACAATAGAAATATCACTAAATTTGATAAAATAATGTTAGGTAGATGCTTAGCTAACCAATACTTCAATATTGGAGATGTCTATTTTTCATATATTCCATCTTCAAATGACCAAAAATATAAGCAAACCTTTTAGCAGGACAAGGGTTAAGTACTACCCCAGCAAACGCGAGGCATTGATCCAGTGTTGTTTTAATGTTGGGCCAGCGTCGTAGACGGTGGACCAACATTAAAACAACGCTGGATCAATGTCCCGCGTTTGCTGGGACACTGCAGACTATTTAATAGAACTTGACAATTTATCAAATATGTACATGATCATGATGATGTAGAGCTGCATAGCAACAGCTTTCACAAAAATGGATAATCTATCATATTGATATAATTGTTTTCTGTCGTTATATTGCAGTATACCAGCTAACAAAGTAGTTGACATCACGCATAAATTGAATTAAAAATATAATAATCGATCATCGCAGCGCCAACAAGTGATTTGTGGGATTAATCAATAACAGAAGCGTATTAGCGCAACAGCATATGACAGTAGCTGGTTGATTTTCCAGTGAGCAGTTACTGCTGTTTGTCTTTGCACGGTGTTATATTTGGATTATTGTTGACATGGGGGCGGAGGAGTATTCACAGATCAGTGGTATATTGTATGCTAAGCTCCCATAGTATCAAGAAAAAAAGGTGTATCATGTCAGCCACGATAATAATGTTGTTGGACCCCCCCCCCCCCCTGTATTAACCCTTGCTGTGCGGGGACCGTCTTTATACCTCTGAATCTGAAGTCTGCAGACTTCAGATTCAGACGTCTACAGAAGGCCCCCGCACTGAAAGAATTGAAATATAGGCCTACCCATAATGACCGAATTGAAATATACCCATAATGACATAATAATAATAATGACCGTATACACCCATAACATAGGTATTCAAATGACGCGGAAGGGCTGACTAAGACATTTAGGATTATTTCAAATTGAAAAAAACTTATCATCATCAATTTATAAATTTGTAAAATTTGTGTTGCAATCTTCTGAGAGCTAATCATTCATTTCTCGTGTGTGTTTTTCAAATAATAAATGTTTTGTATCTGTTGATAGCTTCGGAGTTGTATTACTTAAAAGCTCTCATTCATCTAACGAAGGCAATGCTGGCGCAATTATCAGCTGCTGGTGAATGAAAATCACCCCCAGTGTTCCAAAAGTAGGTATGTAGTAATTTGCAATAACTGCGCGTTATTTGAATTCAGTCAATAATCACCTGGTAGAGCAACAGGTAGAAACGCACCCACAAATCGTCTCCTTATCTAAGGAGAATTCGGTGATGTATGGAGTTATCGTGTTATTGTATCGCCATATTTATAATAATTTATCATACATTTCCTGAGAAGAAAACTAGTCAATTCAAAAATTACCATAAAAAACAATGCTTCTGCATGTGTCGCCAAACGATCATAATTATATTGCAGACAGGTATCATCGGCAAAGTCAAAAAGCAGTATCTACTCACTTGTAAAGTAAGCAGATACTGCCTTTTGATTTTGCACGGCAGGGCTGTTCTCTGTAATTTTGTAATTTCAGGACAAATAATATTATAGTTATATATTACATACTTGTTGTATTTTTTAGCCCCTTAACCGCCAAATTATTCAATTGGATTTTTCACTCACTTGAAGTTGTGTCTCGCTGACGCGATCCACAACTTCAAGTGAGTGAAAATTATTCAGATTTCATAAAATGGAGATCAACTCTTTTCAAATCGCGCTGATTGCTGTCACATTATGGCTTTAACATGCTTTAAAGGCCGTACTGAATTTGGTAATAATTGAGTGAAAATATTCAATATATTCGGCACCTGTGGTTAAAGGGTTAATACATGTGCTGCCCTGAGTTAACCCTTGAAGTGCAAGACAACCGCGTCTTTTGCCGTTTTTAGCCTTTATATTTGGCTTTTAATCGTGAAAATCTGAAAGAGAAATATAAATGTGCTACATGTAGATTGACATTATTTAATTTTAGCATATTATGTAAATAATTTAATTTGACACTTTGCGCTTTAAGGTTAAACCACCTACAAAGACAACAAGTCGTCCCAAGGACTTCGCAGACTGTGGAGCAGCATTGAAACAACGTTGGCCCGATGCCCCGTTTTTCGTATGTGGTCGACAGTTATTTATGTGGATTTAATTATGTATGCTTATACACACGGAGGCTCAAAGGGTTAGCAACAATATAAGTCATCACTTCATTGACATCAACCGCCACAATACAGGCGATAACCGGGCGATTAACACTATGATTCCCAGGGCATTAATCACATTGTGATTTAATAAGGTTGCCCAAAAAAATAAGTAACGTGCCAGCGAATTGGAGAAGGGGGAAAATAATGAAATGCTTGATTTGAGCTTTGTTTCATTTCGATTACATTAAACCGAAATTTAAAAACGTGATATATTTGGTCAGAAACTAGACACTATGCGTTCATATTATTGGTCCACAATTTTGTTGGTTCACCGTCTACGACGTTGGCCCAGCAATAAAGCAAAGCAGCTATATATATATACAAGTATCAGTAAATGTACAACCCGCATTCATACGGTATCGCAATTAAATTATATGTTCTTTTTTAGTACAAACTAAATATATCATTCATTTGATAAATGGCATGTATACGTCTATATGACACATGTTTGTACTTAAAGGGGCCCCTTGGGATGAGACATTTTCAATGTTGTCAATTTTTAAAATTTAATTTATATGTAGCTATATAGCCTACTGATCTTAACTGAAAATACGAAAAAGTCAAAAAACAATTTTAAAGCACTGAAAAAGAGTGAAATAGTTGTATTTCCAGGTCGTATATTGCCATGTAAACAAAACAAGTCAGCAATATTCAGCACTTTAGATCACATATTCCCACGTATCAGACGGTAAGATCAAACCAGTCGCCGCTAATTGGTGTCTCATAGTCAGGACACGGGAGGACACACCTGCAGCACTGATTGTCTCCCCAACGCTGGGCCGATGCCATCAGCATGTGGCCCAATGCTGTGAAAACATTTAATCGTCCTTCAGGTATACAAATAGTTTGTTTGGGTTACTTCTGGTTTCATAGAAATGTTGATTAAAAATATTTGTAAAAATATGAAAATACTGAAAAAAATAAAAACATGATCCGTGGGATACACTACTTCAATACGGAACTAAAAACGAAAATTGATGTCATCCCAAGGGGCTGCTTTAATTTATTCTGTTACATAGGCCTACTTCTTTACATACGTTTATTACCATATGTTTATGCTTTTATCTAGCATACGTTTTAACATACTGTATCTATTACACACTTCTATACATATGTTTATTACCATATTTTTATATTATTTGATATAATATACTTTTCAAACATAGATGTCTCTATTTGTGTGGATGTCAGACGTATTGCGTGCTGGTCACCTGTATTGACATCCCTTGCATACATTTTGACAGCATAGTTATATGTAATGTTACTATAACTTTGTAAGTGTATGTTTTGTATGCATTAAGCCAAATAAATAAATAAAAATTGGTAAACAATGATCTCGAATACACTCTTCTGAAAAGTTGTTTTCCATATAATAATATAGAAAAATGTTTCACATACATACACTGTACCTGGTATCAGAAATGCACATAGTCTGTTGTGCATTATGCTGGTATTTATATTATGTGCAACCTTTCTCTATATTATTATGGGAAATAACCTATTGTTTATCAGTTTATTGAGTATATTTACCACTAAGCATGCTAACCCTTAGATCACTGAGGTATTCAATTTAAATTTTCTGTCACTTGAAGTTGTGTGTCGCGGTAGTGACTGAAAATTTATGTTATTTGTGAAATTCAAGTGCCAACATAATATCAGTGTTTCAAGATTGAAGGCATGTTTTACTTTTAACAACTGGTTATCAGGGGTTATACAGGTGCTAATAAGAACACATAACGTCTACTGTGGTCGGCATCAGTGCGCTAAGGGCTAAGTGGTCACCTGCGACTCACACGACTGAGAGAGACGTTTATACGACGAATTCACACGTTAAAAGATTACAAATAATACGCTGGGAACTCAAGGGTGGAGTACTTACAAGCACTCGCAGCAGCGCCTTTTCTGCCGGGACCACTTCATGCCCGTATTACGGTAATCCACCAGGTAACTGGCCGCCAGTGATCACTGGATGCCTAGACTGATACGTATGCTAATGAGTATGCTAATGAGTATGCTAATGAGCATGTCGGCGTCACGCCTCTAAGCGATCGCGGCTAATCTGCCCCACAAAGACAAACAGCAGTAATTGCTAACTTGTAAAGTGAGCAGTTACTGCGGTTTGTCTATTGAACGCCATTATCATCAGCCATTGATATTTTTATCCTTACTGGAATAAAACTGAGGTGGTTGTGCATGAAAACAATATACCTAAAATTATATTTAAGCTCGTTAATAAATGAATGAATGAATGAATAAATGAATGAATGAATGAATGAATGAATGAATGAATGAATGAATGAATCAATCAATCAATCAATCAATCAATCAATCAATCAATCAATCAATCAATCAATCAATCAATCAATCAATCAATCAATCAATCAATCAATCAATCAATCAATCAATCAATCAATCAATCAATCAATCAATCAATCAATCAATCAATCAATCAATCAATCAATCAATCAATGGGATATTACCTCTTTTTTGTACATATAGGCTAAACTGGGCCATGAAAAAATCCCGAGGATAGTAAGAAGAATCAGATGACACTGCCCTGCAGAAACAGGATTCAAAATTGTGAGGCCGAACACACCACCACATCTACTGAGCGCATGGGATGAATCTCGTTGAATTGAAATATATACAGGCACGATACTTTACTATGTTTACCAACAAGAGTCATTGAACCTGTGTGGCCATATCATATACGACGATAGCCCAACATTGAACCAACACGTACGGCTCAATGACTGTAGTATTCCGGGGCTGGTACGCAATGTGTGTATTCCATACCACATCCTGCTGTTAAAAGTGTTCATTATTTTAATCGTACGACACGATGGCCAGATGTGACGTTATACATATCGTTTATGCAAATAACAGGTGCATGGCGATTGTCTATGTAAATGTGTATAATAGATTAGGATTAGCAAGAAATATTCAGCAGATTTAAAACACACCACTACATTATTTCTTTGTCCGGCCACGACATTTTAAGCCGGGAATGGAGAGTTATTATTGATCAAGTACAGACCAATTATCATTGCAGGCCTATTGTACTATAATCAGTCAGGTGTGACCGAGGTGTTGATTATGAGGGGTCCTCATTATCAGCTGATTATGGTCGGATGTGTTTTAAGTCAGTTAAAAGCCAAGGAACTCTACATTCTTAGCTGTGGAAAAAGCCTTGGCCTTCGGCCTCGGCCTTTTCCACAACTAAGAATGTTCGGCCTCGGCCTTTTCCACAACTAAGAATGTAGAGCTCCTCGGGCTTCATCCTATACGTAGTTATAGTTTGACGTAACACATGGGTTGGCGACAGAGATGGACAGCATAGCAAAAGCTGTGGTTATGTATGCAAGTAAACAGTACACGCTGAAATCAAGAATTTCATGAAAAACGTGAGGGTAACCCTGTTCAAATGATCAATTCACCTATGAAGACTCGCGTTTTATAAAATAAAATACATATCACTGTATCAGTGTGCACTGTTGACAATCAAACACTTATACGAAATTGCTCACGTTATTTCCTACTTTTTTCATATATACACAGATATATGTTCGTGGACAATTTCTTGTCGATGTCAGGCGTGTGCGTGTTTTTAATGCATATTTATTATTTCAACATTATTTTTTACCAACATAGACTACGTTTATTTACCACACATTCATGATATTAAGGACCAGCCGTAGGCCTGTATCCTATTAAGTTTATTTTGCCTGAGTTTGTGTCCTATTCAAAGGAAAGAAGAGTGCTGTGTGTGAGAAACGGTTGACATTTCTGTACACCAGTCATTATGATGTGCAATATAACGTTTGAGGTCCCTAGGTTAAGTACTTTCGTGTTTAAAAAGTCTTCAGAAAAAAAGATATACACGATTACCCTGATTACATTCGTGGTTAAGAGCTTAAAGGGTTTTTTCCAATAATGTTGGCCCAGCGTCGCAGACGGTGGCCCAACATTTCTTCACAATTGGGCCAATGTATCGTGTTATCCGGGTAGTGACATTTCGGGGCATAAAGCGTCACCCGTATGGCAGTCAGAGCAAACACGGGACAATCACACAATTCTGTTTTGATGTTGGGCCAGCGTCGAATACGATTGACCGGCATTAAACCAGCAATGAGCTGCGACGCTGGCCCAACATTGAAGCAGTAGGCCTATTGGGTGGGTAGGCCTATATTGTGTGTACCAGGTACACCGTATAGATGCGTACACTGGCTTACCATCGGTGGTGGTGGAAGGAATAGGCATACACGTTGAAGATATACTTGTCTCCTTGGGTCTTTGAATAATTATATCCTGGACATTTAGGATTCTGACCCATGAGGAAAACCAATACAGCTATGCTTACAAAATATTAGGCCAATTTTTTGTCTAAAACACTCAAACAGAATAAAGCGCAATCGATCGTCCGCGCACCGGATTCTTGGGGCACAACTTGGCAATTATTACAGACTCTGTATCGCACACAGTCTGTCATTACGGATAAGCGGATGCAGCCGATATATTCATTAGGCTACATTGTAAATACACCGGTCACAAACATGTTAGTTAAAATGTTCAACCCCATTGAGAATAATTTGTTCATGTAGGCCTAAATATAAATTGTAATTGAACAGTGACTCTAACGACACTGTGTTTTTTTATAAAAACGCACCCACATCATTTACAATGTAATTTAGAGTAACTTCAAGTTGTCGCTCGGGGTCCACCCTCTTTATCCGCAGCGTCTCACCTGCTGGCTGGAAATTGTAGATCCCTATCTCGTAATTTAACATATTTATTTATTTGCCATCCACACAAAAATAAGTACAATTCATATGTATCACACAATTATAGGTAAATCTGTAAAAATAATTTGTTGTACTAAAAATTATTGGCTAGGCTACCAGAAACAGACATGTATAGACTACATGTACTATATTATCTATACAGGGCTGGTGGTGCAAAATGGGTATAAATATTCAATAAAATATAATAACATGAAATATAAAATTCGCATATGAATACACTTTATGGGTAAATAATGACCGGTGACACATACCCATATAACATTTGCATGCCCCCGACCACGGACACATATTATTGAGATCAATATTATAGGCAAAACGTGTCTTCAACATTTCGTCGCCTCGGGATTAAAGGGTGCTACCTGCCACTCTACCGAGTGACAGGTAGCACCCTTTAGCCCCGAGGGGATGCTAATTAGGAACTATAAACTGACCTGATATTTGTACAATCCCCCAGCAGGGCCAGCAGGCTGTGAACACTGCCTGTCCACGTGGCGTGGTGAAGCATGACGGATTCTGACTGCGGGCGAGCTGATCGAATCCCAGCTTGGACGCTTTATCCTCACTAGCCGTGAATCAAAATGGTCAAATGTATGACCTACAGGAGCTTCCGTGACTGAGAGGTAGCGTGCTCGGCCTCAGACCGCTATTCGAATTTCGAATCCTGTGTCTGGAAGGCAGTGTCATCTAATTCATCTGACCATCCTCAAAAGGTTATCCTGGCCCGGTTTAGCCTATTTTTATGTGCACAAAGGTGGTCTAAAATCCCATTCATTTCATTTCATTTTTATGACCCACAGCAAGGTGTACAAGACAATTTCTCTTGTGATCCATTGGAGACATTTGCGGGGTGTATACAATTAAGTTTAGAATTATGCTATAATTCATTGTGATGAGCCGGTTGACAGATTCTATCCATAGTTAAAGTGGCGCAAAATTCATAAATAAAGCATGTTTTTTATATAGGCCTCATGTATGCTTTATACGATGTACATGTCGCCGAGCTCCATAAACCATGTAAATCTGATGACGCTTTTTGTATTCCAGGTAATAAAAACGGTTCGAACCCATAGGCTGACGATCCACCATGGTTAGGAGTTATGTACATAATAATACCGAAACGAGACATGAAACTATCCAAGAAAACCATTGCCAGTCTGAAAGTACACATTGGTACTGTCACAACTGGGCTAGTAAAAGTGGGGGTATGAGGTGGGGGCTACACACCTGGGGACATTAAACAAGATGATAAATATCCTGGCCTAATGGAGCGTCAGTCGGTATGGGCAGACGATTAAGCGTTATTATCATTCGTTATAGTGACAAACACATATATATATACTGCAGCAGCGTAGACGAGTCCTGCTGTGGTCGTTATAAAAAATGAATGAATATTGCTTTACGTCGCCTTCTGCACAATCATGGCAATATCGCTATGTACAGAAGGGCGTCCGGAGCCGGGACTATGTTCTACTCTTATTCTGAATGACTTCAAGGGTTCTTTATAGTGCACAATACCATAGGCAGTAATGCACACTCCAGGCCTTTGAACAGTTTGGAGCACTGTAATGGTGGTTCTAAACCTCTTGTTACCAAAATATCATATGCCTGGCCCAATGGAGCGTCAGTCGGTATGGGCAGACAATTAAGCGTTATTATCATTCGTTACAGTGACAATTATCACATATACTGAAGCAGCGTAGAGAAGTCGTGCTGTGGTTCTTCTAAAAAATGAATGAATATAATGAATACATGTGATATATATTTACGTCGCCTTTTTGCATAATCATGGCAATATCGCGACACAAGGAAGTCCGAAGCCAGGACTATGGTCTACTCTTATTCTTTAAGGGTTCTTTATAGTGCACAGTACCATAGGCAGTATTGTACACTCCTGAACAGTTTGGAGCACTGTAATGGTGGTTCTAAACTTCTTGGTAACAAAATATCAGAGCAAACACGGGGCAATCACCCGATTCTGTTTTCATGTTGGGTCAACAAATTCTTTTTCTTCTTTATTAGCTTGGAGGGAGAAAGAAAATTAAAGATAACTCGGTATTTTGCAAAACTCGACCTGCAGAAAAACATCGTTTTTAACCATTTAATTTATTTAAATTTTCACCTTTTTGAAATTTGTCACGCTACCGCGACCCACAACTTCAAGTGGGTGAAAATTACCCATATTTGGTTAACTTGAGACTAAACATTTGTAAATCTATATGTTTAAGTACACATTTCGCTCCCAATATCTGCAGTGTTTAATCGGCTAATAAAACGTATTTTTGTTTAACGTTGCGAGAGTTAACATACTCTCGCGCAAGTTAAACAGCAGTAACGGCTTACATTTCAAATAATCAGTTGCTGTTGTTTGCTTATGCATTTTAGCGTGCCAGCTGACGAGTAGACCCCAAATATATTTTAAAACATGGATCACTCCCATGAGTCACCAGATAAAAAAGACTTTCGAGGAGAGACAAATAATACTTCATCAAACATGTTCAACCACTTAGAAATATTTAAACATGTTTGATAGAGTATTATATTGCGTGTTAAAAAAAAAATATTTTAAACACGCACGCAATTTTTGTGCTATTTGACCAGCATGCCTTTGTATGACAAATTCTCTGTTCTTGTGATTGCCATGTTAACCCTTCACCCGCCGGTGCCGAATATATTCGGATTTTCATTTTTATTAGCACATTGAGTACCACCTTTTAAACATGTTAAAGTTGAAATGAGACATCAATCAGCAAGATTTAAAAAGAGTGAGCTCCGTTTTGTTAAATCGGAATAATTTTCACTCACTTGAAGTTGTAGATCGCGTCAGCGGGACACAACTTCAAGTGGGTGAAAATTCAAATTGAATAATTTGGCGGTGAAAGAGTTAACCCTTGTAGACCCCCATCTTCATATCTTGACAATGCTCACTCACTTGAAGTTGTAGATCGCGTCAGCGGGACACAACTTCAAGTGGGTGAAAATTCAAATTGAATAATTTGGCGGTGAAAGAGTTAACCCTTGTAGACCCCCATCTTCATATCTTGACAATGCCAATTAATTTTCTTTTAAGTAGTTATCATTTACATTTTCAAAATATCCACTTTTTAATTATGGCAATCAGGGAAAAAATTAGCGAAATGATATGCAATTCTGCCCATTTGCTAATCAAATTTGTAATTGATTAGCAAAATATTTTTACATCATTGATAAGGATGTCTAGCTAGAACTCATTTTATTAAATAATTATACTTGGGAAATGTCTATTTTTTTATTAATAGATGTATTTTTCGTTATTTGAAGCTGCAAATTGCGTCAGAAATTCCAGCTTCAAATGACGAAAAATAGAAACAAACAACTTAGCAGGACATGGATGTCATACAACAAACATAAATTCTCCGTCTTTCTGGGGCCCTACCTACCATGTCTCTGCTAAAACGGGGGGTCATTTGTTACGTCTGTCCTCATAGTCAAATAACGGTATTTGCTCGTCTTACAGATAAGAGGTTACAGCTGTCTGCCTTCACAGGACAGACACGTCACGAGTGCTTTATATAGAATGGTAAGAAAAAATCGACCATTACCAGACAACAAACACACATAATGAGATGGCCCGGTCTTTCATCTCACCACCCCCACACCCCTCCTCTCTAAATGTCAACCATGCTAACATTCATTCATTGTAAAATAGCAGGCTACAGTTTACAAATAATGTAGATTGTGATGTTGGTGTAACTAGGGAGGTGTAAAGATATATCTAACCCAAGAGGTATGCTCTAGCCATACTGATTATGAATGAGAAAGCAAGAGATACACCCCTCCAAGCAAACACAAAACATTTGTATAACATTTGTACAACGTCGGCCCTACGTCTTCGACGTTGTGGACCAACATCGTACAAAATGTTATACAAATGTTCGTGTTTGCTGGGCTATGCAGTCGCACATCAACCAGCTGTATCTGTTTATTTGCAAAGTAACCAGTCACTGCTGTTTTCCTTTGCAGGGCAGTATAGTAACACGTTTCTCCCAGACTTGCTTTTTCAGACTCGCTACTCGCTTTTTCAAACGGTATAGGCCTATAGGGTTTTTTTCAAATATTTTCACAGATTCGATACTCCTTTGGACCCGTTTTGTCACAAATTAATTACAATTA
The DNA here is from genome assembly GCA_964017125.1 of Flabesymbios commensalis. NCBI lineage: Eukaryota > Metazoa > Annelida > Polychaeta > Terebellida > Flabelligeridae > Flabesymbios > Flabesymbios commensalis. The sequence goes on along the minus strand of OZ024917.1, from coordinate 33,827,829 downwards.
AATCTCGAAAAACACAAAATAATTTGACTGATCATAATTCACCTAAGGTAATCTAAAAATCTGCCCAGACCCCCTGTCGCGTAGCCTCCCCTCAATCTTTTTCTGGATACACCCCTGTCAACAATCGTGTATTGATATCATAAAACAGTTGATAGGAAAAGCTCCGCTAATCATTTCATTGGCAGTTCTCCAACCAGCAAACACGAGACATTGAGCCATTGTTGATTAAACGTTGGGACGACGTCGAAGACGGCAGGCCAACATTGAACCAACAATGGTTCAATGTATCGTGTTTGCTGTGTGGCGTTCTGTAAATAAGATTATTTTTTAAATTAAAATTGGCTTTGCAGCTTCAGATAAAAATGGTGGAAAATACTAATTAGCGAGTTATAAGCAGGCCAGTTATTGATCACGCCGAAAGAGTTTTTCATATCAATTATGTTTTCTATGTGGAAATTGACATAGAAAAATATACTTAAATTTATTATAATATCTTAGTTTTGTGATAACTGAACAACAGAAACAGCGTCAGTATAACTATCAAAGACACAATCAATAAAATATCAATGTGATATTTTAGCATAAGAAGCATGCCGATTCGAAATGCACATATTTTCCACAAAACAATGTGTGGCTGCGGCATGGCTGTGAAACATACATTCCAGTAAACATGACATATTGACTCAATGTTGGCACAATGTTGGGCCAACGTCCTCGACGCTGGCCCAACATTGTGCCAGCATTGATCCAGCACCCCCTGTTTGCCGAGTCACACATCGTAATGATAAGACTATGAAGTACGGAGGTTATTGATTGACACTTTGATTGTCAGGGCGACCGTCAAACACGTCATGACGGATGATTTGTGACAGGCATCAGCTGGAGTGCAAATCAACCACTCGACACATTGACCCTTAGAGCGCTAAAATATTTCTATGTTAACCATGGAGACCAAAGGGTTTTTTAATATTGACATCATCATGTCTTAGTGAGCTCTTTCCGCTTCATTTGAATACCTATATTACGGGGATACGACCATTATAAGTATTTTACTCTTTCGGCGCGGGGATCGACTTGAGACGTACAGACGTCAGATTCTGAATTTCTTAACCCTTTAACCGCCAAATTATTCAATTTGAATTTTCATCCACTTGAAGTTGTGTCTCGCTGACGCGATCCACAACTTCAAGTGAGTGAAAATTATTCAGATTTGACAAAATGGAGGTCAACTCTTTTCCAATCTTGCTGCTTGATGTCACATTTTATCTTTACCATATTTAAAATGTGGTAGTTAAAGTGCTAATAAAAAATGAAAAGCCGAATATATGCGACACCGGCGGTTAAAGGGTTAAGTCCTCGCGCTGTAAAGGTTGAAGTATATCTGGATCCACGTTGCGTCGGCGTCGAAAACGATGGACCAACATTGACCCAACACTGGCGGTGGGGGATGTGGACACGACGTTGTTTTTTGTATATCCACACCCAGAAGACGTGAGACGTTGGCCCAGCGTTGGTTTACTGCTGGCCCACCGTCTTCGACGCTGGTCCAACAGTAAACCAGCGTTGGACCAACGTTTCAGGTTTCCTGGGCAGCTGCTACCTGATCGGTGTGCATTTTTAATTGGCCCTCTAGCAGGTAGAATGTCACCATTTGCACGTTTATCTCCACTACACGCTGGTGTATATTTATGATATCATAGATCATCATGGTGGTGGTTCTCACCACCTATAAACGCGTTTTAAAGCCGTGACACAGTATACTGCCTTGTGGTGCGACAGCACAGTGGTGCGTACTGCCACGTATTACACAGATATTATACAGATTATGTTTTACCTGTAACTAGAGCAGAACTCTGCTGACGACGGTATCGGCTGATCATCGAGCACCATTGCGTTGTTATTTAAATTCTAGCAGAGCTCTACCTTTGGCCCCAGATGTTCATATCGATAATTAGTTTACGAAGCTGTGCAGGTTAATTGCATCAGAGAACGATTATATCGACATTTCAATACTCCCATTCATCAAAATAAGATGGTAACATTTGTATATAAGATCCATAATAAATAAGCATTTTCATATACATGATATAAGATAAACCTAACCAACGCGGTGAGGACGTCAACACACGTACTGACCCAACGCTGACATATTTTTGTTTAAATTTGAAATCATCATAGTTAGCTCTTTTCGCTTCATTTGAATACCTATGTTATTGGTCTACGTACGGCCATTTTAAATATTTTTTTTTCAGAATCTGACGTCTACAGACGTCAGATTCTGACATATAAAGACGACCCCCACGCTGAAAGAGTTAAGTATGACATTACATGTTAAATAATGTAGTTCGTGTAAAATAACAGATATATAAATAGTCAACAATGAAGGGATAGACTTCTTAGTGACGCCTATTATAATACATGTATGTGTATATATATATCTAGTATTTAGTGCCCATCATCAGCAGATATGAGGTGTCCTATACACAAATTATACATAACAGTAGATACAGGATCTCCTGTTCTCAACCCGGGAAACACGGGGCATGCACCCGATGCTGTTTCAGTGTTGCGACAGTGTCGAAGACCAGTCTCTGGGTTATTTTTCACATAATACTTAGAAGACTAACACATCATTGACTGATACCTATTTTGTTATGAATGAATGAATGAATGAATGAATGAATGAATGAATGAATGAATGAATGAATGAATGAATATATGAATGAATGAATGAATGAATGAATGAATGAATGAATGAATGAATGAATGAATGAATGAATGAATGAATGAATAGATCGATCGATCAATCAATCAATCAATCAATCAATCAATCAATCAATCAATCAATCAATCAATCAATCAATCAATCAATCAATCAATCAATCAATCAATCAATCAATCAATCAATCAATCAATCAATCAATCAATCAATCAATCAATCAATCAATCAATCAATCAATCAATCAATCAATCAATCAATCAATCAATCAATCAATCAATCAATCAATCAATCAATCAATCAATCAATCAATCAATCAATCAATCAATCAATCAATCAATCAATCAATCAATCAATCAATCAATCAATCAATCAATCAATCGATCGATCGATCGATCGATCGATCGATCGATCAATCAATCAATCAATCAATCAATCAATCAATCAATCAATCAATCAATCAATCAATCAATCAATCAATCAATCAATCAATCAATCAATCAATGAACGAACCAATGAATGAATGAAAGAATGAATGAATGAATGAATGAATAAATGAATGAATGAATGAAGAAATGAATGAATAAATAAATGAATGAATGAATGAATGAATGAATGAATGAATGAATGAATGAATGAATGAATGAATGAATGAATAAATGAACGAACGAACGAACGAACGAATGAATAAATGAATGAATGAATGAATAAATGAATGAATGAATGAATGAATGAATGAATGAATCAATCAATCAATCAATCAATCAATCAATCAATCAATAAATCAATCAATCAATGAATGAGTCAATCAATCAATCAATCAATCAATCAATCAATCAATCAATCAATGAGGCTTAAAGCCACCTTTGTGCACATTTCTACAGACGTCAGATTCTGACCTCAAAAGTCGATCCCCGCGCTCTAAGGGTTACTAACGAGGTATTTTAACATTAAAAGCACTTAGCACGCCCATCATTGTTTTCAATCTGTTTGAATACCTGGTTACAAAACAGTTATCATTGTTATTGAGAATAAAATGGGTGTTTAAAAATAATGATTTGCAAATGTTTTATCTCAAATTAAACAAATATATCAATTAGCCATTTTAATGTATTTAATTCTTTTAGCGCGGGGACCGTCTTTAGACGTCAGAATCTGACGTCTGTAGACGTCAGATTCTGACGTCTAAGGACGGTCCCCGCACTGAAAGGGTTCACTACAATACACCCACCCCCCCCCCCCCTTCTATGTAGGCCTCTGAAGCAAGATGTGAAATCAGCAATCGTGATAATAGTTTAATACCGGATTCTAAATGCGTAGGCCATACTGTCTGCGACGAAGACCGCGTGATATGGCGTCCATGGCTGCTACATCACGCCACACACTAGACGTTGAACCAATGCTGGCTCAATATTGGCACAGCGTCTACACATTTAACCGTCTAGTTGGACTGACCCTTCACTCGCTAAGGTATCTTATTTAAATTTTCACTCCCCTCGAGTCCAAGTGGGCTAAAACTTCAAGTGGGCTAAAAGTACTCATAATTAATTTTATTAAAATTTTCAAGCACTTGATGTTGTGTCTCGCTACCGCGATCCACAACACCAAGTGCCTGAAATTACTCATATTTGTTTAATTTGAGACCGAATATTTCCAAATATTGATGTTAAAACGCACATTTAATTCCCAATAAGCCAAGACGTGATTTGATCGCCTAATGAAACAGATTTAACCCTTTAATCTCCAAATTATTCAATTTGAATTTTCACCCACTTGAAGTTGTGTCTCGCTGACGCGATCCACAACTTCAAGTGAGTGAAAATTATTCAGATTTGACAAAATAGAGGTCAACTTTTTTTAAATATTGCTGGTTGATGTCACATTATCTTTAACATATTTAAAATGGCGTATTTAATGTGCTGATAAAAAATGAAAACCCGAATATATGCGGCACCGGCGGTTAAAGTGTTAAAACGTTTATTGTCGTACTTGGCGGTCAAAGTGTTCAGTAATATGACATAAAGTCACACTGCACTCAACAGCATGATAATGTCTGGTCACCCAGCAGAAACGAGACATTGAACCATTGCTGATTTAATGCTGGTCCAACGTCTACGACGCTGGCCCAACATTAAATCAGCATTGTTTCAACGTCTCGTGTTAGCTGGGTCAATCTGACCGGATCTTTAGCTATATGTCATTCGGAGCTGGAAATGAAAGAAATAGAGTTGTTTTGCTTGCAGTATTCGATATCTCAATAATGACAAATATCATAGTTTTGTTCGTTTATTTATTTTCATTTTGTGTATTTTGTGGTATATATATACATGACTCTGGAACAACTATAAGTCACCCTGTTTCTATATTATCCATATTTCATGATCTAACTTAGCGTATTGCATCAAGACAGCTGTTATCTCGCAATTTGTATTATTTTTTGGCCGCTAGTGTCGTTTAGCGACGATCCCGTCGCCTTTGTTAACAGAGGAGGTGGGGCCTTATTATATGGATGATTTCAGCGATGCTAAGTCAGCTGACTTTCTATATGAGGTCGGGAATGATTTTGTTCCATGGCAACTCCGATTATGTGGTTTTAACTAGGTCTGAGTGAAAGCGGTATGAATTAAACAGTGATTAAAAGCAAGTTGTAATATTGTTGTGTTTGTGCCATGTCATGAATAGCTACTCAACATGATTATCTCTTAGAGCAATGATTATTTTATCCGTCATTATTGTCTTTATTACGTACATTTTTACCTGGAATGACTACACATATATTTATAGCTATTGCCGGCTATCTTTTTTATATTAATAAAATGTCATTATAATGTTTTAATCCATACTTATTAACATATATTGTGTTCTTACATAAAAATATATTTCAATTATATCAATTTTTATGTACACTGGTCTCCACCACTGGTCTCCACGATTTTTGCTACAATTTATAGTAATATTAGTTATTTTATCTCTGGGTTTGGTGCAGTATACATATATCTATCATGTATGTAATATTGACATGTATATTTCTTTTAATTATTTTAAATCATTTAATACATAATATTACCACCACTTTCTATTTTATCATATTATGCATTGTATCATATCATGTAGCCCCTACTGTTGATTTTAATGAAGCATCCCAGCAAACACTACACATTGAAACAATGTTGGCTTAATGTTCGGCCACCGTCTGCGACGTTGGCCCAACATTAAGCCAACATTGTTCCAATGTGTCGTGTTTGCTGGGATAAGTCTACTCAGACATCCCGTCCTCAATAAATATCTATCTATCATGACATGAGATACATACCCGCATACCGAATTTTCTATATATTAAATTCATAGTTACTGATAAAATATAATAGTCATTAAGTATTTGGCAAATGTATTATGAAAATAGTATTTTGAAAAACTTCACGGTCATTTTAATTTAATATTTATTTGTTAATACGGTAGATGAATTTAAAGTTCGCGACTCTTCGAGTCATCTTGACATTTTTGTAATTTAATGTTAGAAAATTTACTTTTTATGGCTGTATTGGTGACATGCACAATATGAAATCTAAAAGCAAAATCTCACGTATAATCCTACAAACATGAGTAGGGAAATAAACAAATATGCGAAGGCTATTTTTATGTTTCAGATACTTTCACAATAAGTCGCGATACAAGAAAATTGGGACAATCCCAACAGACACGAGACGTTGCCCCAATGTAGGTTCAATGTTGGCCCATCGTCTACGACGCTGGCCTAACAATAAACCAAAACTGGGATTCTCGTGTTTGCAGGGTATGCCCCCATGCTGAAATACAATTTGAGAGTAGGACATAGTCCCGTCTGTCGCGATATTGCCATGACTGTGTAACGTTAGTGCGCGACGTAAAGCAATATTCACTGACTACAGCTTAGCCGAGAAAGGTGCGCCTTTATATGAACTGTTAAACAGCCCGCTTATATTTTTTGAGACAGATCATGCAGATCACAGTTGTTGTTTTAGCATCACAAAATGTTGTGCAAAGGAGATCAGCGGTAACTGTTCAAAATCATCGACCTCCATTTTGGCAAATCTGAATAATTTTCACTGACTTGAAGTTGTGGAGCGCGTCAGCGAGACACAACTTCAAGTCAGTGTCATCTCATATATTCATCTCATCATCCTAGTTTTTTTTATTTTCAACAGTCACAGTCACTGATAGTAGTACTCTAAGGTACTCTGATAAATTACTAGTACAGGACAGCAAATTGCAACATATAGTTTGATTACATTGCTAAAGTAAAATGATTTCACATTCTCTTTAACATGTTCAAGTTAAAAAAAATCATAGTATTTGGTATTCACTCGCGGAATCGAGTCAATGTGATTAGCCAAAACTGTAATAATACCAAGATGAATGCAACATTGAAAACAAACAAACAAACATGGAGTCATTTGATAACAATCTGACTGAGAATAGCCTGTGTTAAGTGAGAGAACAGCCGCTTAGCTGTGCTTAACAGTCGTCAGGACATTCTCTGTGGTCTCAAGTGCGGACAATGTCAACAACAGATGCCGATAATCGCTTTGTGTGTCCTACCGCTCCCAGCATGCATCAGGTTACATCTCATTGTAATCTCGCTGGCTCGTGTCTCTGTCGTTTCACGAGAACATGGTGAATAATTAAAGGGACTGGCCAACGCTAAAATCATCAAAAAATCGGTGATTTTATTTCGGGTTCTTAATATGACCATATGATGTAAACATGTACATAGACTAGAACTGCAAATTTTTATAATTTTTGTGCTGCGCATTCACCAGTTAGGCTAGATATAGAAACGAAATTCCTGATTTCTAATTATTGACAACCATGTCAAAAATAGGAAATGCGGGAATTTCCTCTCTATATCTAGTCTAACTGATGAAAGCGCAGCACAAAAATTATAAAAATTTGCAGTTCTAGTCTATGTACATGTTTACATCATATGGTCATATTAAGAACCCGAAATAAAATCACCGATTTTTTGATGATTTTAGCCTGGGCCAGTCCCTTTAAGTCGATTCTAAAGTTTCGCTACTGCAGACACAACGGGGCTCGATATACGTCATTGTTTTTCAACGAGCGGAATTGTGTAATATGGTTATTATTAATATTTGAGCGGTGTCTATGGTGTTGTACCGGTTCAGCGTAATGATCTCAATACAATTATATTGGCTTGTATTGTGGGATGTCACGATGTGTATTGGAAAGGTGGCCCAAATTCAATTTCACAGAAATACCACAAATTTTTCGTTGGGTATAAGAAACATGTTTGAGATCCCAGAGTGACTGACACCAAGCAATGTCAATAATTTTGCGATTATACTTGCTCACACAAAGAAATGGTAAAGTTTATAAGAGGTCCGTATTGCTTTATGTTTTAATATGCATGCTCTCTCTCTATATTTAGTTCTAGCACAAAATATTAGAATGCATACATGTACTGCCGTGCAAAGCTAAAAGACAGGTACTTACCCAGCCAACACAAAGCAAAATTTGTATGACATTTGTACAATGTTGGTCCAACGTCGAAGACGTTGGACCGACGTTGTACAAGTGTTATACAAATAGATTTTTTTTGCTGGGTAACTTCTTACTTGAATGTATGATATAGTATGCAGTTATTGTCTTCTGGTTTTGTAGAGCAGTGTAGATACATATCTACACACATGTTACATGCGTTGTGACAATATTCTATCAATTGACATTAATATGAGGAATTTCCACCCACTTCAGTTGTGAAACGCGTACAATCCTAATCGAGCAACTAACACTGAGCTTTTCAGTTTAAATTGAAGCTGTGTCTCGCTACCGCGAACCACAGCTTCAAGTCACTGAACATTTGTGTAATTTGTGAAATTTAAGTCACAACATATTTGGGTATTTCAAGATTAAAAATATAATTTACTTTTAATAACTGGTTATGCTGTTGCTAATAAAAACGCAGAATTTTTACTGTAGTCCTCGGGGGCTAAAGTTTCCAATTTAATTCATACTCATCACTTCGTGATAATTCCTATAGAAATAAACCACAATAAACCATAATAATGTGATTCAGTTACACTAAATCTGTCACATCTCGCCTTTTTCAGAAAAGTATATCGAGCAATAATACGAGAAAAAAATTCTGAGGGCCAACGTATTGGTTTATTTAGAATAAGATAACTCTGTAATTTATCATTATAAACAATAAACCATAATAAGTTTATATATTCGGTGTATTGTTTTTTTATTTTTTCTATTGCATTATTGCGTCATTTCGTCGACGTTGGTCCAACATTGTATAAATGTTATACAAATGTTTTGTGTTTGCTGCGAGAGGGCACGTCTGTTCACATGGTACTTGATTCAGGCACCTGCGTTGGTATTTGGTGTTGCTTTTGGTCAGTTTTATAAATCATATTCTGTTTCTTAACACTTGCCAAAACACATTCATCGTACTAGATATGTTTTTTAATTGAGCAACATAGTTTTAAATATCTATTTATTATCAAGTCAAGTGGAAGGTTAACCGTCATAATCTAACGTCTATAGAATTCAGATTCTGACGTCTATTGTCAGGATCAGATAGTCGATCCTCGCACTGAAAGAATTACAAGTTATAATTGCCAAAGACCAATAACATAGGTATTCAAATGAAGCAGAAAGAGCTAACTAAGACACTCATCATGATTTCAAATTGGAAAAACCCTTTGGTCCCCATGGTCTATACAAAAATATTTCAACGTTTTGATGATTTAGAAAACACATTGCGAGTGCTAATGAAGTCCTTAGCAGTTTACAACCCTTGTATTTATCCTTCCCGCACAATTTGAAGGCATTAAATTCGCTAGATTCGCTTACATGTGACAAGGATAATTATATGAGATTCCTTGCATGTACATGATGTAGGTCTTTATTAAAATTCTGCAAATATAAGTATTTTTTATCCCCTTGTAGTTGTTGTGGATCGCGGTAGCGATACGCAGCTTCAACTGGGTGAAACATAAATCTCACAACTCAGCGCTTTAAGAGTTAATAAATGCTAAGAGGAAGTTGGGGCATCGCTTATGGATTAATTGGGATCATTTGCGGTCCAATATGGCACGTGCTTCTAACTGCACGCCAACTCAATCGATAGTACATATTTTTATAATAGCTTACACGTACATGTTAGTCTTCAATCGCACCCGGTGACACTCAGGTTATCATTGAGTGTCACCCAGTGCGAGTGAAGTAGTGACTCTCCAGGTGCGCACGAGAGAAAAAAATCCGTGCGATGATTAATTTCTGTATAATATTCCACACATATTCCCAACAACATGGCTTGACCTCGAGGCCGTTTATAAAAAATATGTCAGCGCTTTAAAGGTTAACCCCTCAACCGCCAAATTAAAAAATCGGAATTTTCACCCACTTGAAGTTGTGTCTCGCTGACGCGATCCACAACTTCAAGTGAGTGAAAATTATTCAGATTTGACAAAATGGAGGTCAACTGTTTTTAAATATTGCTGATTGATGTCATATTTTATCTTTAAAATGTTTAAAATGTAGTACTTAATGTGTTAATAAAAAAATGAAAACCTGAATATATGCGACACCGGCGGTTAAAGGGTTAATGACATTACGTAACTATACTTGTGTATTATCCAGTTGATTGGTGTTTGACCCCCATAATTTATATCCATCTAATTGACCCCCGAGGAAACGAAGACAAAGATCGTGTCACAACTAAAATTGAACATTTTGCGTACTCCAACACTACGTATTACATTTTCATCCACGCCATAAATATCATCATGGATCATTACTCAATTCATGACTTAAACTGGACTAAAATTATACAGATTTCAGTAAATTAAAATATAGCTATATATATATTTCATTGATAAGTCAAAATATATATATAAAGTGATATTTTAAATGAATCCCGAATAAACAAAAAACGGTCCGTGCAGATTGATCTGCCTTCAGCACGCAGAGGGTTGATGGACAAGCACCAAATGACCCCCTTAACCGACCCTGCAATTAAACATTTATCAATCGTCAGCGGGATCATAACAATGTCCCTAAAGTGACCGCAATCCCCTAACCCATTAAGTGTTGAAGTACTCTTTTTTTCACTTATTTGAAGCTGGCATTGCTGACGCAATTACCAGCTTTAAATGAGTAGAAAAACGTTTTTAATTTAAATTGAGAAAATTTTCTTGATTTTTCAACCATTTGAGATTGTGTCTCGCTACCGCGATCCACAACCTCAAGTGCTTGAAAATATGCTCATATTGGTTTAATTGGAGACCAAACATTTACAAATCTTCATGTTTAAACAGTCATTTAATGTCCAATTACAGTGATTTGATTTGCTGATAAAACAGATTAAAAACGACTATTGTCGTGATCAGCAGACAAAGGGTTAAATTGAGATCTTCGCCTGCACATTTGCAATGTAATGTTGTGAAAACGCAGATCGAGTGCGTTTAACGCGCTCCCGCACTGAAAGGGCTGATAACAGATCAGGTTTTAAAACAGATGGATTAACCCTTTGAGCGCTAAGCATGGTTATAATCGTTTTTAATCTGTTTTATTAGTAGGTTAAATTCGAGCGCAAACGAATATCGAATAATCAGGTGGAAAATAGTTTTTTTTTAGAATCAGTAATATTTCAGCTACAATCTCACCGCCATGTTCAAAAATGTTGATTTTTCGGGTAAAACGAATACAGCCATCAACGGCCTCGAAAAGGCTACGTCACGGCTAGTTAAATTCAGCTATTGGGAATGAAATGAGTGTTTAAACATCAACATGATCAAGATTTGCAAATGTTTGGTCTCAAATTCACTAAAATAGTCCTATTTCAGATACATTTAAATCAGCACAAGTTGGATATTTGTGTCTGCGATTTGGAAAGAGTAAGTAGCATTGACCCTTACAGAGCTACATTATAAAATTAAAAAAAATTCCCACTTGAAGTTGTGGATCGCGGTAGCGAGACACAGCTTCAAGTGGGTAAAAAATTAATTTTAATTTAAAAGTGGGTGAAAATTAGTGATCTTTGATTTCAGACGAAACACCCATTTTATTCCCAATAACTGTTATGTGACCTGTTATCAAATCTGATTGAAAACGATGATGGTCGTGCTTAGAGCTTCAAGGGTTAAAATACCCCGTTATTAACCAGTGCGGGGACCGTCTTCATACGTCAGAATCTGACTTCTGTATACGTCAGATTCTGACGTCTAAAGTCGATCCCCGCACCGTGAGAGTAAACATATTTATAATGGCCGTAGATCCATGACATAGATATTCAAATGAAACAGAAAGAGCTAACTAAAAGATTTATGATGATTTCAAATTTAAAAAAAAACCTTTGGTCTCTTGGCTTAATATATAAAATAAATCAGCGCTTTGAGGGTTAAATTACCTCGTTATAATGGTTATTAAGTGGTGTATTTGACACAACACGTGTGGCTGTGAATGCAGCTAATTATACCCTGACCACACCATCATGCTACCCGTTTATTTCGTCTGTGTGAATTACAGAAAATATTTAAAAAACGCTACGGTTTATTTTTATTCGTGAAAACTTGGTAACGACCAATTTATGTGAATACCAAGAATTTATTTACTGATAAAAATAGCGTCTTTACTGTACTTGCGATATAAACCGGCTGCCGCCCACGCGTTCACATAGCTGGTCCTATATACGTAATTATACAGTATAACAGCAGAATAATAATATGATGATGGGACGGCCGATAAGACGGCACTGTTGGCAAAAATTATAACGATAAAATCAGCAGCATGAAAAACAACATCGCAGAATTGAAAATGAGATAATTCCCCAGCGGTTAATAAATGTTGTTCCAACTTCACATGCCGTGACCCGGCGTTAACCCCTCAGGTACCAGAGACGACTATAGTGCTTTTAATCCTTTAACCGCCAAATTATTCAATTTTAATTTTCACTCACTTGAAGTTGTGTCTCGCTGACGCGATCCACAACTTCGAGTGAGTGGAAATTATTCAGATTTGACAAAATGGAGGTCAACGGTTTTTCAAATATTGCTGATTGATGTCACATTTATGTTTAAAAGGTGGTACTTAATGTGCCAATAAAAAAAACCCCGAATATATGCGACACCGGCGGCTAAAGGGTTAATAATCTGGTTTGTTATTTAATTAGCATGCGCGGCCCACTGTAAACCCGGATTCGTGACCTAAACTTGACAAACTTAGGTAAAGTTTGCTGCACTGATTATTTTGAGTTGAAAGTAAATCATTCTAATCAAGTTATACAAATGCGATAATGTTGCGTTGAAAACACTTGAGACACTTAACTTGAGATAATAATGTATAACACCTGTTGACAGTATTTAGGAAATTAAAGTACAGCTGTAATAAAACTCCGGGGTTAACAACTTAAAAACAACAGGTTAAATCACAGTTATCGTGGTTATTGGCAATAAAATGATTGCTCGAACATCAAGATTTGCGAATGCTTAGTCTCAATTTAAGCAAATATGAGTAATTTTCACCCGCTTGATGTTGTGGGTCGCAGTATTTTTTTCGCGGTTACTGTATTTTGCTCGATGTTTGCCATTGAACCTGACAGTTTCAATTCCTGCTGTAGTGCCCTAACTGGAGTTAATAATATTTTATGCATGTTAGTTTGCCTCAATCTATGATGTTCGTTCTAAATATAATTCGTTTTTCTGACTCTACGTTGTTTTCAATTTGAGAATAAATTGTGCTCGAACTAGCCCCGGTCTCTCCTGCTAGCCTGCACGGCGAGCTGTAAAAGACATAATCTATAATAAAATGTACATATTTTCTAAAACATAATTTCACCAACATTGTACTGTAGTCTGTGTAGACTACACATTATGCACACAGCTTAGCTGTTAATAAGCTGGTAATAATCATAAGGTTATATTTACCCTTTTATTTATTTACTTATTTATTAATTTTATTATTTAATAATTTATAATATTAATTTAGTTAAATTTTCACCCACTTGAAGTTGTGTCTCGCTACCGCGATCCACAACTTCAAGTGGGTGAAAATCACTCATATTAGTATAATGTGGGACCAAAGATTTACAAATCCCGATGTTTAAACACACATCTTGTTCCCATATAAGTGATTTGATCAACTACTAAAACAGATGAAAAACGACAATTCTCGTGATCAGCATGATAAGGGCTAACAGCTATTACGGTTGACTACCAGCCTTGAGGTCGCGGGCTCAACTACTGCATAAACCCTTTTATTAAAGGTGATCTATCACCCCTTATAGAGTATGAATAATTTTGTGACAAATAAATCAAAGTTGTCACAAGATGGGGCACAAATATTCCCTTATATGGGGTGATTGGCTATCATGTGACCCTCTGAGAGGGTCACATGATAGCCAATCACCCCATATAAGGACATAATTATTCATACCATATAAGGGGTGATAGATCACCTTTAACCAAATAAAATATTCAGCACAAACAATTATTCCATTAGGACAAAACTTATGATGGTATACCTGTGTGGGCTGATTATTATTATTTATGTTATTATTATTCATCGATCTAGATATAATGCATTGCTCAAGTGCTGGCGCATTGCTGACCCGGCATTTCCGGAGCTGACCCAGCATTGAGCCATTGCTGGGACGTTTCCCATTGTTAGTCGACATGTAGTCGAAGCTGATGAACGGATATAAAATTCCCAGTAAACACAAAACATTTGTATAACTTTTATACAATGTTGGACCAACGTCGAAGACGTTGGGCCGACGTTGTATAAATCATGTAAATGTTATACAAATGTTTTGTGTTTTCTGGGAAAATTGTCCAACGCGATCCATGGATATATGCCTACAAACGGTGTTCATTTGAGTGCGATATGGGAAAATACAGCATTCGTCCAATGGATAAAGTATGAGCCTTCAGGCGAACATTTTCTCCATTGGACACGTGCTAAATTTCCCCACATGACACGAAAAATGAACAAGCACGAACCATGAAGAACGTTTGCATTTTCTCACACGACCATGTTACACATGATATCTCTGCTATATATTCATCAGTTCATGATATTGCAGCTCGAACTACAGCGATAATGCGATATAGGCTGATACAGAATTATTCGTCAGATATAAGGTAAAATTAAACCACTGTACAGAAACTTATACTATTGTATTCTACGCCAAGTTAACTATGAGTCAATAAAATGACCATGATGGCAGCTATGAATTCGCTGAATATTACATGTGAGTTAATATTTGACTGAGAGTATGTTCGAGAATAAACTACAATAACTAGGCCATAACTATGATAACACTGTTCTGCAAAGTCAAAAGGCAGTCTCTGCTTACTTATTAAGAAAGAAGATACTGTGTTAATGCTTCGACCATAAGTATTTTAGGCCTACATGACATAATCCAAACAATAGAAACGGTCAACCCAGGCTCATTATATAATATCATTGAGGCTTATACACCTTTCTATGTACATAAACCGATGCATAGGGGGGCCTACACTTAATTGAGTATTAGACATGAAATTCGCATTTGACCGGATCATCTCCATATATGGATGAATTGTACACACCCTCCAAATGAGAGTACTTAACCTAGTAAACACAAAACATATGTATCACATTTGTACAATGTTGGACCAACGTCGGGATCTTCCGAGAGATGTAGTCAAGAACATACACTAATGGAAATATGGGTATGGAAATTTGTAGAAATAGCTGCTAGTGTTTTATTATCAATTATGGGCCCATGTTTTCCGAAAATGTCTATCTATCTATATGTAGTTATTGTTTTATGTTTTATACTTTTTTTTATATTCAACTGATGTAGCAATCATGACAATAGACACTAATACTGAAAAGGGTAGTCTGTTTGAATGTCGGATTTGTCATCATGGTAAGAATATATCTACCTTGAATAATAATAATATACACTTCCAAGAAATGAAAGTTCTTGAAGGTTATTTGAATCCCCAATATACATGATACAGAGTACGTTTCCACCTGACTATACAATGAAGACAAGTTTTTCTCAGCGTGGGCCATATATATATGACGTATCATAGTGGTAATTATTATTCTAGCAGTATAGTTATCATCATGATTCATTATGGTCACACAATCTCAAACCCGTACAGTGAATCGCAAAGTGAACCGTTTGTCAACTGATAACGGATGAGATAGCTGTCCGCAATAGCAATTTAATCGTCAGTTATACAAAAGAAAAACAGCACAGACTTGATTAACCTTTTCACCACTGGTGATCCCAGAAAACAAACATTAATTTGTGCTCTGGCTTGCCAGGAGTATTTCACAAAGAGGGCAATTATCCCAGTAAACACATTGGTATAACATTTGTACAATGTTGGACCAACGTCGAAGACGTTGGGCCGACGTTGTACAAATGTTATACAAATGTTTTGTGTTTACGGAGATGCCTTTGAATCAAAATACTGATATTTGTTTGAATTAGCAGCAAATAAATTTAATCCTCAAGATCCGGTAAAGAATCTTGAGATATTCAAATTATTTTAAGAAAAATACCACTAAGCTCGGTCTAGTGGAAAAAAAATTCTCAGTAGACTACAATAAATTATTGTTAAATTTTAAGGAATTTTCTTTCAATATCGCATAGCAAAATGCTATGCAATTCTGGCCATTTGCTGATCAAATTTAAATATCATTAGCAAAATATCTATACATCAATGGTGAGAATGAATTTGAATCAAAGTCTGAGATAAAAAGCTGCTAATGGATAATTTTCGATTTTCATTTTCCCTGTAGATATTCAATGCAATCCAATGGTCAGTCATACAAGGGAAATACAACAACGATTTAAATAATATAAGTCACATAAATTAGTGCGTTAATTTTCATCCACAGCGGTTGCGGATCGCAGCAGCGATCCACAACTGCTGTGGATGAAAATTACTCCAGTATTCAAGCTACATAAGGAGATAACTTACCTGTTGAGGGTCCCGCCGCCGACTCCGAGGAACGAGAGTAGGGATTTCCACCGTCGAGGGGGTTTGCCCGACGAGTGGAGAGACCCGTTGTTTCTGGGTCCGGATTTTTGATCCGTGATTTGCACATCCCGGAAATTTTTCTCGCTCCGGCTCGTGCTGATGGTCCCAAACATGGCGCCGGTGTCCGGGGTATCCAGTTTGTGCGATCAGGGTTTAGTTACCCGATTATTCGCGAGGTGTCGTGTCACCGTTGGGGCAATCGGTCGCGAGCCCCGGATCAGGGTTCGCATCCTACAGCTGGGAGTGTGTCCGGGAATGCAGGCGGCTCGGATTGCGGCTACATCCAGATGATAGGCCTATTATTCCACGTGCGCATCTCAGTCCCTGTGCGAGGACGTCCCGTTCTGCGTAGATCCAGTTTGAATACAGTGTGGGTCCGCACCACGGGGGTTGTTGCTCTGCGTGGGGATCGATGGGAAGGTCAATAAACGCCGAGTTCATCCCGTGCGCGAGGTGCGATTGCGAGGGGCATTTCGCGGCCGGCGACACATCTGAAACGTCCGGCGCTATTTTCCAGGCTATTTCCTGGCCATGTTGTGATGATGCTGGCTGCTCCGCCCCGTATGTGTGTGTGCGTCCACTGTCCACTCGCGTACACACCACATACGCCAGGCGTGGGCGTGTCACACTGTACACCACGTCTGTTCCACGCCGTAATCACCCCGACACACGTGCGATCCAGATCACGTCTTTGTTGTCGCCGGCCGTGTGTAATTTCAGATTTGGCGGCTAATTATCCTGGCCGTATTCCCTCATTATACCTCCACGCTATAGTATCCCCCGCACACTCTGCCGGGTACTGTTAACCAGTATCAGTACCCGGAGGCCTTGACATCGAGTACTCCGCGAGCTGTTAGACGGTGCTCTATCTACGACTGAGCGTAGATCACCACTGCACCACCTGCAACATGTAAGTATCCCTCCAGGATTTGAGTACCCCCGCAGCACACCTCCTTTAACCCTTTAACCGCCGGTGCCGCATATATTCGGGTTTTCATTTTTTATTAGCACCACATTTTAAATATGTTAAAGATAAAATGTGACATCAATCAGCAATATTTGAAAACAGCTGACCTCCATTTTGTCAAATCTGAATAATTTTCACTCACTTGAAGTTGTGGATCGCGTCAGCGAGACACAACTTCAAGTGGGTGAAAATTCAAATTGAATAATTTGGCGGTTAAAGGGTTAAAGAAAACAACAGCAGTAACAGCTTACTTGCAGCGTAAGCAGTTACTGCTGTTTGTCATCACATGGTTAGAGTAACAAGACGTGCATGTAGGCCCTATTCCTTCAGGATTTGAGTACCCCCGCAGTATTGTTCTCCAAATGCAAACAGAAACAACTGCTCAATTTTACAAGTTAGCAGTTACCGCTGTTTGCCTTTGACTCCCCATATACTATAGGGCCTCTAAATCCTCTGTCACTTACGCAAACAGCAGTAACTGTTTACTTTCCAAATCAGCAGTTACTGCTGTTTCACCGGAGTTACAAGACGGGCAGCACATACCATAGCAATCACGCTTCTCCTAGTATCCCAGTACCCCGAGTATTCAGACGTCTAAGATCAAAAGGTAGTATTCACATCGATTGTACTGTTACATAGAAGACAACCAGCATGAACAGTTTCCAGAAAACAATACGTTACGTTGACCCAATGGTAATTCAATGTTGGCCCACCGTCTTCGACGCTGGCCCAACATTGAATCAACGTTGGGTGAACGTCTCGTGTTTGAAGAGATTTACTTGAAATATAACCTGTGACATCGTGCTGCATGCAATAGCTATCTAAACAGTATTATTTTTCAGTAATTGGGTTATCCAAGTTTGCTATTTTCATAGGCCCATCATTAGCATGATTAGAAACCAATTCTGCTTTTGAACTAAGTAAAAAGCGACAAATATAATAAGATCTAAAGGCAGTAAAGATCAGTATCCTAGTAAACATAAACATTATACATTAAACCCGTGATGGCTTAGTGTTGGGACAGAGTCGTAGACGATGGGCCAACGTCAGACCAGCATTAGTTAAATATTATATTTTGCAAAGACAAACAGCAGCACCTAACCCTACAATGCTGAAATGTTAAGGCATAAACTTTAGAGACCAAAATGTTGTTTTCAATTTGAAATCATCATCAATGTCTTAGCTAACTCTTTCTGCTTCATTTGAATACACAAAATTATATGGGTCTACGGCGAAGATTTTAATTCTTTCAGTGCGGGGAAGGTCTTTAATTCTGACGTCTACATACGTCAGATTCTGACGTCTAAAGATGGTCCCCGCGCTGAAAGGGTTACCAGTTTACTTAGAAAGTAAGCTGTTACTGTTGTTTGTCTTTGCACGTTTAGTTCCTCTCGTGTCATACGCCTACATAAGCCTACATACTACACAGGTTTCGTGTAGAAAATAGGAATTTTTGAAGAAAATAACAACAAAAAATCTGTAATTGGGTTATGTAAATTTGCCAAATTTAATTTAATTAGCAACAAAACAGATAAATATAATTTATTGAGTGTCCAGTGACACAGAACAAAGGTTGTTGACTGTTGACTGGCTAATGCTTGTGTAGGCACAGGCGAAACGTACATGCCTAATTCCCCACAATCCACAAAAGCTTTTCAAGTGGTGGCCGTGTTGCATCCACGATGCCTTATCAGGTTTTACTGCGCTGGTGATCCCACGTGGCAGGCATAAACGCAAATATCACCAAATGTAGTCTCACTGCTGGTTTAATGGTGGCCCATCTTCTCCGACGTCTAGCCATCGTAAACGATGGACCAACGTTACATCAACATTGTTTGAACGTCTGGGACTGGATAATGTCTATGTAGCTATAATAATATAACATAGACAGGCCACCTAAACAAAAGAAACCACCAGACAAATACAGGGACGGCCGGGTGCTGGAGTAAGAAAGCCTGCCCCAACAACTTTTTGTCATATCTGCTAATTTGACGGAATTTAGCAAACCTTAAGGGAGGCAGCCCCCTCACCCCTGGACGTCTATGGACGTCATATTCTGACGACTAAAGTCGATTCCCGCACTTAAAGAGGAAAACTATTTATACTAGCCGTGGAACCATACCATAGGTATTCGAACGAAGCAGAAAGAGCTAAATAAAACATTCATAACGATTTCAAATTAAATTTTGTTTATTGTTCTCCATGGTTTATATAAAAATAATTTATAATATTTCAGCGCTTCAAGGGTTAAGGTAATCAGAGTGTCATTCTTTACAATCTATGCTATCAGTTGTTGGACAACAACGCCATGAAATATCCGAGAAAACTTTGGAGCTTGAATTATCCAAAAAGGTAAAAAATTGTGTGTGGCACAATTTTTCTTTTCGAATGGATCTCCGCACTTGTGACAGCTGAGAAGGCATAGGCCACCCTGTAGAGACTTCAGTTGTATTCATTCTCACTCTACCCCTGAATGCGATGAGGCCTTTTCCACCTAATTGAGCACCCCTCTCCACTCGACTCCCAACTGTCAGCCCCTCCCCTAAATTTCAAACTCTGCCCAAAATTGTGAAAGTGATACATGTAGAACAAATATAGCTTTTATTGCAATAAATATGTTACCCATACATTTCTAATTCAAGTATGTCATAGCATACATATTTTACCATAAATAGAGACACATATAACGCTCTGAATTATTTTCTTGACTTTATATGAGCCCATTTAATCTCGAAATTACGTATTATTTTTCAAAATGAAACCACATATTTTGCGTGCGTTTTCGTTCATAAGTAGATAATTAGGGGGATTATATAGACACAAAATCACAAGAATAAGAGTTTAGCCACTGTTTAAACTGTTTTTGATTTATTAGCTGATGTAATCCCCCGTTTAAGGCTCTAATTATTCAATTTGTAATCAGAGGTGGCAATATTTGACTGTATAATCCAGTTGTACACACTCTATAATTGTGTGATAGGCTGTACAAATAACATTTCGCAGATGGCAAGGACACATTGCTGCCTCAATGTTGGGCCATTATCATCGACGCTGTCATAACGATGGAACAGCGTTGGCCAAGTTCTCGCATCGCTTCGCGTATACTGTCACTTGGCTTGATGTTCCCAGGCCAGACGGTGCCGTCTGATTGCCGGCGCGTTACGATTAGCTTTGATGTCTAAGCTTGGGGGGTGTTGCACGAGAGGCACGTGTGTCCTCCTGGAGTGGGGTCCCAAATAGGTAGACACAGGCTCATATCTGGCAGGGTGTAGTGGGAAGACAAGTACACCCTGCACGCAGGTTGGCATAGGCAGACTTAGTTGCTTCCACACTTATTTGAGTGAGAACGAATACCTCTGAAGACTGCAGGGTGTTCTGTTCAAGCATAAATTAACCCTTTAAGTCCTCACGATGCATTAAAGCGTCATTTTACAGCCATGTGAACATACTTTATTTTCCAACAACTAAGGGTCTTATAATGATAATTTCCAAGAAACTGGTTTACCAATTCATGGCAATTTCCTTTAATTTTTAAACCACATCAAATCATCTTCATCCACTACAAGTCGAGAATTGCGTTAGCATTTCGCGGCTTGTAGTGGATGAAGATGACAATGGTAAATTTAGGCTCGAAAGGGTTAGAAGAAATATTGCTGGAGGCTACGAAAGTTCAATTGAGACCCACCCCCACCCCCAAGTTCTGGATCCGCCCCTGGTTATTGTTTTTTTCAGGCATCTGGATCCAGTATGGATCAGTCTGGATGACACAGGATGCTGCCAGTTACAGCCACCGATACCAGAATTAGAGAGTCCCGGGAATGATCCCAGCAAACACGAGACGTTGACCCAGTGCTGGGCTAATGTTGGCCCAGCGTCGTAGACGCAGCTGTTGGACCAGCGTCGGCAACGCAGGGCCAACATTGGGCCAACGCCACGTTTTTCTAGGGTCTATATACCCATATACTCAAGAAAATAGAATTAGATTCTATTTTCCTTGCTGTACTGCTCTGCAAAGCTAAAAGGCAGTATCTGCTTACTGTACCCATATTTAAAGTATCAACATTAACCCAGCATTGTTTCAACGTCTCGTGATTGCCGGGTATGCAGTAAAAGGCAGTAAAGCCAAAATACAGTATCTGCTTACTTATAAAGTAAGCATATACTGCCTTTTGGCTTTGCAGAGCAGTATGTACATGAATACTACTGGCGTCCTTGTCGGCGCTAATCGTCCCTTTGATCCAGAATAAACACCGCCGCCTGGATCCAGGCCAGAAAAGCACGTGGACACGTGAATAAAGGTGGACTGGTCAAAGTGCGTAAACGCTACAGTGTAACCATCCCGGTACATGATTATGCTGACCAGATTCTCTTTAGGGACGCACCATCAGATATCTGGAGGGGGGGGGACTGAATAAACTAGCATATGGCAACGTACAGAATAGGGAAGGCATACGTCAAATCTGATATTTCCGTTCGTCAACGAAACTTTAAAAAAAAGTTTGTCCGAAGTTCACCGCAATATTCTATTGTTTTCTTCAGATATCTGATAGTGCGTCCCTTAATTCTACAGGGTTAACCGTTGACCCTTCGCGACCCACAACCTCCAGCGATAAAATATTACTATTATGTGCAATTTGAACCGAAAAATATGTGAATCTAGGAAATTCAATGCGAATTTCTCCTTCACATTGCCTGATTGAAATACAAATAAAAATGGACGAAACCAACTATATACTCAGCAAACACAAAGCATTTGTATAACATTTGCACAATGTCGGACCAACGTCGGACGCTGTACAAATGTTATACAGACGTTTTGTGTTTGCTGTGTAGACGTGATTAGCACTTAACCCTCTAAGCACTGAAATATTGTTGAATAAACCATGGAGACCAAAGGGTATTTTTCAATTTAACATCACCATAACTATCTTAGTTAGCTCTTTCCGCTTCTTTGAATACCTATGTTATGGATCTAAGGCCAGTATGATATTTTATATTTTTTCAGTGCGGAGATCTACTTCTTTCGTCAGAATCTGGCGTCTATTGACGTCAGATTCTGACGTCTAAAATCGATCCCCGCGCTGTAAGAGTTAAATGGTTAAAGAACAATAACGCCATGTCAGCTAATCAGACAGCCTGTTCACCCCAGTATGGATTCTGACTCCTTAATCCGACCAAGGAAATAATCCGACTGATCTTCTGTGGTGTCGTGTATCTGGGATTTGGCACAATCCCCACACCAAGGCTAATCCTCCTAATTCAGCCCGTGTTTATCGTCTATAATTCCGTGTATATCTGTCTATTGTGTTCCGGGTGTGACTTTTTGTCGAGACGGCCTAAATGTAGACTGGATACGTAGGCGAGATACATGCTCTTCGCCGTACACTTTCATGTGTACTAACTCCTTACTTAGCGGATGTCATCTCAAAACGCAGCAGCAGCAGCAGCAGCAGCAGCAGCAGCAGCAGCAGCAGCTCAAAAACAGCAGCAGCGATGGGGCAAATGCAAACAGTAGGCTAGTAGGCCTTCTGTGCTGTTTCTCTTTGCATGCTTGTAGTGCAGCAACAGCTAAAACAGCGACAGAAGCAGCAGCAATAAAGACGAAAACAGCAGTAGCAGCAGCATTCTGGCTGTAAAGCCAAATGCGGTATCTGTTCACTTGTAAAGTGAGCAGATACTGCCTTTTGGCTTCGCACAGCAAAGCTAGAGCAGCAACGTAATCAACAGCAGCAATGACAAGATAACGAAAGCGGCAACATCCTCAATACGGCAATTATTATGCGACTATACACGTGCACAAAGACTGCACAATACCTTCCATACAGAGAGTGTACTATTTGCTTAATAAAATAATAGTTCGTATGATTGTAAGCTAATATGAACAATGGGCTGTCTACAAAAGCTATAATGTACTATCCAAACAATATTGGTTCTTGAAAAAGAACCCTTCAGTACTATTACCATACACTGCAAGGGTTCTCCTGGGCCCGGGTTCAAGAAGCGGTCTCAGTCTCAGTATCCATGGTAGTGGTTTCAAACTGAGACCGAGATAGAGTATGAGCTCATTTGCTGGTTCAAGAAACGTTCTCATTTGAGAACGGTCTCAAACTGAGATCAAAACACTGAAACCACGTCAAGGTGGTTTTGAGATGGATGAGACCATCCCACTCTCACTCAGTGACGTTATAATCCAGCCCACAAGTGTCATTATTGTCTTGTATACACTCATTTGTAGGCCTACATTTAATTATATGACGCCGTGGTGTAATGGTTAGACTTGTTGACTTAGAAATCCAAGGTAGCTGGTTCAAGTCCTGGCAAGGCTTAATTTTTTTTACATCGAATTTTTATATTTTTTTATAGTCTATAGCGTTACTGTAACTAGACTAGACGATATAAATACAAAAAAAATAGATTAAATGCTTAAATCACATTTATTGGGCGAAATCATGTGATATGACAAGGCACATGAATTACAACACGTTTCCGTCACACGGAAATTCATCCGATTTTTAGTAAAACACAACAATTTTGGTCTCATTCTTATTGAAAAACGGTCTCAAGTGAGATTGAGCCCGAGCCCGCTTCTTGAACCAGTGTTTGTCTCACTTTCTCCAATGAGACCATTTTCTCAGTTTGAGCCCGAAATTTGAGCCTGAGACTGAGACCGCTTCTTGAACCCGGGCCCTGGAGAAAGTGAGACAAACACTGGTTCAAGAAGCGGGCTCGGGCTCAATCTCACTTGAGACCGTTTTTCAATAAGAATGAGACCAAAATTGTTGTGTTTTACTAAAAATCGGATGAATTTCCGTGTGACGGAAACGTGTTGTAATTCATGTGCCTTGTCAGATGGCATGATTTCGCCCAATAAATGTGATTTTAGCATTTAATCTATTTCTTTGTATTTGATATCGTCTACTTTAGTTACAGTAACGCTATAGACTATAAAAAATATAAAAAAATCGATGTAAAAAAAATTAATCCTTGCCAGTGGACTTGAACCGGCTACCTTGGACTTCTAAGTCAACAAGTCTAACCATTACGCCACGGCGTCATATAATTAAATGTAGGCCTACAAATGAGTGTATACATGACAAAAATGACACTTGTGGGCTGGATTATAACGTCACTGAGTGAGAGTGAGATGGTCTCATCCATATCAAAACCACTCTGATGTGGTTTCAGTGTTTTGATCTCAGTTTGAGACCGTTCTCAAATGAGAACGTTTCTTGAACCGGCAAATGGGCTCATACTCTATCTCGGTCTCAGTTTGAGACCACTACCATGGATACTGAGACTGAGACGGCTTCTTGAACCCGGGCCCAGCTGACTGCATGAGATAACTATGACGTCATAAACTCATCTCGTTCCAGAAACAGAGTGGTAGCATATTAATAATCTCGTGTTCAACGGGTTAATAAATTGCATACAAATATAGAAATGTCATTTCTGTCTAAGAAGCAATATTTGAATATTCAAGGTGTGTGGCTATTGTTCCACGTCAAAACTTAATACAATTAATTGGTTAAAATGAACCAATTTTCGGAAATATACCTGAACACATTCTACATAGGAGTCACAACAGAGATCAAATTATTACGTTCATTAAAGACACTAAATCACGTGCAAGTTGTGAATGTTTCACGTTAATTTTACATATTTTGGTCCCCATTCGGCTACACCATGTACCGCGGGAAAACAATGAACACCTTACTACCAGTAACGACAGGAGAAATAGAAAATTATTTAAATTCAACTATAAATAAATTGTGTCATAAACATGAACGTGTCTTGTTTTCAAGTTATCAATATAGGGCCTACTGCTAACGCTCCAGTCCTCAGTGACATTGATGACAGTGGTCCGAGAGAGAAGGCTCACATATTATAATTTTATAATATTGCTTCTGTGTTCTAAATATATTTGTTTAAATGATAAAAGTTTGAATTAAAAGACACGTCTGCCAAGCTATGGTTGTTACCAATGTTTTGCCCCGGTCTCCTTTGTGGTCGCTATGCTTGACGACATGTCGTCACTACCCTCCCGTTCTGTGCCCACATATTTGTGTGCTTTCTGTTATTTAAATGAAGACATTTTAATCTCTAAAATTGTATGATAATATGACATGACTTTTCTGCTATATTAGCAGTTATTTTCGTTCCAAAAATAATTATTGCAGAGATATTGTCATAACTGTCAAGCCTAGAAAAACATTTTTTTTTATTTAGAGGCTAAAGTGGTGAAATTATCACTTGTTTTATATGATGATATGCTTGCCAAAGCATAGTTCCAACTCCCGTTAAAAGGGGACAGCACTGCACAATGTATTACACGCATTTGTATGGTGAAATCCGTAAGTCGATCATCTTATTGTACAGGGTCTTTGGTATAATACTATTATCACAACTTATATTTTCCCAATATAGTGCAATAAAAAACAAGGAATGCCGGGGAGTAGGGCGGGTACTCTCATGTTCGCCAGAACATCCTTTTCTATTTCAATGTAGATTCCCCAAAGCATAAGACATTCACCTGATGTTGTTTGAATAATGCTGGACCACCCCGAGCCTCCTCTCTGCTGGATTTGACTCAGATAGCATGTCGTCTGGGCACCTTATATCATGTAACCTGGGCTTCTTAGAGCATGGAACGTGGGCATCTTATATCATGTAACGTGGGTATGTTCAAGCACATATAAAATCTACACATAAATAAATAAATCATAGGTACACAGAAGTAACTGCTTACCTTTCAAATGATCAGTTGCTGCTGTCTGACTTAGTATTCCAGTACATACCAAAACGGTATGTGGGGCACTGGGCTCGTCTTGTGAATTACATATAGGGTGTATATACATACTATTATATCGCAAAAATGTTTCTTCTCCATCCACGTGTGAAACTCAGTATCGTGGGGAGCCTCTGTGACCAAGAGGTAGCGTGCTCGGCCTCAGACCGCCAAGGCTCGAATTTTGAATCCTGTGTCTGAAGGACAGTGTCATCTCAATCATCTCACCATCCTCAGGAGGTTCTCCTGGCCCAGTTTAGCCTATATGTGCACAAAGGTGGCCTAAAGCCCCATAGACTTTAATACTATGTTGTAATCCTCGTTAAATAAATATGTTTAAACCAAAGCCCGATTCATTTCATTTATATCGAACCCTTAGGGCTGGATGGGTGTAATTGTGAGTAAATGTCACCACAGTTACACCTTTTCAGCTCTAAGGCTGCTATATACCAAAGAAGGACAGGGAAAATTTATCTATTTTAGTATATAGAATAGTAAGCATTGTGGTACTTTTCTATTTTTATTCATTTAAAGCTGGAATTGCTAACGCAACTTCCAGCTCAAGGGTTACTAGAAAAGGCGGTCAAACATTAATCCTTACTCCCCCCCCCCCTGCTGCCCTAACCCATTTCCCGCCATTTATATTATTTAAATTTTCACCCACTCGATCTTTTGTCCCGCTATCGCGACCCACAACTTCAAGTGGGTGAAAATTACTCATGTTTGTAAAATGTGATAGCAAACATTTGCAAATCTTGATGTTTAAACACAAATTGCATTTCCAATAACTGTGATTTACCCACTAACCTGATAAAACATATATTAAAGGTGATCTATCACCCCTTATATGGTATGAATAATTATGTCTATATATGGGGTGATTGGCTATCATGTGACACTCTGAGAGGGTCACATGATAGCCAATCACCCCATATAAGGATACACTTGTGCCTCATCTTGTGGCAACTTTGATTTATTTGTCACAAAATTATTCATACTATATAAGGGGTGATAGATCACCTTTAAAAAGCGACTATTGTCGTGCTTAGCGCATTACCCCTTACAGTGCGAGGATCGACTTATGCCGTCAAAATATGACGTCTGTAGACGTCATATTCTGACGTCTACAGTCGAGCTGTGAGACTGTGGGAGTAAAAAAAAATATGTAGAATGCTTGTTGTAGACCCATAACATAGGTATTCAAATGAAGCGGAAAGAGCTAACTAAGACATTTATGGTGATTTCAAATTGAAAAACGAAATTATTTCAGCGCTCTAGGGGTTAAGGGTCAATGAGCTGTAGAGTGTGAAAGGTGGATGTGTTCGTGTTGTGGCGGCTGAGGTACAGCAAACGCGATACGTAAAACAATGCTGGTTTACTGCTGGCCCGACGTCTACGACGTCGGCCCAACAGTAAACCAACATTGTTTTAACGTCTCGTGTTTTCTGGGGGTTCTTGGCATTGCTCGGATCCCGGGCCTTCCATACAGTGTCCCGCCGACCGTAATCACATCTCTGGAATCCCCAGGAGACCCCTCCCCACCGATCCCGGGCCTCGCCAGCTAAGCCGCGCTCCTGCCGCTCTAGACTTGCCGCCACAATCAAGAATCACGAGAGAATCAGCTGAAACTAGCCATGCCATTTCGAGAATTACCATGCTAGTATGAACGATGCAGGAATCACTGCTTGCCTTATAACCTTTGAAACGTAGAAATATTTTTGTATGAATCATGAAGATCAAAGGTTTTTCCAACACAAAATAATGTCTCATAGTTAGCTCTTTCTCTTTTCTTTTCATTTGAATATATGTGTTATGGGTCTACGGCCATTATATTTCTTTTACTCTTTCAGTGCGGGGATCGATCTCAGACGTAATGTCGGTCCCCGCATTGAAAGGGTTAAACAAATGCGGCGTGATTCAAATTTATCGTCGATATGGTCAATTTGTCACTCCGATAGACATAATTAGTGTGCTAAACCAAAAATGTCTTTTACGGAGATTGGCTTTGACGGAAATATTATTTATATGATTCATGGCGTCAGAAAATGTTTGATGCTAAATTTTAAATGTTGAGCATTTTTTAAAAAACATAATTAGCATATTTAATGAGGTAAATTAGGAAGTCGCCTATATCCGAGCCCCAATCAACACACACGCTGAAGCTCTGGTTAACTTTGCATTTATTTACCCATAACGTCTCACCACACATAATACCGCTCCCATAGACTTACATGTACTATGGCCCATACGCTTGGGCCTCACAGCATTCTTTAAATGAAAATATCTATGTAAACCTATGCATTTTTTCAATCATCAGGACATACTCTATCAATATAAAAAATAAAAAGGGTGCTTAAACGTCGGGCTTTTTTTCTATTTTTACATGGAAATGTTAGGTCCTCACCTACTCTCTGAGAGTTGGCAATACACGGGAACTATCGAATGCAGCATATGCTAGTTACTATCAGCGTAGGGATTACATTTTATATCAATCTTTCCCGATTTCGATGTTTTTGAAGCAAGAAATGGTCACCCAATCTAAATGAATTAGAAACAAAATGATATCAATTTAATAATTTAAACCCAAGCCTGCTGTAAATCGCAACATTTTTAAAAAAAATCGTAACTCTCTCATCATTAAACTTTTTAATCTAAATGATATGCGCGTATGAATTTGTGTGGTGAGACCATATCAACAATGTCAAAAATACAAAATAGCTGACATTCGCCATTTTGGCTATATGCATATTTAATTAGTCCATTTGCCACAAAATTAGTCCATTAGACATAATGTGTTAAGCCCAAAAAGTTTTTTTACTGCATTTTTTATGGTACTATTATCTATATGATCCAAGGAGAAAAAAAATGCCGGACGCTAATTTTATATGTTTAGGAACTTTTTATTTATTTATTTTATTTATTTAGCTTTATGTACAGTACAAACATATATACATATATATACACACAAATATATACATACTAAATATGATTGTGATATAATCACATTAACACTGTACAGTGTTAATGTGATTATATCACGATCATATTTAGTATGTATATATTTGTGTGTATACTTAGATGCCAAGCTGCTTAGCATGCGACCTCTACTATGCTTGACAGCTAATATCTAAAAACTTTTTTTTGCTATAATGTAAACAATTGTATTAGGATACAAAATAAAATATAAGATATAGTACACACGACAAAGTATAAAATATATAACATATAGATAGTATAAAAGGAATTGTAAGTCAAAATTAAAACTACTCGGATGTATCAGACTGAACTAATATATAGCATAAAATATAACAACATATCATATATATAATACAGAAAAAGACAATATTAGACTATATATAAATGTATGAAAAGAATACAATTCTATGAATGTAAAACTACTAGAATACTATAAACGACAAAAACTACAAGTACATACTAAACTCTACGTGCAGCGTTCGTTGATATTAAAATTACTTACAATTGAAAAATAGAGGTCATTAACATGTTTTTTGAAAGAAAATACACTGCACTGTGATAAATAAGGGACCCGCCTTCATCAAAAGGGTCAACCTCTAATCAATACGAGCTCTCATATTCTGGTTATCTCACCCTGTAGAGACTTTAGTTGTGGGAAGTACACCCTGCACGCAGGATGGGTTATCTTCGCATTTTTCAAGTATAGTAACATTGTCAAAGATACTATCAACATTTCTCAAAAATAAAAATTGGCTGACATCTGCGATTTTGAATATGCATATTTAATTAGGTCATTTCAGGACCAATAGCGTAATCCTTGATGAACTTGAGGTGGATGGAAATTTAAATTATTATATTTAGAGCTTCAAGGGTTAGATACAATATAATTAAATTAGCGATTATGTTTATCTCTCATAAATTGACATATGATTGGTGACTTGAAGCTGACGCAAAACATATATAAAAATATTTTAAAAATACAAGCAAACCATTCATCTGCCCAAGGGATGATTATTAAAGCCGTTTTTAAGCGTTTCTGTTGGCTCATGAAAAGACTCATTAGAGCCGAGAAAGTCAGTATATGCTAAATCATACAAATTTGTCATCCACGACAAGTTTCGAAACAGGAAAGTTTGATGTGAATGAAAATTGAAAAAATGGAACAGCACAGCAGTGAAAACTTATCCTGTTCCGGTACGGAAAACGTGGTGAATGGGTTTCCATGGCAACTAGTAGGAGGCCCCCCCTCCCATTAGCGTGAACGTGACGTCTAATCAATGCTGGTTTAATGCTGTGCCGACGTCGTAGACGTCGGCCCAGCATTAAACCAACATTGATTAGACGTCTCGTGTCGGATAGGTAGATAGGGGTGGGGGGTATTTGGGAATTCATGGGTTGCCTATATGGGCGTGGAGGATGTGAGGGGGAATTATCCCCTTTATTTGGACTGGGTTTATCGGGATAAGCCAGGAGAGGTGCAACGCCAAAAGACAGTAACTGATTTCCCCGAAAAGAAAGCACTTACCGTATTTTGGCTTTACAAAGTAGTATATTGGCCTGTAACGCGGACAAGTGTTTTCTTTTGACTTCCCGAGTCATATAATATAAGAAAAGCCTTGTTTCTGACATTGGTTTGCACAATGCTGCTGTATAACGAAATGAAATAAATGGGGTTTTAAGCAACCTCTGTGCATATTATATACATGTATCATAGTCTAAATTGGGTCAGGAGAACCTCCTGAGGATGGTGAGATGAATGAGATGACACTGCCCTCCAGACACAGGATTCGAAATTCAAGCCCTGACGGTCTGAGGCCGAACACGCTACCTCCCGTTCACGGAGGCTCCCCTCAATACTGAATCTTTACGAGTTAGCGGGGTAAAACATTTGGTTTCTTTGAAACTCGAAAGCCAGAGTTGGGTTCGAGCCCGCGATCTCCGTCTTTCTGTATAACCCTTTAACACCCGTACGGCCCCTGAGGGCCGGTGAAATAGGACGTCATTTTTTCCATGCTCGTCTTTTACATTCACAGGGCCTTTAGATTGTAATACATTTAAAATTGTATAATTTCGGCCGAAATGTATTGTGCAAGATTTAATTAGTTCGGTGATAATTTTAAAATATATATTTACCCTCTACCATTTATATTTCAACTTTAATTGTACTAACCCTTTGACTCTCAAGTTCATGCCAGGACCCAGGGATAATGGCGGCCATTTAATGGAAATACGCGTGTTTTTGTATGATGGCTATAACTGACAAGATGTATTAACCATATGTACACATTTGGGATTCGGCAGGGGCGGGCCTTTGTGATCATGCAACATTTGGGTCAATCAAAGGTCATTGCAAGGTCAATGTTTTGTAAATTCAAATAAAAAAAATTATACCAGCCAAGCCATATTGCCCACTTATGGTTATATAAATATCATGTGTCGCAGTTCCTCAAAATTATTTGAAGTGAAATGACCTCGAACTGGCCTTGAATAATCAAACCTAAAGACCCAATCCCATACTAATAATGATACCCATTTTGATATCATGAACTGCTGAAAATGTCTTGCAAGCCCAGCGGTAGCTACTGAAACTACTCATCCTTTTTACATTTTATTTCGCAAATAATGAAAAATTTCGCATGGAAAGGGTTAATGGTTGTTGACGTATATACCCATAGCAACAACAGCTACTGATCTTATATTGAGGATTCGTTGCGTCACAAGGTCCACGGACATCTTACAATTCTATTAATATATAAATATATAATTTTTCTATATTAATTTGATCTCGTGAGTCTTGAAAATACAAAATACATAAAATTGTGTACTGTTGCCATGGAAACCGTTTCCAGGGAGTAAGGGTACGTCTTCGATGTGTACGATAAGAAGCTTTTATTGATCATCCAAAAGATATCGTGATACTTGTATTGAGTAATTATTGTTATTTAAATTTCATTAAAACAAACTCGGGCTGGAAAGGGATACAGTCAAAAGGCAGTATAGTCACGCTACAAGTAAGAAGATACTGCCTTTCAGCTTTACAGAGCAGAATTGCTGTGATTTTCCAATTTCTGGAACTGAAATGATGTATCTGGCACTTTTAAAATTGGTAATGCATCATTTCATGACTGAGGTAAGGGATATAGCGCAGGTTATATTTCATTCTATCGATTATTCACGAGAGCTGCAGGTAATAAATAATGAACGAATCGGGTTTTAGGCCACCTTTGTGCAAATATAGGCTAAACTGGGCTAGGAGAACCTCCTGAAGATGATAAGTGGAATGAGATAACACTGTATTAGAAACGCACTGACATGTCCTGAAAATAAAGGTTTCGCCATCTGTTGAATTTGGTTCGCCCAGCCGAAATTCGAACCCTCTATCTTCACAGCCGAATCGAATTACCCACTGACAAAACTATGTATGCGCTTATATCGGTGACACGTACTTGACACAAGACTAGGGAAGCTCGCTAATTTGCTGATGCTCAAATTAGTTGTGGTGAGTTTGTTTATTTGTTTGCTACAAGGGTTCTTTGCTTGCTGTCTGGATGTGGGAGCACCATAGAAGTGCTTTGTTTAATTCTTACAGCACGGGGATAGACTTTATTCGTCAGAATATGACGTCTGTAGACGTTAGATTCTGACGACTAAAGTCTATCTCCGCACTGTAAGCAATCAACTATTTTTAATGGTTGTAGACCCACATCATAGGTATTCAAATGAATCAGGAAGAGTTAACTAAGACATGGAACAGTCCCTCATGAACTTCCATGAACTAGCCATGACTTGAATTAATATCATCAAGTTCATAATAATTCATCAAAGTGATGAATTTTAACGAACAGCCATGAACTAAATAATTAGACTAATCAAGTTCTTAACAATTCATTCATGAAACAGCTCCTCATAAACTTTCATGAACTAACCATTAACCGAATTAAGACTTATCAAGTTTATAATAATTCATCAAAGTGATGAACTTTCACGAACAACCATGAGCTAAATAATCAGACTAATCAAGCTCATAACATTTCATAACAGCTCATGAAACAGTCCCTTGTGAACTTTCATGAAATAGCCATATATCGAATTAAAATTATCAAGTTCATAATAATTCATCAAAGGTCATGAAGCTCTCACATGAACTTCCATGAACAAGCTATGTACTGAATTGATCCTGCCAAGTTCATAAAAAATCATGACTGTTCATGAAACTCTTCATATGAACTTCATGAACCGAATCATGAACAACATTAGTTCATCAAGTGTTCAATAATATTCATGATTTGTCATGAACTGTTTTTGATGAACAGTTCATGAACACAGTTCATGAACTGGCTTGATAAACCATTGATGAATGTTCATGAACACTCATCAACGCTCATTACTTGATGAACTTCATCTCACCGAGGTACTATATCGGTTACAATTGGGTCTTTTTATATACTTTTCCTAAAAAACAGTAATCAATTCACGTAATTTTGATAATCAAATGACCAAACATGTGACATTATTTAAACAGTATTATGTTGAATGTACATTCAACATTCACAATTGTTTTTTAACATTTCGTGTGTTTTTGTTTGTTTCTATTATTATTTATCTCTTCTTCGTAATTTATTTAAATTCTACTGCATAAGTCCTAAGACCCAATAGCAAACAACTGCCACTTACCGGTACTTTCACTTGTATATTATAAGTAAGGCAAAAATTATAAGTCAAAAGTATCAAAGTAGAATAAAAGTCAAATGCTAGAAATAACAAGAAATAAATTACTTTTGAATGGAAGTGAAACGCTGAAAATTAATAATAGAAATATCCGGAATTTGAGACAAAAAATGATAAATCAATAGTGATTAATAAGTTAGAAGTAGCACGTCGGAAATAAGAGCTTCATGAGTAACATGCTACAAGGTAAAAAACAGAATACCCAAATTGGTAAATAGAGGGAATCAAAAACAATGGAAAATTAGAAGCGGCTGGTTGGAGTTGTAACTTTCTATAAATTAAAAACATATATCAAACATAGTCATTATAAATTGGTATCTAGGCTAGGCCTATGTACATCACTAATATCAACTGTCGCAGGCACATAACTGTATACGATATGCTGTGTTCAGATTAATTCTTATATTGAAGTTTAGCCAGATAATAAATTTTATTAGAGCATCGATAGTGACTTCTGTCGGCCCAGATTATTGCCACTCTCAAAGAAACTGGGTCAGCGTCGGAAATGCCTTCTGTCGGCCAGAAGGGTTCTTTATTATTATAGTCGGAATTGTCTTCTGTCGACTTCATGACTATAGTTTATATTCGAGTCGGAACTATCTGCTGTCGGTCGAAGAAATGTCCATAATAATCAGAGTTTCTCAGTGTCGGAATTGTCATATGTCGGCATAGAAATAAACACAAAAATAACCACAGTGATCGAAAAGTATCAGTGTCGAAATTGTCTTCTGTCGGCAGAGATGTAACCTAGTAATAAATTCCTAAAAAAATAAGTTAGAGTCTGAAATGTCTGCTGTCGTCTTGTCTTTGGAAGAAAGAGAGAGGGATACTAAAATATACATGTATGTTTCATACTATATATAATATCATGCTTTAATTGAAATGAACAGGTGGACTTCTACGTACGGGCCATTATCTATATTTTTTTTATGTGAACTTTAACCCTTTCAGCGCAGGGACCGTCTTTATACGTCAGAATCTGACCTCCCCACGTCTGACGTATAAAGACGGTCTCCGCACTGAAAGAGTTAATATGGTTCAGTCGATCATTATCAAATGTACAATTTTTAAATTGAACTTCTAAGAGGACGCAAATTTTATGTTGTTATATGTTTAACATCTAACTATAATGACAACGTATCTCACGTGCGTATATGCTATTATATTGTATAATCAGCGGTGTGGTATCTATGGTATATCAAACGCACGAATCTATTTCAATTCCATCGACGTATTCTAGAATATGCATTACTTATTAACCCAAATGTGCATGCAAAAATGACTCAAATTAACGAAGGCTTGTGTAATGTATAGGTTAGGTAGTAAGGATCTTATCGTAACTTGTATGCGCATAATTTATGCTTTTTGTTACTTTTCTGTATTGTTGGGCTTTATTTTGCAAATTGTATCACGAAAGCGTTCAATGACAATATCATAATATATTATAATTATCATCAGATAACATCTATGCACACAGCGATTCCTCAATGAGAAATGTTATCAACCCGCAGTATTAAAACTGACTCCGTGCTTAAATATAATGATATTATGCTGATGTTTTCATTTCATACAATTACCCGATATCCAATCATTTCAGGTGCCTGAAAAATATATCGGCACCCTATTATAAATACGTGGCGCTTATTCAATTATCGAACTCTACCTGTTTTAAAATAACAACAGAATGATTTATTGATTTATAGATTAATTCACGTGGGTTTCAGGAGGGACCCTTGGTAGCTTACAGAAAAACTCCAGTATTCTGCAATTGATAGAAAATGAAGACTTTTTAATATATAGTCCACATTGCTTTATTTTTTTATTTCAATAATATCCGTATTCTATGAAATTGCCCAAGAATCTATATTGGGCCTAGGAAGCTCATCATGCTCGCTGGCCGTGAGCTTCTGAAGTGCCTCTTTTCCATGTTCTGATGTGACCAACTGGTGATCATTCTGTGGCAAGGATAAAACATTGATCCTCATAGAAGCAGGTCTACACACGACACCTATGTGGATGTAGGCCTAAATCCTGCAGGAGTACAAATATATCTTTAATGGCAAACTTCCCAGCAAACACAAAACATTTGTATAACATTTTTATACAACGTCGGTCCAACGTCGAAGACGTTGGGACGACTTTGTATAAATGTTATACAAATGTTTTGTGTTTGCTGGATTAAACTCGGGTTAGTCAACTGAAATAATTGTCATAATTAACACATGCACTCGTGAACTTTAACCTTTAAAGCACTGAGATATTTTTGTATAAAGCATAGAGACCAAAGGTTTTTTTAATTTCAAATCATCATAAATATCTCAGTTTGCTCTTTCCGCTTCTGTTATGGGTCTACGGCCATTATAAATATTGTAATTCTACCGCGACTTACAACTTCAAGTGGGTAAAAATTACTTAATCATTATAATTTGAATCAGGTAATTATATGCTAATTTATTTATTTTCATGCTCATTTCTCATTCTAATCCTCTGCTTCGAAGGACAGACGGTGGGATCAAACCCAACTCCAGGGCACATTAAAGCTGCCGGCGTTAATTGGTGTCTGAAAGTGAGGACATGGGAGATTCCCCTACAGCACCGATTTTCTGCCCAACGCTGGGCCGACTGCATCAACATGTGGCCCAATGATGTCCTAACATTCAGCGCAAACAGTGTGTTTGGGTCATTGCTGAATTCTTAGAAATATTGATAAAAACGTTGTTTTTAATCTAAAATTTGGGAAAAAAATGAAATCATGATTCTGTCGGATCCGGAATGAAATGAGTTTTTAAACATCTAGATTTGCAAAATGTTTGGTCTCAAAATAAACAAATATAAATAATTTTCAGCCACTTGAAGTTGTGGGACGCAGTAGCGAAACACAACAAGTGTACATGCAATTTTAAATTATTTAATTTAGCGCTTTAAAAGTTAACCCTTTAGCCGCCAAATTATTCAATCTGAATTTTCACCCACTTGAATTTGTGTCTCGCTGACGCGATCCACAACTTCAAGTGAGTGAAAATTATTCAGATTTGACAAAATGGAGGTCAACTGTTCTCAAATATTGCTCATTGATGTCACATTTTATCTTAAACATAATTAAAATGTGGTACTTGATGTGCTAAAAAAAAAGCCAGCGAAAATAATGTCTTTTTAAAAATAAAGGAAATTGATTGATCCTCCTATAATAGCCTGTTCCTTTTCCAATAATTTCTCGTATGTTTTCTATTTGTGCCTATGTAGCCGGGTGTGTGTATGGCGGACTGGAGTGATTACTACTCTGGCCAACAAGTCGATTCTTTAGCTCGATTGGTAACGCATCACGATGCCAGGGTCGGTGGTTCGATCCCCCCCCCCCCCCGGGGGGCGGGCGGCACCCCTGGTGCAGTGATTAAAGCTGCCTGCTTGGAAAGTCGGAGATCGCGGGTTTGAACCCCACTATGGCCTTCAAGTTTCATACAAAAAACAAAATGTTTCTTCCCCGCTCACTCGTGAAGATTCAATGTTGTCGGGAGCTTCGTGACCGAGAGGTAGCGTGCTCGGCCTCAGAGAGTCAGGGCTCAAATTTTGAATCCTGTGTCCGGAAGGCCGTGTCATATCATTCATCTCACCATCGTCAGGAGGTTATCCTGGCCCCGTTTAGCCTAGATGTGTGCACAAAGGTGGCCTACAACCCCATTCATTTCATTTTCATATCATTTCGATCCCCGGGCTGGGCAATTTCAACACTGTTACACCTAAATTAGCTAACAAAGAGTGATCACGATATTGTTATATATATTTAAAAGACATATTTTCATTTCTAAGCTTACCCTACAAATTGCTAGAAATGTCCGATAAAACTCCTATATTCAATAAATAATTCATGTATTTCCTATACTATTTTGTTTGTAAATCCCGGAATCATTGCTATTCCTTACTACATGAGTTGTTGTGTGTTTTAAAAGCGAAATATTGTATGCTTGTTATTCCAAGAAACAGATGAAGGAAATGTTTGGTTTTTTTAAATATATAATTTATTATAAATAAATGACTATCATAATTATAATTACTATTTATGAATCGACACATAGATCTAAATAATGGTGTGTGTTCTTTTGTCACAATATATGCTTACCATGCGTCGTTTACTGTTAGCATTGCATTTTGTTGCATATTATGTCCTGCTAGGTGCCTATATATATTCAAGCATCTTTCAAGCCAAGTAAAAGTTTACTAAGAATGATAAAATAACTTCTGATATGCTCAGTTCACCAATTCAATTATCGAACGTGTCTGTCTTTCATAAATAATAATATTTTTCATTCATTTGAAGCTGGAAATTGCGTCAGCAATTCCAGCTTCAAATGAATGAAAAATAGAAACACCTCAGCGGCACAAGGGTTAAGATTCTTCTTGTTCTTTTCTCGTTGATTTTGTGTGTGCTCTCGCCTGCAGAGGGTGTGCAGCAGCTTGCATGGTGACATACTGAAAGGTGTGGAATCTCCCACGTACAGAGAGCGATAATGGTTAGCGATCAGGCCACGCTAAGTTTATTCTGTGCACACTGGATATTCCAGATTAATTTGTGTAATTTTTCTGTTTAAAATTATCTGTTTGTGTTCTAGGCGAGATGTGCAACGATATCTACGTTAATTCTGCATTAAGTGTATCTGACATGGGCAATGCACGTGTGCGTGTGCCGAGGAGGAATATCGGCCGCAGTGGGACTTGAACCCGGTACCTCCGCACTCCCGAGTCGACCGCCCTAGCTACTGATCAGCTATCACATTCTGATTTAACGTAGCTCGCCCAAAGGCACTCTTTGCTTTTTATGTACAAATGTGCCCTGTCGAATGCAGAGGGTCTGTGAACGTGCAGTATAAACTCAGCATGTTGGGCTGACATTGGGCCAGCGTCGTAGACGCTGGGCCAACGTCAGCCCAACATTTGGCTAGCGCCTCGTGTTTGCTGGTAATCATTACTGAAAGAAAAGTGTTTGATTGGCGAGGACGACATATGTTGGTCAAGTCAAGGCGACACTTTGTGAACGTGTATGCGACAGGGCAAAGCCAAAAGGCAGTACCTGCTCATTTGTAAAGTGAGCAGATACCGCGTTTTTGCTTTGCAGAGAGATACTACCTTTTGGCTTTGCAGAGCAGTGCACAGACAAACAGCAGTAACTGCTTACTTTTCAAGTAACCAGTTACTGCTGTTTGCCTTCGCACGGTTTTATAGAGATATATAACTATATATACAGGGGTCACACACCGTTCAAAATCAGAAGTTTTATGAAATAAAAGCTCATTTTCTGTCAGATGTCAGCGTAGAATACCGGCCCAACGGTGGAACATCATAATAACGTTGTTCCAACACAGAACCAATATGCTGAGCTTTATAGTTGTTTTTCACTTTGAAGGAAAAAGCTGCAGCAACTGTTTTATCTGACTTAGGCCGCTGTAATAAGAACCCCTAGTAATCAGCAGGTGTTTGAGATCTTGACCACAGTGGTCAGTGGTGACCGGCGCTCCTGACCCACTGCTCTCTTACCACCTCGTTCATCATTTTGATTGAGTGACCTCGCTCTGTCACCCTTTGAGCGACAGCGGTAGCGTTGGTATCGATACATCCGATGCTTCTCGTCAAGTTACTGTACAATCGCTTCATATTTGTATTTTTTTTTTAATTGAGGTGGTATTTTGAATAAAAAAGTCAAGGTAAAGTCAAAGTATATTTATTAGTACTATATGGCCAAAGGCCCAGTGTACAACAATTTTATAAATTAATTTAGTTATATTAAATTTGCAATTAATCTCTTTCTCTCATTCATTGCATGATAAATGAAACAAGCCACATCACGCATTGCATCTAAGTCACTGGTTTTCATTAAATTGATAAATATTTGAAATCCGTTTTGAGTTTCATCATATGGAGGTAAGTGCTTGGTAACATATCTATGTCTTAACAATTTATAGTCGTCACAAATCAAAAGAAAATGATATTCATCTTCAACCACAACACAATTTCTAGCATTACACAAAACACATATCCTATCTGCCATCAAATGTTTTGAATGTCTTCCCTGCTCTATCGCTAGTTGGTGATTTGAACATCTAAATTTACTAAACGCAATTCAATATTTGCGAATGTTATTTATTTCTAAATATGATTCTCGAATAAGATAACATTTGAACTGTGAATATATTGCTAACTTGCTAGAATTCTTGATACCGTCCTCCCAATTTGATTTAAAATAATTTTTTAATCGTAAACATAACACTTCAAAAAATACATCTTCATTCCCGACTCCTTGCTGTGCCCAGACATGCTGAAAACCAAATTTGTCAATAACAATGCAATATCAGTTGCCCAAGTGTGCCTACCATCATTATGTAATCGATATATCATTTGATAACATACATGTGGATACCTCGCTGTGGACATTTGAATAACTTTTAACCAATATTTTATACACCTTTGTTATTCGATAAACCTGTAATTCTTCTGCAAAAATCATACTGAACCGATTCACATATTTCTGAGTATTCAAAGCCCCACACTTCTGACCCATATAAAACAATAGGTAAAATCATTTTATCAAACATAGTAATAGCAATTGACCTGGGTAAAACACCACATTGATAACTGTATCTATAGAACATATGAAGTCCTTTTTTAGCTTGTAATGATAATGTTTTTTTACACATTGACCAATTCAAATTTGACGTAAATAATACACCCAAATATTTATAAAAGTCAACCACCTCAATAGATGTGCCATCAAACCACCACTTCTCGTTATTTTTATTTTTACCTCCTCTCCTAAACACTAATATTTTAGTTTTCGCAATACTAACTATTAAACCCCACTTTTTACAATATTTTGACAGCACATTTAATATTTTCTGCATTCGAGACAGAGTGTCCGTACCAGAGGCAATATCGTCTGCATACATAAACATCAATATATTTGGATTCTGCTCATCCACATATACACCTTGACAACCCTCATTTTTTATCATATCTACAAGTTCACTTATATATATTGCAAAAAGAAAAGGGCTTAAAATACATCCCTGACGTGTACCTACAGTACATTGAAAATACTCTGTTAATCCTGAGTGTGTCCTTACACAAGACTATAAATTTGAATACATAGTGTTTAAAACTTTTAACAATTTTCCATGAACGCCTGATTTAATCAACTTATACCACAGCAGATTATGAGGTATGGTATCAAAAGCTTTGGTAAAGTCAATAAAAAGAACATAAAATCTTCCCTTCTTTTTTGTAATATATTTTTGACACAACGTTTGTAAGCTAAATATTTGATCAATTGTAGAGTATTTTTTTCTATAACCAGCTTGCTCTTCTTTTTGCAAATTGTGGTTCTCAGCCCACTTAACAAGTCTGTTGTTTAATATTTTTGTGAACACTTTACTTAATACTGGCAATAATGAAATACCTTTATAATTCCCAACTTCATTTACAGAACCATTCTTATGCAGTGGACATACAATTGCCTCACACCATCCGTTCGGGTAAATGCCACTTTCAAGGATATAATTGAACAATATAAATAAATGAGGTATCAGGACATATTTTGATATCTTGAGCATTCCTCCTACTATTCCATCATTCCCTGCGGCTTTTCCATTAATCAAAGAATCGATTGCTTTAAAAATTTCAATTCTACTTATCTCATCATTTAAAAAGTCTACTGTGTTATTATCACAAGCATTACATAATTCATTATGCTGTCTAACAAAATCATCTGTCATTGTTTTAAAATCTTTATCAATATTCACGTCATTGTTTAATAACTCTTTAAAGTAGTTATTCCATTCTGACCCTGTAATTTCAGATTTGTCTATGACATTACCTTTGCTATTCATAGATTTAATATGTTTCCAAAAACATGTTGTGTCATTGACACTATCACACAATTGAATTGTCAAATATTCTTGGTCCCTTTTCTGAGCTTCTTTACAAACATTTAGATAACATTTTTTAGCTGTGAGGTAATTATTTAGATCTGATGTTGTTTTTGTCATTCTAAATCTATTTAGTAATTTATTTTTTATTACTTTTTGTTTACTACAATGTTCATTCCACCAACGAGGTAATCTGTGTGATGTGTTCCTCTTAAATGTTGTAGATATTGCCATAGATTCAGCAGCTCG
This sequence comes from Flabesymbios commensalis, assembly GCA_964017125.1. Taxonomy (NCBI): domain Eukaryota; kingdom Metazoa; phylum Annelida; class Polychaeta; order Terebellida; family Flabelligeridae; genus Flabesymbios; species Flabesymbios commensalis. The sequence goes on along the minus strand of OZ024917.1, from coordinate 33,785,441 downwards.
GTGAATCACATTTACTAATACATCAACAGCATTATTTACATCTCTAACTACTTCATTTCCAAGTAGGGATAATTGATATTGACTATGTTCATCATTTAGTTTGTGTAAAAATTCATCAGCTTTCTCCGCCGCCACTCTAAACTTTATTTGCTTGGTGTATTTTTGAGAATCTCCATTGCTGCTATACATTTGTTCTATAAAAGACATATATACACATATTGGAAAATGTGAACATGAGTCATAATCTATTATCTGAAAATGTTCACAATAACTATACAGTTCTGTTTCAACAATTACATAGTCTATAACACTTTTACCTTGTGCGGCTACAAAAGTTATCTCACCATCCTCATCACCTTTACATCTACCCTTCAGAATATGCATATTCATTTCACAACACAGATCGATCAATGATTTCCCAAATTTATTTAACGTATTATCTTTATAGTGGCGTCTATTGGTAAAATAATCTGGAGTATACCAATCAGCATGATTAATAAAGCTATCTGCTTCATCATTTGAAATAAAATCCGGTACATTTCCCACCCGGGCATTTAAGTCTCCCAGTACCAT
>OZ024917.1:32928477-33184668 GCA_964017125.1 Flabesymbios commensalis | reverse complement strand
CCTAGAAAACCGAGATATTGGGAATAAATACATTGCCCCAGGAGTACAGACAAAAGAGCAATGTGGGCTCAAAGTAGAGCCTATGTCACTAGAGCCGGCCGTACCTTAGCAAACATTCAGCCTACGTTTCACTTCTCCCACTACGGGGGAAACGCACAATTTTTTCGGGAAGAACCCATTATTTGGCGAGCGGCTGTATCCGACTACTGCATTCTTATATAGCCCAGAGTCCAATGTAAATCCATAGAGTTGGGAAATAAATTCTGGCTCTATGATGATTCCAATAGAAGCACCCCCTCGCAAAGCGAATGGTTCATCTGTACATGCCAATGGCGCCTGTGAGGATTCAACGCATGACTGCGGTGAAAAGGTCACTATTTCTTGACATAATAATAATATGCACCAATTTGTACCAGTCCACTATTCAATTTGTTTGTTGATAATTTTTTTAAATTTGAGAACTATATTTTAGACTACAGACAACTGAAATACAGTGGTATATAATATTCAGATACATCGATCGACGACAGAGTTGCCCAGTACATTTATAGCAAGACACATTATCCCAATGTTGGTTTAATGTTGGCCCACCGTTTTGCGACGCTGGCCCAAAGTTTCTATAATGCTGGGCCATCATCTGCGACAATGAAGCAACATTGGCTCAATGTCTCGTGTTTGCCGAGATCCTGTATGCGGTCATCATGTGGTCACAGGTCACGCCCTGGGGTCACCTCTGTGAGGACCAATGACAAATTTTGTTATTTTTACCATCATATCCTTGGTCTGGGGCCCTTTTACGAACCAATTTTGCTTCAGTGTTTTTTTATTGAACTATCGAGCAAGTAAGGTCAGTGAGTGAGGTGAGCGAGTGCGGACTGATACTAGATTAATTTTCTATGATCCTATCTCGCTCATGGTTAATTTTAGTTTTTTTTGTTCCCCTTTTGTTCTCAAACAATTTATGGTGTTATATTAGATAACATATCACAGTATTTCGCCTGAACTAGATAACCTGCCGCTCACCTATGTTCGTTGATCCATGCCACACGCGTATAGTGGATAAGATTTGTGGGCGCTAATTAGAGAAAATCAATTAGATTGATTAATGAAGTATGGGGAAGGGGGTGTTATATAACCTTGTTTTCACCTAGTGACGTCACTGTGTTTCACAGAATAGCCACGTATTATAGAACGTATTTGCTAATGTTATTTTTCCCCGGTATTATACCTCTCTACTATTAGCATGGCTAATACCTATAGCTAATGTTAGAACCAATGCACAAAATGAATGGGATTTTAGGCCATCTTTGTGCACATATAGGCTAAACTGGGCCAGGAGAACCTCATGGGGATGGTGAGATGAATGACATTACACTGCCCTCCAGACACAGGATTCTAAATTCGAACCCTGGCGGTCTGAGGCCGAGCTCGCTACCTCTCGGTCATGGAGGCTTTCCACAATATTTAATATGTTCGAGTGAGCAGGGAAACTTGAACGCCAGAGCGAGGTTCGAATCCGCGATTTCCGTCCTTTCTAAGCAGGCAGCTTTAACCACTGCACCAGGACTCCCGCCCTACTAGCTTGTATAACGAGTTTTTGATGTTTCACTTAAGACAAGCACTGACATTAATATAGACACGGTTTTAGATTCCGATAAATGAATTTGCATATATTGATGGATGAAAGCGTGATTCTAGTTTAGGTAAAATGTCTGAGCAAAAAATGTATATAAAGCTCTTGCATGTTATGTCTGGGGGTGAGCGAATCTGGGCGACCAATCGTCTTCACCGGTGTAACCGCCCAGATTACCCCCCTCCCTGACTGGACTATACCCGGGTATAATCTGGACTATACCCTTGGCCAGTCTCACGCGAGTGCATACTGCAGGAGCCTGGCCGTATTCTGTCTACGTGGTCATCTTGGGTGTGTGTCTGAGACTCTAACCTCACTGGATGTTTCAGATTTATAAATATGTCATAGAAGGTCGCGAAGAATTGAACTCTTGTTCATCTCTTATACACAGTCACATGTTTCCGTTGCTATATGTATTATATAGACACGTTGGGAATCTCTCATTTGGACAGTGACGTGTACCGAATTTCGTCATGGCGGCCAGTAATCATATAGTGGCCGCCATCCAGGTTTCTGGGAACACAATGACATCAGCGTGAGATTCCGAGCTTATCTATCTATCTGATCTATCATACCAACGGAAACAAGCAAGCTATGCTCTCAGCCAGCTGTCAACGCCTTGTCAAGAACTCTCTGATTGGCCGGTCTTGCGACGCGCGACATCCAAGGTATCTGACTAATTAACCTTTTCACTACCATACATGACGGAAATTTTCGTCGTCATTCGTCAATGAGCGTAACCGTAAAATGACACAAATTTTTGTCAAATATATACTACATTTATGTATTTTTCGTCATTTGAAGCTGGAAATTGCGTTAGCAATTCCAGCTTTAAATGACGAAAAATAGAACTCCTACACCAGTATATCTGGATCCTGGCATGCACTCCGGCCTGGAAGTCAAAGGGTTAAAATAGTTGGAGCCTATGCTCGATAAAGCAAGGTATCGCACTGCGTGCTCGTGGGTAAGATAACTTGTTGTGGAAGATGCCCAGACTATACCCCAGGGTATACTCTGGAAAATCCCAGAGTACACCCCACAAGCCCGGACTAAATAATTTGGCGCGCACCAAATAATCCAAGTAATTAATTGGTGCACACCAATTAATTATTTGATTCGCACCAAATTGTACACTGAAAGCATCTAATTGGTTCGCACCAAATAGGTTAATGCACGAGACAAGTGATACTCTGGCCAACAAAAGGTTAAGATAGTCTAGCCCCAGAAGGTTAATGCATGAAACAAGTGATGATCTAGCCACCAGATGGTTGATATATAAGCCAAGTGATACTCTAGTCATCAGAAGGTTAACATAGATGTATTAAGATAGTCTAGTCCCCATAGGGTTGATACAATGAGACATGTGATACTCTAACCACCAGAAGATTAATATAGAAGGCATGTGATAGTCGAGTTCTCAGAGGGCTAATACACGAGACACATGATACTCTAGCCCCAGAGGGTTAATGCATGGAATGTGACACTCCAGCAATCAGAAGGTTAAAATCAGAGACAGCCTAGCCCCCAGACGATTAATAGACGAGATATGTGATACACTAGAGGTATGGTAGTCTAGCACCCAGAGGGTTAATACTTTAGACATGCGATACTCTAACCACCAGTAGGTTAACATAATGATAGTTAATACGTGAGACACTTGATTTGCTGGCCCTCAGATGGATAATAAAAGAGACATGTATATAATCATGATAATGATTTGTGATAATCCAGCCGCCAGAATATTGATGCATGAGGCATGTGATACTCCAGCCATCAGAAGGTTAACATATGAGACATGCGGTATTCTAGCCCCTAGAGAGCTAGTACACGATGAAACATAAGATACTCTAGCTTCCAAAGGGTTTAAACATGAAAGATATTTTTTCAATATTAAATTTATAATTGATTGTTAAAGCAGCCCCTTGGGATGACATCAATTTTCGTTTTTAGTTTTGTAATGAAGTAGTGTATCCCCCAGATCATGATTTTTTTTTCAGAGTTTTTAGATTTTTATAAATATGTCTTATTAATATTTCCATGAAACCGCTTAAAGCCCAAACAAACGTTTTGTATAGCTAAACACATGCTGAAGGACGATTGAATGTTCCTACAGCACTGGGCCACATGTTGATGCCGTCGGCCCAGCGTTGGGCAGACAATAAGTGTTGCAGGTGTATCACCTCATGTCCTGACTATAAGACACCAATCAGACACCAATTAGCGGCGATTGCTTTGATCTCCTCAGCCAAGACATGGGAATATGTGGTATGAAGTGCTGCATATTGCTGACTTGTTTTGTTTACATGGCAATATACGACCTGGAAATATAACTATTTCACTCTTTTTCGGTGCTTTAAAATTGTTTTTTGACTTTTTTGTAGTTTTAGTTAAAGGGACTAGCCCAGGTCTAAAATCATCAAAAAATCGGTGATTTTATTTTGGCTTCTTAATATGACCATATGATGTAAACATGTCCATAGACTAGAACTGCAAAAGTTTTTAATTTTTGTACTGCGCATTCACCAGTTAGGCTAGATATAAAGACGAACTTCCTGATTTCTAATTATTGACAACCATGTCAAAAATAAGAAATACGGAAATTTCGTCTCTATATCTAGCCTAACTGGTGAATGCGCGGTACAAAAATTGAAAAAATTTGCAGTTCTAGTCTATGGACATGTTTACATCATATGGTCATATTAAGAAGCCAACATAAAATCACCGATTTTTTGATGATTTTAGACCTGGGCTAGTCCCTTTAAGATCAGTAGGCTATATGGCTTCATATAAGTTAAATTTTCAAAATTGACAACATTGAAAATGTCTCATCACAAGGGGTCCCTTTAAATAATATCTCCCAGAGTATACCACTATCTCCCAGACTATACCCCACCTTGAATCTGATGGGGTATAGTCTGGGCGTGTCGGGTATACTCTGAGACCTCCCAGAATATACGCTGGGGTATAGTCTGGGAGCTCCCAGACTATACCCCATACAGGGTATATTCTAAATACCCGGGTATAGTCAAGAATATACCCGGGTATACTTCAGTGTATGGGGGGGGGGGGTAATCTGGGCGGTTACACCGGGCCTCTAGGGCACAGAAGTTCAAGGTCAATGTGCATCGTCTGGGCGAGCGACTTCCAATTTCGGCGGATAATTAGGATAGAAACAGCTATTCCAAAAAGCATGGCTTCCCTGGTGCGTCCTATCCCAAGGCCAATTCCGACTTTCGTCATTTCGCGACTGAATGTCCTTATTCAGAAACGTCTTTTCACATCGCAATTTTGTATAGGCCTACTTCCGTCGTATTTTCTAATCCCGTTTTCGCAGCATATCAATCAATCAATCAATCAATCAATCAATCAATCAATCAATCAATCAATCAATCAATCAATCAATCAATCAATCAATCAATCAATCAATCAATCAACCAATCAACCAATCAACCAATCAATCATTCAATCATTCGATCAATCAGTTAATCAATCAAACAATCAATCAAACAATCAATTAGTCAATCAATCCATGAATCAATTATTAAATTAAATAATTTTAATTAAAGTATTTATTTCTTTTTTATTTTATTTATTTATTCTTCTGCTATAGCCTAAATAAATAGATGTTTTCTATTTCAGAATCAGACTCTATCAAATCATTCGATTCCGACTTTTCTTCAAACGGTTGTTCCTCTAGATCCCGTTCTTGCCTATCGTGAAAAAAACGGGAACTGGAAAAAAATCTTAGTTGCTGTGTGGGTGTCACTCACTGGTGGGAGGACGAGATCGTCTGTGGCATGGATAACTCGGCCAGTAGATATTCCGGCCACGCTTGCCCAGGCGAGCCGTTTTTTTCATGGCAGCGCGACTAAATCCACTTGGTCGTCAGCGCTGAAGAAAGGTCAAGGACATAGATGTAGACTGGAGGGGCGACGCGGGACAGGACGCCGTCTCTTCTTCCAGAAAATCCGATTTTTCAACCAAGTGATGGAGGTTTTTTAAGCCCTCCGTCACCGACTCCGTCTGTAGGCTATAGAGGAAAGGGGTCAAGGTCAAGGATACATTGATTTATACCATGTTATATATCGCTTCAGTGTTGCATGAGCATGCAGTAACTGCTCAGCAAAATCAAATTTTAAGTGCTAGTAGATATATATTTATATTTATATTTAGTAATTGAAATCAATGATAAAATAATGAACTAGAAATGGATGTTTCTGGCGAACAGTTTGCGGCATGCGGTCCCCGGCATGCGGTGTCCAAAATGCCGTCTCCGATATGCAGTCTTCGGTGTGCGTTCTCGGGTAAATATTATCCTGTTTGCGGTGTTAGGTTTGCGGTGTGCGGTTCGCGGTGTCCGGTATGTGGTCTCTGTTATGCGAGCTCCGGTAGGCCCTATACGATGTACGGTATACGTGTCCGGTATGTGGTATTCGGTATGTGTCCTCCGGTATGCGGTATATACGGTGTCCGGTATGTGGTCTCCGGAATGTGGTGTCCGGTATGTGGCCTCCAGTATACGGTATACAGTGCCCGGTATGTGGTGTTCGGTATGTGACCTCCGGTATGCGGTATACAGTGTACGGTATACAGTGTCCGGTATACGGTGTCCGGTATGTGGTGACCGGTATGTGGTATCCGGTATATGGTGTTCGGTATGTTGCCTCCGCTATGCGGTATACAGTGTACGGTATACAGTGTCCGGTATACGGTGTCCGGTATGTGGTGTCCGGTATGTGGTGTCCGGTATGTGGCCTCCGGTATGCGGTATACGGTGTACGGTATACAGTGTCCGGTATACGGTGTCCGGTATGTGGTGTCCGGTATGTGGTGTCCACTATGCATTCTCCGGTATGTGGTCTCCGGTATGCGGTGTCTAGTATGCGATGTCTGGTATGGGGTGTCCCATATGTGGTGTCAGCTATGCGGTCTCTGGTATGCGGTCTCCGGTATGCGGTCTCTGGTATGCAGTGTCCGGCATGTGGTCTCTGGTATGCGGTTTCCGGTATGCCATCTCCGCTATGCAGTTTCTGGTATGCGATCTCTGCCATGCGGTCTCTGATATGCAATATCTGATATGCAGTCTCCTCCTGGCATGCGGTCTCCGGTACCCTCTGTTATGCGTTTTCCTGCGGTCCCCAGTATAACACAATTTTACAAAAATGCATTTTGCAACATTTTTACAATATCCAAAGTTGCACCTCGAGGTGGGATGCTACAGTAAAATCTTTTTTTTTTGCTGTTAATTTTATTTCCATAGATATAGGACCAGCTGGATAGAAACAACTAAATCCACCAATATTTCCTTTAAATGGCCCAACATTGTGATAGAGTGAGAACGACGTGAAAATCGTTTTTAGCGAATAGCTTCTTAAAAAATTGTGTAGGTGAACAGAAATGTCCAATCCTCAGTCCGCCCCCATTTCCGGCAATGGCATGAACCCAGATTCTTAGAGTCCGCTGGGAACAGTTCCAGACATGTGGAAAAATGTTGTACCGCCGGTTTAGGTGTCTCCATATTTGGTCCCTGTGCTGTCGTACTAATTTAAGGATACTCAGGCCAAATTTCAGCTCTGACACCAAAATTTCTACTTCAAACCACAAAATTACCAGTCTATGCCTTTAAATGTCAAGATGCAAAGCTCAACATTATATTGACACCTGAACGTCATAGTTGAGATATGCTAACACATTTGATCCAGGCACAGTATATAATGACGTCAGAAATGTATGGTATTTGGTATGTTATTAAAAATTGAAACGCCACATGGCTCGGTTGTTGTAATGTTAGTACCCCAGCCCTATACCCTACCTCTTATTTTAATGTCTCTCTGATTCTCATTCCACCATCCTCAGGTTGCTCTCCTGGTATGGTCTAGCACTAAACAGATTTATTTATTTATTTATTTATTTATTTATTTATTTATTTATTTATTTATTTATTTATTTATTTATTTATTTATTTATTTATTTATTTATTTATTTATTTATTTATTTATTTATTTATTTATTTATTTATTTATTTATTTATTTATTTATTTATTTATTTATTTATTTATTTATTTATTTATTTATTTATTTATTTATTTATTTATTTATTTATTTATTTATTTATTTATTTATTTATTTATTTATTTATTTATTTATTTATTTATTTATTTATTTAATCATTTATTTGTTTATTTATTTATTTATTTATTTATTTATTTATTTATTTATTTATTTATTTATTTATTTATTTATTTATTTATTTATTTATTTATTTATTTATTTATTTATTTATTTATTTATTTATTTATTTATTTATTTATTTATTTATTTATTTATTTATTTATTTATTTATTTATTTATTTATTTGTTTGTTTGTTTGTTTGTTTGTTTGTTTGTTTGTTTGTTTGTTTGTTTGTTTGTTTGTTTGTTTGTTTCTTTATTTATTTATTTCTTTATTTATTTATTTCTTTATTTATTTATTTATTTATTTATTTATTTATTTATTTATTTATTTATTTATTTATTTAAATCATTTATTTATTTATTTATTTATTTATTTATTTATTTATTTATTTATTTATTTATTTATTTATTTATTTATTTATTTATTTATTTATTTATTTATTTATTTATTTATTTATTTATTTATTTATTTATTTATTTATTTATTTATTTATTTATTTATTTATTTATTTATTTATTTATTTATTTATTTATTTATTTATTTATTTTAACTCCTTTCCTATTAGACTGTGATATATTCATGTGCTGTTTTGACAGCTGTGACATTATTATATAGGCCTACATTCGAGTGCAATCTGGAAATGGAAAAAAATATCTAGATACATGTGGTCATTGAACTCCAGAAGAGAGACAGGAAGACAGTCAGACGTGGTAAAAATATTTTTATTCCTCATTTTTGTCTTCGCTGGTTTCGTCTATTTTTGTTTTGAATCGACCCCTTTTTTATGTGTGTGTTGGCGGTAACCATTTTGAACTTGAAGGTCAAACAAAGGTCATTTTAATCGAAAAACATGATACATAAATTTATCAACTCTAAATCATGCAGAAACACGAAATCGTGCAATAATATGGAACAAAAATATTAAACAGATGTGTTTTTTTGTTTTGCTTATTTAAAGGTTATTGACAACAAAGATAGAATGTTAACCAACATATTCGAATTCCGCACACCCAAATTATGTAAAAACAACCGCAAAAAATAATTAGCACCCACATGTCGAGCAAAGTTCAATGTTTAATATTTCAGCCTACCTTAATACACACATTTTCATAAAAAGGCTGCAATATTCTCTCATTTAAAAATATATATGCCATGTACAAATCTAAATGACACCCAGTTTTAAGCAAATACACATCTGGGTTTAAAAAACATAACTTAAAGCAGCTCCTTGGGATGACATCAATTTTTGTTTCTAGTTTTGTAATGAAGTAGTGTATCCCCCAGATCACGATTTTATTTTTTTAGATTTTTAGAAATATTTGTTATCAACATTTCTATTAAACCGCTTAAAACCCAAACAAACTCTTTGTATACCTAACCACTTGCTGAAGGACGATTGAATGTTTCTACAGCACTGGGCCACATGTTGATGCCGTCGGCCCAGCGTTGGGCAGATAATCAGTGTTGCAGGTGTATCACCTCATGTCCCGACTATAAGACACCAATCAGACACCAATTAGCGGCGATTGCTTTGATCTCCGTCCAAGACGTGGGAATATGTGGTGTAAAGTGCTGTATATTGCTGACTTGTTTTGTTTACATGGCAATATACGACCTGGAAATATAACTATTTCACTCTTTTTCGGTGCTCTAAAATTGTTTTTTGACTTTTTTGTATTTTTAGTTAAGATCAGTAGGCTATATAGCTTCATAATATAAGCTGATTTTTCAAAACTGACAAAATAAAAATGTCTCATCCCAAGGGGTCCCTTTAAATATAAATATGGCCAATAATTATGTTTTATTAGGTCGTTTCCATTGACCATGTTAACTAGCTTGCTTTGTTGTCGATTTTGATTATTTTGTAATAAAAAACATGTTTCAACGTATTTGTAGAGAAAACCTTTTAATCCACTGCACCATGCAATACATCATTAGAAAGTAAATTTAATTACATTTTATGTGGTATATTGCATTTGTAGATTGCTAAACAAAAATAGCTACGACAAACGTTTGTGTAGCCTTACCCCCTAATTTTTGACAGGTTTGGGGTAAAGTTCATCCCTATGTTTTTGCTGTTAACCTCTCATTTCATGTTTTAGACATATCAAGGTTTAAAAATGCTTATGCAGACCACCTTCACATTGATGGATCAGATTACAATGACCATTTACATTTCAATTAACCTACTTGAAGCGCTTCCGGTAAACACACGACGTTGAACCAATGTTGGTTTAATGCTGTCCCAGCGTCACATGTTATGCAGATGATCTTACCATTGATGAATAAACTTCATATTTTGCACGAGCTTTGGCCTTGACCTATAGGGTGGCCAATGGGAATTTCAATTATAATTAACCTACTGGAAGCGCTTCAGGGAAACACAAGATGTTGTTGGTTTAATGCCCACCAGCTTTCCCACGATACGGGGGACGTGATCATGGTCACGTAGGCCACACGCCTCTAGATGTGCGAATATATTGTGAGCGACATGTTATTTAGTTATTCCTGCAATCACTGGATATGACTGACTGTGATTTGCTGTGACTGGCTGTGGTTAGCTATGGCTGGTTATGGCCATCGGTGACCATGGTTGGCTATGGCTGGCTGTGGCTGGCTATGGCTGGCTGTGGCTGGCCGTGGCTGGCTATGGCTGGCTATGGCTTTTCTATGGCTGGCTGTAGTTGGCTATGGCTGGTTATGGCCATCGGTGACTATGGCTGGCTGTGGCTGGCTATGGCTGGCTGTGGTTGTCAATGGCCGGCTATGGCTCTTCTATGGCTGGCTGTGGCTTGTTGCGGCTGGCTATTGATTGCTGTGGCTGACTATGGCTGACTATGGCTGACTGTGGCTGGGTATGGCTGGCTATGACTGGCTGTGGCTCAGGCTGGCTATGGCTGGCTATAGCTGGTTATGACAGGCTGTGGCTTGATATGGCTGGCTCTGGCTGGCTCTGGCTGGCTATGGCTGGCTAAAGCTGGCTATAGCTGGCCATGGTTGGCTGTGGCTGGCTGTGGCTGGCAGTGGATGCCTGTGGTTGGCTATGGCTGACTGTGGCTGGCTATGCCTGGCTGTAGCTGGCTATGACTGGCTGTGGCTGGCTATAGCTGGCTGTAGCTGGTTATGACTGGCTGTGGCTGACTGTGGCTGGCTGTGGTTAGCTATGGCTGGCTGTGGATGACCATACCTGGCTGTGGCTGGCAGTGGCTGGCCGTGGCTGGCTGTCCCTGGCTGTGGCTGGCTGTGGCTGGGTGTTGCTGGCTGTTGCTGGCTGTGCCTGGCTGTGGCTTGCTGTGCCTGGCGGCTGTGGCTGGCTGTGGTTGTCTATGACTGGCTGTGGCTGGCTGTGGTTGGCTGTAGCTAGTTGTGGCTGGCTGTTGCTCGCTATGGCTGGTTGTGGTTGGCTGTGGCTGGCTGTGGCTGGCTGTGACTGGCTCTGGCTGGCTATACCTGGCTGTTACTGGCTGTGGTTTTCTATGACTGGATATGGGTGGCTGTGGCTGGCTGTGGCTGGCTGTGGTTGTCTATGACTGGCTGTGGCTGGCTGTGGCTGGCTGTAGTTGGCTGTGACTGGCTGTGGCTGGCTATTCCTGGATGTGGCTGGCTGTGGTTGTCTATGGCTGGCTGTGGCTGGCTGTGGTTGTCTATGACTGGCTGGGGCTGGCTGTGGCTGGCTCTGACTGCTGTCGCTGGCTGTAGTTTGCTGTGGCTGACTGTGGCTGGCTATGCCTGGCTGTGGCTGGTTGTGGTTGTCTATGACTGGCTGTGGCTGGCTGTGGTTGTCCATGACTGGCTGTGGCTGGCTGTCGCTGGCTGTGGTTGGCTGTGGCTGGTTGTGGTTGTCTATGACTGGCTGTGGCTGACTGTGGATGGCTGTGGCTGGCTGTGGCTGGCTATGCCTGGCTGTGGCTGGCTGTGGCTGGCTATGGTTAGTTATGGCAGACTATGGCTGGCTGTGGCTGGCTATGGCTGGCTGTGGCTGGCTGTGGTTGGCTATGGTTGGCTATGGCTGACTATGGCTGGCTGTGGCTTGCTATGGTTGGCTGTGGCTGGCTGTGGCTGGCTATAGCTGGCTGTTGCTGGATATGGCCGGCTGTGGCTGGCTATGTCTCACTCTGGCTGGCTATGGCTGGCTATGGCTGTCTGTGGCTGTCTATGGCTGACTATGGGTGGCTATGGCTGGCTATGGGTGGCAATGTCTCACTATGGCTGGATATGGCTGGCTATGGGTGGCTGTGGCTGGTTATGGCTGACTATGTGTAGCTATGGCTGACTATGGGTGGCTATGGCTGACTATGGGAGTTATGGCTGGCTATGGCTGGCTATGGCTGGTTATGGCTGGCTATGGCTGGCTGTGGCTGGCTATGGCTGACTGTGGGTGGCTATGGCTGACTATGGCTGGCTATGGCTAACAATGGATGGCTGTAGTTTGCTATGGCTGGTTCAGGATATGACTGGTTGTGGCTATGGCTGACTATGCGTGGTTGTGGCTGGCTATGGCTAACTATGGGTGGCTGTAGCTTGCTGTGGCTGGTTCAGGATATGGCTGGTTGTGGCTATGGCTGACTATGTGTGGTTGTGGCTGGCTATGGCTGACTCCGGCTGACTGTGTCTGGCTATGGCTGACTCTAGTTCACCGTGGGTGACTGTGGCTAGCTCTGCGTGTGGCTGACTGTGGCTGATTGTGACTGACTGTAGCTGTTAATTGCTACATGGCTATGTCTGATTGAAGCTGAGTCCGACCGGCTATTCCTGGATGCTTCTTTTTATTGCTGGTCATGGCTGGATGTGACTGGCTTTGACTGACAGTTGCAGGTTATGTGTGGCTGTGGCTGGTTATCAGGGTTATGGTTGGCTATATAGCTCTGACAGGCTGTAAATACATATGAGTATGGCCGTTTTTTTGACGTAGAGCCTCTGACAGTGACTGGCTGTGGTGACTATGGTTGTTTGTTGTTGTAGCTGGTTGTAGATATGGCTGTTTGTGGTTGTAGTTGCCTTGATTGTCTTGTGGATATGGCTGTTTGTGGTTGTAGCTGTGATTGGTGTTGTGCATATGGCTGTTTCTTGATTGTAGCTGCCAGTGCTTGTTTGTGGATATGGCTGTTTGTGGTTGTAGCTGTCTGTGATTGTTTGTGAATGTGACTATTTGTGTTTGTAGCAGTCTGTGATTGTATGTGAATATGGCTGTTTGTGGTTGTAGCTGCCTGTGATTGCTTGTGGATATGGCAGTTTGTGGTTGTAGCTGTCTGTGATTGTTTGTGAATATGGCTGTTTGTGTCTGTAGCTGACTGTGATTGTTTGTCGATATGGCTGTTTGTGGTTGTAGTTGTCTGTGATTGTTTGTGGATATGGCTATTAGTGGTTGTAGATGTCTGTGATTGTTTGTGGATATGGCTGTTTGTGGTTGTAGGTGTCTGTGATTGTTTATGGACATGGCAGTTTGTGGTTGTAGCTGTCTGTGATTGTTTGTTGATATGGCTGTTTGTGGTTGTAGCTGCCTGTGATTGTTTGTAGATATGGCTGTTTGTGGTTGTAGCTGTCTGTGATTGTTTATGGATATGGCTATTTGTGGTTGTAGCTGACTGTGCTTGTTTGTGGATATGGCTGTTTGTGGTTGTAGGTGCCTGTGATTGTTTGTGGATTTGGCTGTTTGGGTTGTAGCTGAATGTGATTATTTGTGGATATGGCTGTTTGTGGTTGTAGCTGAATCTGTTTGTTTGTGGATATGGCTGTTTGTGTTGTAGCTGACTGTGATTGTTTGTGGATATGGCTGTTTGTGGTTGTAGCTGAATCTGTTTGTTTGTGGATATGGCTGTTTGTGTTGTAGCTGACTGTGATTGTTTGTGGATATGGCTATTTGTGGTTGTAGCTGACCGTGCTTGTTTGTGGATATGGCTGTTTGGGTTGTAGCTGACTGTGATTGTTTGTGGAAAAAGCTGTTTGGGTTGAAGCTGACTGTGATTGTTTGTGGATATGGCTGTTTGTGGTTGTAACTGACTGTGATTGTTTGTGGATATGGCTGTTTGGGTTGTAGCTGACTGTGATTGTTTGTGGATATGGCTGTTTGTGGTTGTAGCTGACTGTGCTTGTTTGTGGATATGGCTGTTTGTGGTTGTAGGTGCCTGTGATTGTTTGTGGATATGGCTGTTACTGGTTGTAGCTGTCTGTAATTGTTTGTGGCTTTGTCTATTAGTGGTTGTAGCTGACTGTGCTTGTTTGTGGATATGGCTGTTTGTGGTTGTAGGTGCCTGTGATTGTTTGTGGATATGGCTGTTACTGGTTGTAGCTGTCTGTGATTGTTTGTGGCTTTGGCTATTAGTGGTTGTAGCTGACTGTGCTTGTTTGTGGATATGGCTGTTTGTGGTTGTAGCTGACTGTGATTGTTTGTGGATATGGCTGTTACTGGTTGTAGCTGACTGTGCTTGTTTGTGGACATGGCTGTTTGTGGTTGTAGGTGCCTGTGATTGTTTGTGGATATGGCTGTTACTGGTTGTAGCTGTCTGTGATTGTTTGTGGCTTTGGCTATTAGTGGTTGTAGCTGACTGTGCTTGTTTGTGGATATGGCTGTTTGTGGTTGTAGCTGACTGTGATTGTTTGTGGATATGGCTGTTTGTGGTTGTAGCTGACTGTGCTTGATTGTGGATATGGCTGTTTGTGGTTGTAGGTGCCGGTGATTGTTTGTGGATATGGCTGTTACTGGTTGTAGCTGTCTGTGATTGTTTGTGGCTTTGGCTATTAGTGGTTGTAGCTGACTGTGCTTGTTTGTGGATATGGCTGTTTGTGGTTGTAGGTGCCTGTGATTGTTTGTGGATATGGCTATTACTGGTTGTAGCTGTCTGTGATTGTTTGTGGCTTTGGCTATTAGTGGTTGTAGCTGACTGTGATTGTTTGTGGATATGGCTGTTTGTGGTTGTAGCTGACTGTGTTTGTTTGTGGATATAGCTGTTTGGGTTGTAGCTGACTGTGATTGTTTGTGGATATGGCTGTTTGTGGTTGTAGCTAACTGTGATTGTTTGTGGATATGGCTGTTTGGGTTGTAGCTGACTGTGCTTGTTAGTGGATATGGCTGTTTGGGATGTAGCTGTCTGTGCTTGTTTGTGGATTTGGCTGTTTGGGTTGTAGCTGACTGTGTTTGTTTGTGGATATGGCTGTTTGTGGTTGTAGCTGACTGTGATTGTATGTGAATATGGCTGTTTGTGGTTGTAGCTGCCTGTACTTGTTTGTGGATATGGCTATTTGGGTTGTAGCTGCTTGTGATTGTTTGTGGCTATGGCTGTTTGGGTTGTAGCTGACTGTGCTTGTTTGTGGATATGGCTGTTTGTGGTTGTAGGTGCCTGTGATCGTTTGTGGATATGGCTGTTTGTGTTTGTAGGTGTCTGGGATTGTTTGTGGATATGGCTGTTTGTGGTTGTAGCTGACTGTGTTTGTTTGTGGATATGGCTGTTTGTGGTTGTAGCTGTCTGTGATTGTTTGTGGATATGGCTGTTTGTGGTTGTAGCTGACTGTGCTTGTTTGTGGATATGGCTGTTTGTGGTTGTAGCTGACTGTGCTTGTTTGTGGATATGGCTGTTTGTGGTTGTAGCTGCCTGTGCTTGTTTGTGGATATGGCTGTTTGCGGTTGTAGCTGACTGTGCTTGTTTGTGGATATGGCTGTTTGTGGTTGTAGCTGCCTGTGATTGTTTGTGGATATGGCTGTTTGTGGTTGTAGGTGTCTGGGATTGTTTGTGAATATGGCTGACCCGATCCACAACTGCAAGTGAGTGAAAAATATTCAGATTTGACAAAATGGGGGTCAACTTTTTTCAAATATTGCTGATTGATGTGTCACATATATCTTTAACATGTTCAAAAGGTGGTACATAATGTGCTAATAAAAAATGAAAACCCGAATATATGCGGCACCGGCGGTTAAAGGGTTAAGGCACTAACCAGGAAAACAATCAACATAATATAATTCCCACCAGATATTTGATGAGAGCATTGTGCAGTGATTGAGTGAACATCCTGCTCCAGACGGCCTTTTTCTGATGTCAAGGTCAGGTTTCTGTTTTCCAGATGAAATATTAAGAAGATCAGAGCGCCACCTGGCGTAGGGACAGACAGATGGATTGGGCAACATCCGGGTCTAGCGTGCCTTATCATTATTAATGTTTGACTTTGTCCTTGACGGCTACACGAGGTTCTGGACGTGGGCTGACCCAGGATAAATGTCATAGGGCGTGGAGTTAGTTTACATATTAGTCCTTGACTGTTACACGACCCTGTGTACACGACCCTCTGTGGGCTGATCCAGTATAAATGGCATGGGTATATGGATCAGTTACAAATCTATCCATGATCTGTGTCAGTAACAGGAGCTTCTGTCCCAGCTAACACAAAACATTTGTATAACATTTGTACAATGCTGCACGAGCGTCGAAGACGTTGGGCCGATGTTGTACAGATGTTATACAAATGTTTTGTGTTTGCTGCGGTGGGCATTGTGTGAGTTTTCAAGGTGGGCGGGGGGCGTGTCGCATTGGTAGAGCGCATAACTGCCACGCCAGTCATGCATGCGTCCCGGGTTCGAGCCCCGCTGATCCTGATCCATTGTTTCTCCTTTCTCGCTGTGACTAGGCGATCACGTTAGTGGCGGCCTGGACCAGTTAAGGTTGCAACCAGACGAGTGTATTCACGTGAATTTCACACAGGACTGCGCGCTTTTCCACTGTTACTTCAATACCTCTATATATTTCAGCTTGTAGTTCTGTGTCTGTGTCAAATAAATCATTCGTACTTTAAGCAAACTTTAGGCACGCTCTAATGTAAATATTGTTTTCATGCAAAATGTATTATGTGATGACCCACCATTGGCTCAGCGTTTCGTGTGTGCTTGGTTATTATAACATAGTCCTAAAATCCAAATGGGGTCACTGAATACTGTCGATCTGGTCATTTTCGCGTATTTGGGACTTATCACGAAGTTTAGAATTCGCGAATTTTTATTTTTCCTCAGTAGCGCTTTTATAATAATATTTTTTGCAAGATTCTTGAATTTTCGATTTTATCCTCTTCGCGAAATTTCCGAAAATTAAAACCACGCGAATATTACAAGATCTACAGTAACTAAATTAAAATTTCCGATGAATCTCAAGATTTAAATATCATTTAGGAGTTCTATTATGCTATATATATATAGTTTTGCATCTTGGTCATTGTAAACTTGTAAAATAAATACACAAAACTGAATAGTTTGCTGCTAATGCTAAATAATGACATGATGATGTGGTATCTATGAGGTGAAAGTAACACACATGATGTGAATAAAACTTATAGTGATAAAATACTACTTATGTATATGTCTCCTCCGTAGATATGGAAGGGTGTAGCTGCCACTTTCCAAAGTGGCAGATACACCCTTTCATATCTAAGGGGACGATGTAATGG
Organism: Flabesymbios commensalis; assembly: GCA_964017125.1. Taxonomy (NCBI): domain Eukaryota; kingdom Metazoa; phylum Annelida; class Polychaeta; order Terebellida; family Flabelligeridae; genus Flabesymbios; species Flabesymbios commensalis. The sequence goes on along the minus strand of OZ024917.1, from coordinate 33,167,431 downwards.
ACGTTAGTGTGTATATCTCACTCGTTCAAAAATAAGATTCAAACCTAAATAAAATGAATTTATCCAAAAGAAAATAGATATTAATTTCTCTTCGTAGAAAAGACGAAAATATTAATTGTTTTACTATCGCTCTACATTTATATAATAACATGTAATATGTAATAGAGGCAAAAGCTCAATGAATACTTTTTAAAACAATAAACGATTTTGACAGCAGTTGATTTAGTAGCTTTTTCTATTCTGACACAAAAACATTTCGGTCACGATAGCAGAAGCCACCATAGTCATTTGACGGAAATTATTTAAAAGAAACTGAATAAATATTATAATTATGCACGAAAAAATAAAGACTGTATAAAGCAGTTTTAAATATTTTGTACTACAACCACAACAAATCAAATGGTTTGTAAATGGTATTGACAAACATACATTTTCAAGGGTAAAAAACAATATTTACAAATGTGCTATCGTGACAAACAGATAGCTGGGGACCGATCCACATAATACATCAGGTTTGTCCAATGGACAGAAAATTCGTCACATTCGTGACATTAATGAATCGCTTACTCGGAAAATTTTATTTGATATTCTGTTTATTTTTCCCCTTTTAACAGTGTAAGTTTTAATAAAATGATGTAATTAAACATTTAGTATAAATAAATACAATAATATTTAATATCAATAGTAAATAGGTCTATATTTCTCATAGACCCGAAAAACGGCCGATTGTGAAATTATAAAATTTATTTACAATTTTCACAATTTTTTGTAATTTCACAAAGTGCTTCATCCAACTATTTCTAGCGTGGCATTGCGCCATGCTGTTTTTCTTGCTGCCATTCGCAGGCAGTATGCTACTCTTCCAAGAAAAATTATTTACAAGGTGCCTTTAAACTATTGCCACGCCTTTAAACTACTGCCTGCCTGCCTGCCTGCCTGCCTGCCTGCCTGCCTGCCTGCCTGCCTGCCTGCCTGCCTGCCTGCCTGCCTGCCTGCCTGCCTGACTGCCTGCCTGCCTGCCTGCCTGCCTGCCTGCCTGCCTGCCTGCCTGCCTGCCTGCCTGCCTGCCTGCCTGCCTGACTGCCTGCCTGCCTGCCTGCCTGCCTGCCTGCCTGCCTGCCTGCCTGCCTGCCTGCCTGCCTGCCTGCCTGCCTGCCTGCCTGCCTGCCTGCCTGCCTGCCTGCCTGCCTGCCTGCCTGCCTGCCTGCCTGCCTGCCTGCCTGCCTGCCTGCCTGCCTGCCTGCCTGCCTGCCTGCCTGCCTGTTTGATTATATAGAATACATGTATAATGGTGTAGGATTCAAGTGCGTTTGAACTGTTTAATTAATCAGTTGTAGCTATATCCAACTGTTCATAAGTAATTTAATCTAAGCTAGTTTTGAAAATAATTACCTCGAAACTGTAAAGGCGTTACATTCAAATCATTTATTTTGTGACTCAGAGGTTAACATTTTATAATCATATAGAAAACTATTTTGGTGACAAGTATTTCAATATCGCGGGATAGTGTCCGGCAATAGATATTTCTATAAATTCAAATTAATCTAATATTGTCTTCAATTCTCGAGCCTATTGCCATGGGTAAAACTGTATACCCCCTATATTTGAACAGTTAGGAGCATTATACACCTGAGTATGGGGCCTACCACAGAGAGACAGATACAGACAGATATTCTATTGACATAAATAAAGCCATTACAGACTTATTTGTCATTGAAATAATGATATGTACATGTATTATATTCAAGAAGCTTAGTTTGGTATAATCACATGAAAATATACATGTTGTCACAATCAGAATTCAAATCATGCTAAGTGTCATTGCCACGATTATAAAACAGTGGATATTTTGAAATGTAAATGATAACTACTTAAAATAAAATTAAATGACATTGCAAAGCTGTTAGGATAGGAGTCTACAGGCATGTTTCCGGCACCAAAACCGGCTCACGCAATTGCCAACTTCAAATGAAAGGAAAATACCTCCTCACTTAAAAATTAAACCTGCTAAATTTCACAATGGGGGCTTTACTCAAGATTTATACATACATATTTGTTCAATTTCTGTCAAATTTTAGTTGTGAAAAAACAGTATGAATGCGCTTAAAAGCGTCGTCCGCACTTAAAGAGTTAACAGACCCTGAATCTATTACATATCACACAACTCTGTAGCGTGGTCAGTTTCAAAAATATAATTCCACAAACTCAGTAAAAGTAAAGTTAGAAATTGCGCGATTTTGAGATAATTACCTTTATTGTTCGAAAAGGCATTTGTCCATTTTCATAGCAATACACACATTTGAATTAAATTGAACTGATTAAAATAAATATTCATTTCAACCCCATTAAAATTAACGTATAGTTCTAAAATTTTGTAAGCTTTAGTGATGTCGTCTAGCGATAGTACCTCTTATTGAGGGCGCCCTTATGTCTGTGGGTGGAAAAAACGAGACATTTTTGCCAATTTTCACCAGTTTTTTCTTTCATTTTTGTTATTATAGCTATAATCAGGTAATTTGGTGCTTACTAAAGACGTTTAAAGAACTATTATGATCACTTCACTTCATATTGCATACCTTCTAAAACGTGTGATAGCTTAAAGGGACTGGCCCACGCTAAAATCATAAAAAAATCGGTGATTTTATTTCGGGTTCTTAATATGACCATATGATGTAAGCATGTACATAGACTAGAACTGCAAATTTTTATAATTTTTGTGCTGCGCATTCACCAGTTAGGCTAGATATAGAAACGAAATTCCTGATTTCTAATTATTGACAACCATGTCAAAAATAGGAAATGCGGGAATTTCGTCTCTATATCTAGTCTAACTGATGAATGCGCAGCACAAAAATTATAAAAATTTGCAGTTCTAGTCTATGTACATGCTTACATCATATGGTCATATTAAGAACCCGAAATAAAATCACCGATTTTTTTATGATTTTAGCGTGGGCCAGTCCCTTTAAAGTTCGATATGTTTGTAAAAATGTAATTTTACTCATCCCCCTCGTGTTCAATTGAGTTTGTGGAAAAGTGTACAGATTACTGGTTCATACTGTCAACACATGCACGTGGAAGCATACATACAGCTGAAGAGTTTCCATTCCGCGATTTTAAATCATATGTGGCGTTTTTATTTTATCACATTTTTATTTTATCAAACACAAACTACATGTGCATAAGGCAAACTTAATATTCTAAAAATATAAATAAAGTGTAGACAATTATAATGACAAATATCTGTATGTAAATTAAAATCGTTTTTTGTGAAGGTTTACTCAGTGACAGCCCCTTTTGCCACTAAGGGGTGTACTGTTGTGTTACAGTACCCATCAAAAGTATGGAACCACAATCTGATGATGCTGGTGTAGACAGGGGTACAAATAATCACTGATAAATATTTTAAGCATTTTTTCAGAAGCTTAGATTTAGTTCACCCTGTATAAAATGTTTCAACAAATAATAGATATCAAAATAAATTCGTGTTCACTTTGATGTCACCATACTTTTTACCATTAGTGCGACCTCAATACTGCTATCCCTAGACGACATAACCGTTGTTATAAGTAAGGGCGCTAGTATTATTACCATCGCCATCTAAAAAGGGGCTGCTCTCCTACCAGGTTAACATGGTAACATCTAAGTAGAAACAAATATCACTCACTGAATTAGAAATGTCAGTACAATTTAAATAAAAGATATATGTGAAATAAAATTCAACATCCATAATATCTATTTCTCGTTTAGCTTTAATTCGAAAGAAATCATACGGGAATAAAAACAGATGTAAAAATGAAGGTCATTTTGGCCTTGAATGCCCCTAGTAGCATAGTTTGTCAAACTGCGACTTATGACTCATTTTGCCAGATCTGGTCACATATAATGAGTGGTTTAGACTGAAGATGAACCAATCTTATTTAATTATACAAGTGTCGTCTGTACATGACGTCACATTATGCCTGGGGTTGTAGTATTTTAATTACGGACGGTTTCGCGATAAGCCATCATGCCATCATCTTCGACGTCAAAAACACGGCTACAAATGGCTTTTCCTCCATTGATTGTTCATCATCTGTGAAGGTGGTACAACAATAACCCTTTCAGCGCGGGGACCGACTTTAGACGTCAGATTCTAAGGAGTCCAAATATGACGTCTGAAGTCGACCCCCGCACTGAAAGAGTAAAATATGTATCACGATCGTAGACCCATAACCTAGGTATTCAAATGAAGCGGAAAGAGCTAAAAAGGCATTCATGATGATGATTTAAAATTGAAACAAACCCTTTTGTCTCTTTATATGGTCTATATAAACATATTTCATCGCTTTAAATTCAATATCACATTAATTTTGTTCCTACGAGTACTCAAAGGGACCCCTTGGGATGAGACATTTTCAATGTTGTCAATTTCGAAAATTTAAAATGAAGCTATATAGCCTACTGATCTTAACTGAATATACGAAAAAGTCAAAAAAACAATTTTAAAGCACCGAAAAAGAGTGAAATAGTTGTATTTCCAGGTCGTATATTGCCATGTAAACAAAACAAGTCAGCAATATTCAGCACCTTACATCACATATTCCCACGTATCAGACGGTAAGATCAAACCAGTCGCCGCTAATTGGTGTATTATAGTCAGGACACGGGAGGACACACCTGCAGCACTGATTGTCTACCCAACGCTAGGCCAATGCCATCAGCATGTGGCCCAATGCTGTGAAAACATTCAATCGTCCTTCAGTAAATACAAATAGTTTGTTTGGGTTACTTCTGGTTTCAAAGAAATGTTGATTAAAAATATTTGTAAAAATATGAAAATTCTGAAAAAAATAAAAACATGATCCGTGGGATACACTACTTCAGTACGGAAATAAAAACGAAAATTGATGTCATCCCAAGGAGCTGCTTTATCTGGTACTAGTACTGTACAAGGCAGAGATATAAACAGTTTTTGCTTCGATCAGTGACATATTGGAGCCGCCACACATACACTACTAATGAATTATGTTCACATTTCACTGATTTATCAGCAGCGATAAAATCCGTTCTGCAACATTGATCCTCTGTGTCTGTCAGTTTACATGTGAGTGCCGCTAAACCTGTAAACTGAGGTTGTCCTGACGCTATTGCACGTCCTCCACGGGGTGCACTCCCTACCAAATCCTATCGCACCAGCTTCTTCCCACTCAATGACCTTGTTTTCCAATCGAAATAGCTGTTGCGCTGTATACGAAATAAAAATCTGAAGCCGATCACGCCACCTTTCGGTCTCTAAGACATCCCACAATATTGAATAACGCAACAATTTAATCACTATCAATATCACTACCAACATTAACCCTTATCCTGCCAAGATAATTTATTTAAATTTTCAACCACTTGAGGTTGTGTCTCGCTAACGCGATCCACAACCTCAAGTGGTTAAAAATTGCTCATATTTGTTTAATTTAAAACCAAATATCTCATTATTGCTATCGTTGCCACTATCGTTTTCACCATCTCTATCAGCTTTTTATAGCTGTTATTATCACTATCACTACACCAATATGTATCGCTTTCGCTATCACTATGCTATCGCTATCACTATCATATAGCACTAGGTGTATCATTATCAACATCTTTGTCACTATATTTATCACTGTCGTTACTTCTATGATGATATTGCATCCACAATCACGCTCGTTTTCATTATCGATATGTCTATATTTTGTATCTCTGACACTATCGATTTCAAAATCAATATATATATATACTGGTTGATATCTCTTTCACTATTGAATTCTATCTCAATCAGAATCAATATCTTCAGCTGCTGTATTTACTTATCGATGTCGCCATCTCACTTCCCCAACTACTTTCGCTATCAGTGTCTATGCTAGCAACTTTCGATATCTCTATCACTTTGTTTTTTCTACTGTAGCAACTTTCGCTATCGCTATCACTGTGTCTTTCCTACTGTAGCAACTTTCGCTATCGCTATCACTGTGTTTTTTCAACTGTAACAACGTTCGCTATCGCTATCATTGTGTCTTTTGGGGGAATTTCCACTGTTACAAATTTCGCTATCGCTATCATTGTGTCTTTTCCACTGTAACAACTTTCGCTATCGCTATCACTGTGTCTTTTCTACTGTAACAACTTTCGCTATCGCTATCACTGTGTTTTTCCTACTGTAACAACTTTCGCTATCGCTATCACTGTGCCTTTCCTACTGTAACAACTTTCGCTATCGCTATCATTGTGTCTTTTCTACTGTAACAACTTTCGCTATCGCTATCACTGTCCCTTTCCTACTGTAACAACTTTCGCTATCGCTATCACTGTGCCTTTTCCACTGTAACAACTTTCGCTATCGCTATCATTGTGTCTTTTCCACTGTAACAACTTTCGCTATCGCTATCACTGTGTCTTTTTTACTGTAGCAACTTTCGCTATCGCTATCACTGTGCCTTTCCTACTGTAACAACGTTCGTTATCGCTATCAGTGTGTCTTTTTTACTGTAGCAACTTTCCTTATCGCTTTCACTGTGTCTTTTCTACTGTAACAACTCTCGCTATCGCTATCATTGTGTCTATTCTACTGTAACAACTTTCGCTATCGCTATCATTGTGTCTTTTCTACTGTAACAACTTTCGTTTCAACTTTCACTATCTCTATCACTGTATATACTACTTTAACATCAACTTTCACTATCTCTATCACCGTCTATCCTACTTTAACATCAACTTTCACTATCTCTATCATTGTATATCCTACGTTAACATCAACTTTCACTATCTATATCATTGTATGTCCTACTTCACCATCAACTTTCGCTATCTATATCATTGTATATCCCACTTCACCATCAACTTTCACTATCTCTAGCATTGCATATCCTACTCTAACATCAATTTTTACCATCTCTATAATTGCATATCCTACTTTAACATCAACTTTCACTATCTCTATCATTGTATATCCTACTTTAACATCAAATTTCACTATCTCTATCATTGTATATCCTACATTAGCATCATCTTTATCATTGTACATGTAATACAATTATTCTAAGATAGTCGATACACATGATACATGTAGGCTACATATGTAGGCCTATATCTCACCAGACAATACTGACAGGAGCACATAATGTCAGGCCTTAATACTGTGGATCTGGTGATTTTAGCTTGTTTAAATTTTCACAAATTTCTGATTTTGGGACTTGTCACGAAGTTTGGAATTCACGAATTTTTATTTTTCTTTTGTAGCGCTAGCCCATAAATAATAATAGTTTAAGCGAGATTCTAGAATTCACAATATTGTCCTCTTCGCGAAATTCGTGAAAATTAAAACCTCGCGTTTATTACCAGATCTACAGTATCCACATTCCACAGGATGTCAAGCCAAGTTGGACACAAAATATAGCATTTTACATGTAATTATGTAGTCAAACCCCTCCCTGGTACACCCCACCCTCTCTTAAACATGTTTAAAGAAGATGTTAATTTATTTAAAAATAGTCACATTCCTGGCCAGGTGTATTCCGTGGCTTGACCATATGGTTTAGAATGTCAAGGTCACAGTTTTTGTTAGGTATTGCAATATTGGCCAGATAAAAAATCAGGTCAATTCCTGAATATTTCTACAGCATACATTCTACAGTGTAATCAATCAGAGCCACTAGCTGACGCTAAAGGAAGGATAATGGATCTGATGAATGAGAATGAGATAACACAGGACGCGGGCCAACTTAATGCTGTTTAACCCTTTAGCTGCCGGTCCCGATTATATTAGTTTTTTCATTTTTATTGGCACATTAAATACTAGTTTTTGAGCATGTCAAAGAAAAAACGTGCCACCAATCAACAAGTTTTTAAAGTCGTTGACCTCCATTTTGTCAAATCTGAGTAATTTCCACTCAATAGAAGTTATCGAGACACAACTTGAAGTGGATGAAAATTATTTGGCGGTTAAAGGGTTAAATCTGGCCCAGGATCAACCCTGCTGTTCTGACGCTGGTATTTATTGTCTATTACAGTTTACATTTTCAATATTTCAACCAAAGATTCTCTTTCCCTGCAAAATTAATTCGAAATTATGATGTCACATTGTGTAATTATTTGAAATGAACCCTTTTATTACCAGATCCGTCATAACTGGGGATCCCCAGCCATTGTTATTGTTTTATATTTTCACAGATTAATTTGCCACGTAGGCTAATGTAGGCCTGATCATATAAGTAGCCTAAGTCGTAAGTCGTATCTGTCACTATGCAAGGTAGCAGATACGACTCTTTAATACTTTTATTGACGAATGAAAAATGAAAATTCAAATTTGAAAGCACAGCTTTATTCTCTTGACAGAATTCACGATAAATGTAGGCTGATTTATGCATGCCAGAATACCCGTCCCAGGGTATCGTCCAAACACATCCGTCAAGCAGTGTTGTTTGGCTGGAGAAGATGGGTGTGGTGGTGGTAGGGGGAGGGGGGGATAGGGGTGATGAAGGGGGTCTTTTATTGCTCATTCTTTTATCTCCCAGGCGGGGCCCAAGACGGGTGTTTATAGCGAGGGTGCGAGGTCGAAAAAGGCGCGATATCTACCATTCTACCCCGTATATAAATATAACGATTGCGCAAAAAAAGCTTGACTTTATTCTCATTCCGAATCTGGAACAGTGTGATAACGAGTATGGAGGCTATTATCTACAAATTTACTGCCGTACAAATTTAAAAGGCAGTATCTGCTTAATTTACAAGTAAGCAGATATAGGGCCTATATATACTACCTTTTCGCTTTGCAGAGCAGCAAACTGGGGGAAACAAGCGCGGTTACCAGGTTACAGACACATTTGCTAGGGTATACATAGCAATACTCTGACTGTATATCCTCACTAGAGAATCTATATGGAGTCCGATCATTGAACTGTCTACCCTAGCTAACGTATATAATTAATAAATTACTCAATTAAACCACGTACACTTCACCCCAGTGCACAAAATGCTAGTAAGCCTACTATATCGTCGCCTCGGAGCTAAAGGATCCTATCTGCCACTCTAACGAGTGTCGGAGCTAAAGGATCCTATCTGCCACTCTAACGAGTGTCAGATAGGATCCTTTAGCTCCGAGGCGACGATATGCATACGGCATCGTTGGGAAGGCGAGATGGGCTCATCTCAGCACAATAGAGTCACCACATCAAGCCCGAGCCTATAGGCGAAAACTTATGTGGTGACAAGTTCTAAGATCCACCCATCTCGCTTACCAACGATGCAGTATGTATTTTCTCGTATGAATATCTATTTTAAACGGCTAAATCAAAATGTGCAGTGAAGCGTATAGGAGAGAGTGCGAGATTGAGATTCCCTTGCACTCATGCTGTTGGCTTTCACTATGAGACGTGTGGTGAGCTCAGCCCATCTCGCACTCTCTCCTATACGCTTCACTGATCAGTTTAATAATACCATTTGAGATAGATATTCGTACGAGAAAGCGATGCCGTATGTATATATTCTGTATGTGGTAATCAGGTAGCCTAATAATAACCGGCGCCGGGATCGACTTTAGCTGACGTCATATTATGACGTCTAAAGTCGATATCCCCGCGTAGTGTAAGGATAAATGGCCGTATTATAGACCCATAGGTAGGCCCTATTCAAATGAAGCGGGAAGAGCTGAATAAGACATTTATGATGATTTCAAATTGAGTAAACCCTTTAGTCTCCATGGTTTACACAAAAATATTTCAGCGTGGTAAGGGTTAAAACTTTATTTACCTCCACGAGAAAGGTATAGGCTTGTGTTTTTGGTCGTGTTTCTTTGTTTCTTTGTTTCCTTGTTTGTATATCTGTCCGTCGCTCGGATTACTAAAAAAAATAATGAGCGGATTTACATTAAACTATGATCAAGGTTAAGAGCCGGATCCAGGATCCAGATTGTGATCCGGATCGCACGGATTTGCATGTAACTTTTACCAGACGTGTGTCTCGGTCCAATCAGACAGACAGACAGACATTTTATTGACAGAAAAGAAAAGTCATTACAGACTTATTTGTCATAGAAATGAAAGAGATATATGTAAATGTATATACAAGATTGTTAATTTGTTAAAATCATATGACAATATGCATGGTATGACATACACAACTAAAATCATGTTAAGTGGCATTGCCAAAATAAAAACTGGGTACTTTGATAATATAAATGACTACTACTAAAAATGAATTAAAAGGCATTGCCAAGATAACATAAAGGTCTATCACTTTGTCTATCATTAAGTTTGGAGATCCGGATACGTTCCTGATTCAGGATTCGTAACACGATCATCACTTTTTGCGAATGTTTAGGCATGTGGGACAAGGGAGAACTAGGACATCGCTGATAACGCCTGTTGTTTTTAGCCAATCAGCTTCTAGGAAACATTTTTCTGTGACCCTTAGTTGCCTTTACCACATATCTCTCCAGAATCAAATTGCAGACAACTTTGTAAGTACAGTCACAAAACTAAAATTTTGAGTATAAAAACTTGTTTTTCTGCCTTTGTGTAAATATGTAAAGCAAGCTGCATATGTACAGTACCTCACATTTACTGTGTTTCGGGTATCCTTGCTACCTTCTTCGTGGATATGTACAAGGAATATGTATAAGTTAAATGTTGGTATTTTGGTTATTGACTAAGTGAATGGGTTATAAATATGGTAGGCATGGGGATAACTGGGACTATACGTAATGGCATGTATGGGGAGAACTGGGACATGACGTCCCACTTCTCCCCGTGAGTATCCCACTCCTCCACATATGTGAACCATTTCTTTATATATTGGATAATAATTGTCTAAATGTGTTTTTTGTCTTTTTTGTCTTTTTTACCCATTTACATCTGTTTATAATTCCCTTTAGTTCTAGTATCGATGGATGTAAAGATATACGTTAAACTGTCCCACTTTACCCCGTCAGCTCTCCCCCTTCTCCTTGCGATGTCCCAGTTCTCCACGTTTTAATTTTTTTTTCAACAGGCGGAAAAACCTGCTTCCCTTTACATCTCACTAAAATGGTAAATAATATTATGTAATAATATCTCCAGACTATATGATAGATACATACAAACTTATAAAAGGCATAACAGTAAGACACTAAGTAGGGTTAAATGACGACAGTGAAATAAAATGGTGTACCAGTTTTCCTCGTCCCCCCCCCCCCTATGTGGATGTGTGTTTAACGTTTTTTTGTATAAGAAATTGCCTTAAGTATTTCTAATGTATGTATTCGTATTTGTAAATGGGTGACTTTATATCATTTGTGCTGGGTGGCTTCTCTCGGGTGTCCATGGAGTCCTTGTAAAAATGAAATGAAATAAATCGGGCTTTAGGCCACTTTTGTGCACATATAGGCTAAACTGGGCCAGGAGAACCTCCTGAGGATGGTGAGATGATTGAGATGACACTGTCCTCCAGACACAGGATTCAAAATTCGAGCCCTGGCGGTCTGAGGCCGAGCACGCTACCTCTCGGTCACGGAGGCTCCCCACAATACTGACTTTCACACGTGGATGGGGGAGAAACATTTTTGTTTCTTTCAAACCGCCGAGACCGGGAGTCCTTGTAACTTGTATATAAACCTGGCCACCCCCAGATTGATCGCATGGCACATACTTTGTCGATACATAACTGTTTAGAGTATTTATATGCTTAGTATCGTCATTGGAGGATTTAACAATAGTCTACCAGGGTTGTAACTATTAATTTATTGATAATGGTATTGATGCAGTCTGAATTGTTAGCATAAATTGTTTATATCTATTGATCTAATTTATTTTGTGTATCGGCGCAGGTGCCGTCTCAGGCTTTTAAAAGGACTTGGAAAATAGTTCATTTGTGTAAGTGCCCCAGGCACCACCATTATATCATTTAGTATTCATTCCACCGTATGTAGACGTATTTGATGTAATCGCATAATAAATATTTCCATTTGTTTCACTGAAATGTCACTTAATTGACCATTAGTGTCGAAAAGTGACGTTAAGAAATTGTTTTACTCACTTCCTTACATCTGTCAGCTCAATGTCTCACACAACTAATTTCTAATTCCCATGTTCAGTTTTTGTCGTAGAGTCATGCAGCCCAACAGCTGAAACTCAATGACCTTGACCTTCTTTGTTTTCACCGAGCTAGCTAATACAATGAAGTATGGGGGAGGGGGGGTGTTACACAACCTTGTTTTCACCGAGTTCCCATTCAAAACGGTTTCCGGTGACGTCACAGCGTTTCACAGAATAGGCGAGGGCTTACAAGACCACATCCATTCCCATTAAACACAAAATTTTTGTATATTTTTAAATTCTATAGGCCTACAATGTTTGACCAACTTCGAAGACGTTGGGCCAACGTTGTATACCATTTTTGATTCGGCAGATTATCCAGATGACTGGGCACAAGGTTTGATATACCCAATTCATAAAAAGGGTGATCCACAGAGCTATCAGAAAGTTTCTCTGATTCCCTCTCTTGCGAAAGTTTTTGAATCTGTACTTGAAAATAGATTGTCATTCAAAAACTTAGTGTGCCGTGACGATGATCCTCTACAAAGAGGTTTAAAAAATAGTAATTAAATAGAGTTGCACTCACCCTGAAACTGCAGCAGCGCAATGCCGACGGAAAATTTCTGAATACAATCAAATCTATGTTTCTTAAAGCTAGCAGTCCAGTTAAATGGAATGGCAAGATTAGCAAGCCTATTAAAAACCGTTATGGTGTCATGCAGGGAGGTGTCTTAAGCCCCGAACTGATCAATGAATTCCTACAGGATCTCGGAAAATATTTAAATCCTAAATACGGTCTTAAGATATGAGACATATACCTTGCGTACCTCCTATTTGCCGACATTGTAAAAACAAAAATAGTGATTTACAACCAAATATATGCTAAACATTAATTTTCTTTCACACTGGCCGAAAATTCGCTTGAAATCGTGGACAAATGTAAATATTTATGTCTTTCGTGTAGTAATAATAAAAATATATTTGTAAGAAAAACCATACGTATCTGGCTGAACAAGCTCGCAAAGCAATATCCACAATAACAAATTATAGTCACAACTTAGGACATCTTACGCCAAAATTGTCTCTAAAAGTATTCCAAGCCCAAATAGAGCCCATACTGATGTATGGTAGCGAGGTAGTATTTATGTGGCAAAGAAATTTTGGACTTTGAGACGGTTTATTTATCATTCTTGAAAGATATGCTTGGAGGCAAACAACAAACCACATCAGTTATTATTTATGGGGATACAGGAAGGTACCCTATCTTTTTAAAACAACAAATTCTAGCGTTGAAATACTGGATTCGCTTGATCTCCTTGCATAAAAGCTGCTATTTGAGAATCGTGTACAACTCACTGGCGTCTCTTGACTTTATTGGTGAAACAAATTGGTGCTCTCACATCAGGTCATTATTATTCCGAACAAACCACCGCGACGTTTGGGAAAATCATAGGGTAGAAAATGCCAGTCGTCTTATCAAACAAGTTAAATTATGCTTGATTTACACATATAAAGTTGATTGGTCTAGCAAAGCCCGAAACTCCATAAAATTGCGAAAGTACATAAAGTTTAAATTCGACCACTCGCTAGAAGAATATCTGTTTTACATCCCTGACACAAGGTGGATAAAGGCGCTATCAAGATTAAGAATGAGCTCACATATGCTAGAAATTGAACGAGGAAGGCATGCCAAGCCGCAAAAATTACCACTAGAACAGCGCACATGTCAACGATGTACATCAAACTCTGTTGATGACGAAATTCACTTTTTAATTACTTGTTCTTACTTCGCTACACAGAGAACTAGTTTACTTGCCGAAAGCAAACTACACAACACTGAATTTGATTCACACTCAAACAATGACAAATTTATATACATTATGTCATCTACACATCGACCGTTAGTAATAAGCTTTGCAAAATACACCTACACCTGTATTCAAACCTTAAGCATGCCACATATCGGCTCTTAATAAACGGTTGTTATTACGTTGCATTGTTATCACCTGCTTCGAAATAATCCATATTTCATGATCTGACTTAGCGTATTGCCACATATCAAAACTGCTGTTGTTCTCGGATCTTATTATTTGGCTTTTAGGGCCGGTTAGGGACGTTTCCGTCGCCTTTGTTATCAGACGAGGAGGGGCGTTATGGAGGATCTCAGAGTTGCTAAGTCAACTGATTTTTTTTATGAGGTCGGGAATGTTTTTCTTAGATTGTAACTCCGAGTATGTGGTACTAATTAGGTCGTGATTGAAATGGCATAAACTAAACAATATAGTGAATTAAAATAAGCTGTAATGTTATTGTGTGAGGGCCAATATTGTAGATAATAAATCACTATTTAATTAAATCAACTTTAATACTGTTGTGTGAGTGCCATATCCTGCGTGAATGGCACACATAATTATTATCCGTAATTTGTATTGTTATTGCAACACTAAGTCTGCAACAGTCGATAATATCAAGGAATCTCCGGGCACATAGCGAATGTGAATGTGCGTGCATGGTCACATGGCTCGGAGTTACTTGTTTTGCGGACTTCGACATTTATTACATTTACCTGAGATTATGTTTGATTTTTAAGGTACTGTATAATCCTTAAAGAATCATTCAACTGCAAAATGCGCATGCCTGGGACGGTCAAGTGTAGGCCAACAGTAGCCTATTGAGTACAGATTGATGGCATGATTATAGCCACTGAACTGATTACAAGATACTACTTAAACGAGACATTGATACAATTCTGTTTTAATGCTAGGGCAACGTCTGCGACGCTGGCCCAACATTGAACCAACATTGAATAAATGTACAATGTTTGAGAGAAAGTCCTCCTGCCCAGCAAACATATCAAATGTCTTATTTGTATAACATTTATACAACGTCGGCCCAACGTCTTTGACGTTGGTCCAACATTGCATGAAGTCATACAAATGTTTTTAGTTTACTGGGTGTCAATACAAGCTTGGGGTCGAGCAGTTTCCACATCCCCGCAGTAATACAGTCAGTTTGCTTGCAAGCCAGCGACCAAGTAGGGGCAAGGGCAAAGGGCTTTGAATTATTAACTCATAGATGTCGCTCAAGTATATATGAACTTGCTGTGATTTGAGAACTTGCTCTTAATGAGTCTTCGGGTATGAAACGCATATTTAGTACTATTATGGAACAGGGCCTTGGCCTAACCACGGGCACTATTGCCTTCTGGGGGACCCTTGTCTTGCGAATTTTGACAGCTGACCACACCTTTAACGTGGTTTTACTATATCACTGTACATACTCCAGTACCATAATTATGCATTTTGTATATACAGTATAACTTCGGTTCCGGACCACCTCAATAAGCGGACCACCTGGCGTCTCGGACCACTTTTGTCCAGTCCCAAAGTTTTTCCCATTGACTTATTGATTAAGGATTAACCCTTAGCGGACCACCCCCGCTATTCGGGACTCGGACCACTTTTTTAGCACAAAACCAGTCTTGAACCTCGCTAAGCGGACCACTTGGGACATCAAGGGTCAAGTTTTCGAGCCTCCTGGACCACTGAGAAAGTATTCACATCTCCGGCTTCCTCGCTTGGATGCCCACAAACGACAAACAATGATTATCTGGATAAGACCTTGTAACCTCTATGGTCCTTGTGTGTTGA
The DNA here is from genome assembly GCA_964017125.1 of Flabesymbios commensalis. Taxonomy (NCBI): domain Eukaryota; kingdom Metazoa; phylum Annelida; class Polychaeta; order Terebellida; family Flabelligeridae; genus Flabesymbios; species Flabesymbios commensalis. The sequence continues at coordinate 33,151,758 of OZ024917.1, read as the reverse complement.
AATCCCTGCACCGTGATATCTATTAGACAATCTTGGTGAGGCATTAAAATTGCCATGGGCCCTATATGGTGGACGTCGCGCCTTCACGCTTGCTTGAACACAAGCGACATCCGTCTGATTGCTCATAATGAATCTTATTTCATGTTAATTTTAATTTATTGATAGCTTTTAATAAATAAGGCTTTAAAATTGCCATGGGCCCTATATGGTGGGCGCCTTCACACTTGCTTGAACACAAACGACAACCCTCTGATTGCTCAGAATGAATCTTATGTCATGTTATAATTTATTGGTAGCTTTTTTTAAAGTAAGGCATTAAAATTGCCATGGGCCCTATATGGTTCACGTCGCGCCTTCACACTTGCTTGAACACAAGCGACAACCCTCAGATTAGTCAGAATGAATCTAATGTCATGTTATAATTTATTGGTAGCTTTTAATAAAGTAAGGCATTAAAATTGCCATAGGCCCTATATGGTGGACGTCGCGCCTTCACACTTGCTTGAACACAAGAGACAACCGTCTGATTGCTCAGAATATATCTTATTTCATGTTAATTTCAATCTATTGATACCTTTTAATAAAGTAAGGCTGATAACGATACTGTATTCAGATCTTTGTAAGATAATTTATTGCATACCGTTCTTCTTGTAACTATTTTAGAAACTTGAATCACAATTAGCTACTAAGTAAAATTATAATAGGCCTATGATCATCGTGATTAATCGGAAGTAGCAACACTATTGTCTTTTCCGCCGGGAATTTGACCCTCAGAGCTTAACATATCAAAGTTATATTTTTTGTGCACATGTAATTATAATTCTGTATCTGTACTAGTTATTAGGTCTCGAGGTTGCAGTGATCATTTTATATTAATTGTATTACTGATCTGTAACTTACATGAACTATAAGAAATATACTGATTCGTATTCGTAACTTAGAGGCAGCAATTACGCGTGTGATTTATCATGTAATACGCCACATTCACAAGGCCATAGCATTCGCAGGGTCTGCTCTGATCAATTAAAGGGATAACCCAGCAAATACGAGACATTGAACCAGTGTTGGTTTAATGCTGGGCTGACATAACAGACGGTTGGTCAACAATAAAACAACATTGGGTCAACATCACGCGACATAGTACAGTGTTGAACTCACAGTCAGCGACAATTAGCAGATTAGATGAAGAATATGATGACCAACGAGATCTGTCTTCTACTACTAAACCTTTTTTAGATGCTCCAGTATGGATATGCTATTCCAGAGTTCTTCTGTGAAAAAAGGCTATCTGATACCGTTGAAAAGTTGATGAGTGCTCAAAATAGTTTGCGTGTTGATGCTGTCAGAGGCAGCATACAAACTGCGGCAAATTTAAATGAATGTAAAATAAATGGTTTTATTTTATTTATTATTTTTACTGCTAATAGAATAAAGATATTTATTATCTTTAGGGTTTCTACGCTTTCCAGAGTGTCTTTTTTGCTGTCATATATGATTTGTGGATCATACATAGTAGCTATTTTATCTCTGGTTTTAATACGAGAAACAAAATGATAGACCTCCTACGTTTACATATTGGCATTGTTCAAGTAGTAATCAATCAAAATAAGCTGTGATGTTATTGTTATTTTATCGCAATATTTAGTGTTTTACCATGGCAATGCCTTTTAACATGATTTTAATTTTGTATGTGTTACCATATAATTTGTCGTGTGATTTTAGCAAATTAACCATCTTGTATATACATATACATATATCATTTTTATGACAATTAAGTCAGTAATTACGTTTTTTCGTGTCAATAATTATCTATCTATCTATAAATGCTATAGGCCCACAAATGTTTTGTGTTCAGGGGAGAGCGGGGCTAGTTGTAACATTTTCAACATTTTTTAATTTCCACAAGTGGCAATTAACTTTATGAATGAAGTCATTTTGTCAAGTAAATAAATAATATTTATTGTATAATATAGAATATCGTTTAGATAAATATCATCGATATTTGCTTTGTGGTGCAGTGAAATATGACCCCTCCTAAAATGCTACAATTTGCCCCCGGTGCGGGTTAAGTTGTAACAGCATGGGGACAAATTGTAACACAGTCACTGTTCTCATTTGGACACAATGTAACACGCCATAGTGCAGCAAATAAACATACAACAGATAGTTTTTCAGCAAATAATTACATATTTATGTAATATTAAGTCTGTAATAACATTTAATTTACAGGTTTACATAAATAAAATTGAAAATGTCAGATTGTTAAATCAGATGACTAAATCATCGACATTATGCACCTGGTCAATGTAATGATGCAGCAAAAAGGTAGGTCTAAATATAAAAGATGACTAATACAATATATTAAGGTACATTTTTGTTATAAATGTATCTATATATACATATAATACTTATATGGGGCAGGTTGTAACATAGTTCCCATAATCTATTAGGGCAATTTGTAACACTATGGGGGGGGGGGGAGATAATAGGATCAAATTGTAACATTGATACAACTTGCCCCTACTCATCTGTTACATCTATCCGCCCCAAGCACCAAAAAAACGTTTGGCAACATATCTCACTATGAACAGTTGTTTTAGGTCATTTAGTATGTCATCATGAAAGACCTCTTCAAGATGACGTATAATCATTCACAGTTAAAATTGTTTCATTTTTTCATTGTCATAATTGATAATGTATTGGTATACAAAAAAATACTTTTCACCTCTTTTTTCACCCAACAAAGTCGTTCTCAAAAAGTCCTGGGTATTATGGGATGGAAATACATGATAATAATACATGGCTTTAGAAGACATAACTGACACCTAGTGAGTGTAAATTAATCAACATGGATTTAGTAAAAGTGCACTGTTACAACTTACCCCCGTTACAACTAGCCCGGGCGGGGGCCCTAGGGTAGTGGTTAGCACCGCTGCCTTTCACGCCAGAGTTCGGGGTTCGGTTCCCGGTCTCGGCGGTTTGAAAGAAACTAAAAATGTTTCTTCCCCATCCACGTGTGAAAGTCAGTATTGTGGGGAGCCTCCGTGACCGAGAGGTAGTGTGCTCGGCCTCAGACCGCCAGGGCTCGAATTTCGAATCCTGTGTCTGGAGGACAGTGTCATCCCAATCATCTCACCATCCTCAGGAGGTTCTCCTGGCCCAGTTTAGCCTATATGTGCACAAACGTGGCCTAAAGCCCGGTTCATTTCATTTTTTTTTACAACTAGCCCCGCTCTCCCTACTGGGTTGTTTATCATGAAAGTGACACGGTACACGCAACACACTTATACATGCATGTACTATATTATATTATGAAGATGTTATGACTATTTTGCATGTCCGTAGGCTATGTCAGCCCAACCCTTCAACCATTGGTCCCGATTATATTCGGTTTTTCCTTTTTTTTATTGCCACATTAACTTCGCACTTTTGGACACGTATGGAGATAAAACGTGACATCAATCAGCAAGATTTGGAAATCGTTGACCCACGTATTTTCTCAAGGCTGGATAATTTTCACTCACTTGAAGTTGTGGATCGCGCTAGCGAGACACTACTTCAAGTGGGTGAAAATTCCAATTAAATAATTTGGGGTCAAAGGGTTTACTGGTTTTACCAACATTATAACAATACCGGGTCATTGCCTCGTGCATGCATGCTGACATACAGGTCAGAACGGGAAGCTGGATCGATGTTAGTTTTATGGTGGGCCACCGCCTGCAAAGTTGGCCGAACAATAAAACAACAATGTGTCGACGCTGCAAATTATTCTGATGCACGTTGAATGACGCACATCAGACGTCGCTGTGCGGCCTAACATTCAGCCGCCATTGGGCCAACGTCCCGCTTATCGATAATACCGCAATCACATTACATTTTAAACGACTGACAAACACAAAAGAAAAATTACATAATGCCGGAGAAAAAAGCTGTCGATCCTTCCCAAAATGCAAAGGAGGTGAAATTTAATAATTATGTCGTTTAAATAACTGAAATAGCAGCTGAAAAATTGTTGTGCAAAAACTTGCAATATTGTCGAAATTATTGCGACAATATTGCACGTTTTCGCACAGCAATTTTTCCTTTGCTATTTCAGTTATTAATACAGTGTTAAGTGTAGCCAGGGTTCACCCTCTCTGTACTGGTAGAGCGTATTTATGACAATATTACTGTAAGACAATCGAAATTGCATGATGGATTCGTGGTTTAATTATTTTCTGTGGAACTGAAACGGTTAATAGGTCTATAAGCGGGTCTACCGATAAACAAAAATTATGTTGACACACTGTCCCCATGTATAGGCACGCTGATACTGAGTGTAATATGTTGATAGAAGCAAACACGTTCGCCCACTCAGACCTTCGGAGCGCTGTGGTCTTGAAATTGTCATACAAACTTGGATATTCACCCACTTTAAGTGTACACATAACTTGAAGTGGACGAAAATGTGAATGTTGTGTTGTACAAGTGATCGCTTACTGTCTTTTGGCTCTTTACGGCAGAATGGCGATGTATTATCTCTGCACTGTGTCTTGAAACAAAAGCGATTCATTTTATTCACCCCTTTAGCCGCCAAATTATTCAATCTGAATTTTCACCCACTTGAAATTGTGTCTCGCTGACGCGATCCACAACTTCAAGTGAGTGAAAATTATTCAGATTTGACAAAATGGAGGTCGGCTGTTTTCAAATATTGCTAATTGATGTCATAATATTTTATCTTTAACATGTTTAAAAGGTGGTACTTAATGTGCTAATAAAAGATGAAAACCCGAATATATGCGACATCGGCGGTTAAAGGGTTAAAGAAATTGCAATGGCCAATTTAGTTTCAATGTTTACCTTATTAACCCTTTGACTCCCAGGCCGGGGTGCATGCCATGATCCAGATATACTGGTGTAGGAGTTCTATTTTTCGTCATTTGAAGCTGGAATTGCTAACGCAATTTCCAGCTTCAAATGACGAAAAATACATAAATGTAGTATATATTTGACGAAAATTTGTGTCATTTTATGGTTACGTTCATTGAAGAATGAGGACGGAAATTTCCGTCACGTATGGTAGTGAAAAGGTTAATACCGGAGCGTATTACAAGTACGTCCTTAGCATGGGGATTGAACGCTGCATTGGGCAAAAGCAAGAATATATAATTATATTGCAAAATTAAAACTATGGCGCAGATCAAATGGTAGCCCCAGCAGTGATGTGTACATGCAAGCGGTACCGAGGACTGAAATCTTAGCTATTAATCAAATGGCCCCCAAGCATTATTGGAAAATGATTTATTTTTCATCTGCGGAATTAGCTCGCAGCTAGTCGATACTATTCTATTCTATTATATTCTATTCTCTCTCGCCTCCACACTATTCGACTTGTACGCCATTGTGAGTTCGGTTTTCATGCATGTCGTCCATATTGCCGTGCAAAGCCAAAAGGCAGTATCTGCTTACTTTACAATTAAGCAGATACTGCCTTTTAAAGTAAAGGTGCGGCCCCACCAGACGCCGCGCCGCGATGCACCGCGCTGCACGTTAAAAAAAGATAAACCGTACTGTTTATCATAGCAGGGGCTACACTGCAAGCTGCGCTGCGCCACGCCGCGCGGCGCCGCGTAATGAAAGCTGGGAAAGTTTATCTTTTACGGCGCCGCGTTTTTCGGCGTTGTTCTGTGGCCAATCACAATAGCCAGAAGAGTCACTTGTCGCAAAAAAAACCCTCCATGCATAATCAGCATCCAAAAAACCCCAGGATTTTCACGCGCCGCGCTGCTCTTGGTATAGGGCCACGTTTGCTTAATTTTGCGGCACCGCGCAGCGCGGCACAGCGTGGCGCGGCGCGGCGTTTGGTGGGGACTTAGGCCACTTTGTTTAATATCTCTGTTTTAGATCAGAAAAAATCCAAAATCTAATGAGGGAGGGCGGAAAAAAAACATTTGAGAAAAAAAAACATTGCACATTTTTTGAAAACATTTGTCATATTTCTGGAAAAATTAATGATGGCGACAAAATAAAAAAACTTTTGACCTATTGATAAAAAAGTTAATGAGGACAACGAAAAACAAGCAAAAAAAACATTTTTATCTCTCGAAATGAACTTGGTTTTTTTCGAAGAGTTTTTTTTATCTCCCGAAATTGACTGTTTTTTCCGGAAATCGGCAACAATCTAATGCGCGCTGGGCAGAAAAAAAACACGGTTTTTTTTTGGTAATGCGCGGCCCAAATCTAATGCGCGCGCTCATCTAAAACAGAGAAAAAAACATAGTGGCCTTAGCTTAAGCAGATACTGCCTGTTGGCTTTGCAGATCAGCCTAATATGGATGTATTTTTCATCTGCTCCATTTTAGATTTCTGAGAATTGCAATTTGTTTGCTTGAACGTAAGCCTACATATTTCATACTGTAAATGGTATACGTTTACCATGTTGGACCAATGTCGAAGACGTTGGGCCGACGTTGTATTAATGCTATTCAAATGTTTTGTGTTTACTGGGTTGTTTATCATGAGAGTGACACGTTACACGCTGCGTATTTATGATGCATATAGACACTATATTATCGTGACCTACATGTATCTGCACTAAATGAGTCGCATGTCGGCTCCGTACAAGTTGAGAAAATGGACAATATGCATGATATGGGCTGATAATAGCGAATTTAGTTTTTTGACAAATTTTGATCGTTTAAGGCCTAGAATTATCTTTTTAAGGCCAGAAATGGGTTCTACGCCCAATATTAGTCAGAAATGACATCACATGAGTGTGGTTATCAATTTTTTTGTAATTTTTTTTCAGCAGATTCTCAAAGTATAACTCCTGGGCTATAAAAATCAATCATAAAAATGTATATATATACAAAATTTCCAGGTTTGACCGAAAAATCGTGTTTGGCCATAAGGAACAATTTTTTTTTAATTTGAAAAACTCACAATTTATTAAAATGTTGTCATGATATAAAAGCCAATTTTTTCCATTTTAATTTTTGAAATATTGACCTATACGCGTCACTAAAATGATCATTACTCTGCTCCGGATCTAGATAAGTTCATGTTCTTGGTGTCATATCAAAGCTCCAGCTGTGTGCTATCCAATGGTATCATAAACTCGATATTATATTTTCCCGACATGAGACTCGTTAAGTACATATGGGTCACATATTATATTACGAAGATGTTATGGCTATTTTGCATGTGTGTAGGCTATATGTCGGCTTAGCCTTTCAACCCCGCTCCCGATTATATTCGGCTTTTCATTTTTTTATTACCACAAAAACTCCGACCTTTTAGACACGTATACAGAAAAAACGTAACATCAATCAGCAAGATTTCAGAATCGTTGACCGACATTATTCTCTCAGCTCTGAGTAATTTTCACTCACTTGAATTTGTGGATCGCGTCAGCGAGACACAACTTCAGGTGGGTGAAAATTCCAATTAAATAATTTGGTAAAATTGATTGATTGATTGATTGATTGATTGATTGATTGTTTGATTGATTGATTGATTGATTGATTGATTGATTGATTGATTGATTGATTGATTGATTGATTGATTGATTGATTGATTGATTGATTGATTGATTGATTGATTGATTGATTGATTGATTGATTGATTGATTGACCAGGATTTCTATGTAGCAGGAAGTCGCCGGGATGCCGAGTCGCCAGGATGCCACAAGAATGTGCGACAGGAAGCTAAGCTGCAGCTGGAAAGAAAGTTGTCAGACACTCTTCTTGTCGCGCATAAGTTGGCCCTGTTTACTGTTAGGCCAGCGTCTACGACTCCAGCCCAACATTAAACCAACACAGGATATACGTTTCACGGGGTTCAGCTTGACATTGACCCGTTGTTCTATGACGGGTGCAACAGTTTAACCCTTTAACCTCCGGTCACAATTATATTAATCGTTTTTTTTTATTAGCAAAGTAACTACGAGCTTTCAAGCATGTTACATATAAAACGTGACTTCAATCAGCAATATTTCACAATCGATGGCGTCCATTTAGTCAAATCTGAATAATTTTTACACACTTGAGGTTGTGGATCGCGTCAGCGAGACACAACTTCAAGCGAGTGAAAATTCAAATTAAATAACTTGGCGGGTAAAGGGTTAAATTCTGAACACATCTGCTGTCACATGTACATGTAGAGAAGAACGTGATACAATGGTTAGAGCGTGCGGGAGCCTTTTTATTGGACGTTTACATAGAAGAGTTCTTGAAGTAGATTATTCATTTCATGCAGAGGCTGCCCGAAATTATTTATTTCACAAATCTTCCAACCCCCATCTCTGGAGACTGCATGGTGGTCTCATTACCAATGCTGATCCCATGCACTGCTAAGAAAAGCCAAAAGGCAGTATCTGACTACTTTTCAAGCAGGCAGATACTGCCTTTCAGGGTAGTGCAGAGTAGTACACACAACTTTTAATTTTGATAGACATTATGTGTGATCCAGCTATACCATGAATATCTGAACGTATATCAGTCTATGCGGGGATATCTGTGTCTATGAAATGTGTATAATAATATTTCTCGGCTTTTCTTTTAAACCATTTTAACCCTTTAAGCGTTGAAAATATGTTTGTACAAACCATGGAAACCATTTCAATTTGAAATCATCATAAATGTCTTTGTGAACTCTTTCCGATTCATTAGAATACCTATGTTAGAGTCTACGGCCATTATAAATTATGTTTACTCTTACAGTGCGGGGATCGACTTTAGACGTCAGAATCTGACGTCTACAGACGTCAGATTCTGACGACTAAAGTCTATCCCCGCGCTGTAACGGTTAAAAAGAAACAGGAAGTTTCATGAAGTTCAACAATCATGACTATATAATATTCACGTTTTATTGCTGCCACACTTCGGCTCCTATTACATCTATTGACCCTTGTCCCGCTGGAGTATTTGTCACAATGTTTGTATTTATTTAAAGCTGCAATATCGCTGACGCAATTCCCAGCGTTGGCATAAATGACAAATATATATATATGTCCCAGCATCCGGCTCTAGACTCTATATTATCATCTCCTCTCTCCCTTTGATATTTGAATCGCGTTTACAATTCCCACCTCAGCTCTTACAACGCTGAAATATTTCTGTAAAAACCAAAATACCAAATGCTTTTTCAATTTGAAATCAACATAAATGTCTTAGTTAGCTCTTTCCGCTTCATTTGAATATACCAATGTTATGGGTCTACGGCCATTATATATTTTTCAATTATTTCAGTGCGGGGATCAACTTTAGACGTCAGAATCTGACGTCTATAGATGTCAGATTCAGACGTTTATAGACGTCAGAATCTGACGACTAAAGACAGTCCCGCGCTGAAAGGGTCAAGGTGAATATAAAATTATTGTGTTCAAAATCACATAATTATGCAAACCACAAAATGTCAAGGTTGAAGGGGGGCTAAGGAAAACACCGTGACATAATCTGATAATAATGTCATGCAAAGCCAAAAGGCAGTAAGTCTTAATTTTTTCGGTCTTTTGGCTTTGCAGAGCAGAATATATACACTCCCCCTGGTCATGTTATCCTCGACGTTTGACATTTTGATCCCACTACTTTTACTTAGATGGACAACATCATGAACATGGGCAAGCGTCGCAGACAGTGGCCCAGCATTGATCCAACACTGGGGCGACGTCGTGTGGCCACAACTACTCATTCCTGCGGTGGCCGCTTTTCGCGTTTTAATTGAGCGACTTTTTCACAACAAAAGTAGTATGTTTTAAAACAGCCGGGTCAACTTATTATAAATATATGGTAGCCCTTGAACCTTTGTGACAGTAACTATTTTTTTTTCAGTAAATTATTACCCAGCAAACACAAAACATTTGTATAACATTTGTACAACGTCGGCCCAACGTCTTCGACGTTGGGCCAACATTGTACAAATGTTATATAAATGTTTTGTGTTTACTGTTTACTGCATGCTTTTTGGCGTGACAGAGCTTGCCATATTATGTGTTATCCTTGACGTTTGACATTTTGGTCCAACTTTTACTCAGTCCTTGTCTTGGCAGCTTATCATAATGTGACGTGCCACATCGGCACCCGACCTATGTCGGAGCTTTAGATTTTGAGTTATGGCCATGTTTTGTTAAAGTAATATTTTTTGGCTAATTTTTTTTTTAACGCTGATCGAAAATACAACTTCAAAGCAATACAATTACAAAATATTGAAGATACGTTAATTTTATTTCTTATATAAAAAAATGATTTAATTTGAACTATTTAAACTATTTGTGAATTAAATTTAAACTTTGTAGGTCATTTTCTCAACATTTTGCTATATTTTGGGCTTAAGTTTCCAAATCTTGTTTAATCGATAATTTCCTAATTGAGATATATTTATAATTTTTGGTGCTGTCTCTCCAAACGCTACTTACTAACGTATTTTCTATATTTTGCGACATAGAACTGGTTTTGATATGGCACGTCACATATTATGGTAACAGTGCGACCTTTCTGGTATATAGCTTGATAGGCCACATGTATTGTGATTGTTTTCAACCCTTTAAACGCCATATTTAATTTTAATTTTCACTCACACCAATTGTGTCATCACTGACACGATCCACAGTGCATGAAAAGTGTACATCCAGCCAATTGAGGAGAAAACGTTTTACCGTAAAGCGTTACTTTGTAGAATTTGAATTTCTACCCAATTGAAATTATATCTCGTAACCAGATAATACCAGACGTCGACTCAATGTTGTTTTCTGGTTGGCCCATCATTTGCGACGCTGGCCCAGCATTAAGACAATATTGGGTCGACGTCTCGTGTATAAACGAGACATTAGGCCAGTGTTGGTTTAATGTTGGGTCAGCTTCGCAGACGGTGGGCCAACACTAAAAAAGCATAAGCTCAATGTATTGTGCTTGCTGTGATAACGCCCACTAAAGTACGACCCCGCATGGCGTTTGTAAAATTGACTTATTTGTTCAGTAAGTTGTTTGGTTATAATATAGACGGGCGTTGTCACATCCTAGCAAATACAAAACAATTTTCTAACATTTTTCAAAAGGTTATGTGCGTGTTTTCACAGTGTTTTATGATAACATTTCACCAATAACTTTATGGAGTGTTAAACAAAATTATTATAGTGAATATATTGTTTGCAAACGGTTGTATGCGTGTTTTTTAAAAAAACGGGGACCGACTTTAGACGTCAAAATCTGACGTCTCTAGACGTCTGATTTTGACGTCTAAAGTCGATCCCCTTACTGAAAGAGTAAACATATTTATAACGGCCGTACACCCATACCATAGGTATTCAAATGAAGCGGAAAGACCCAACTATGCTGGTCTCAAGGGTATATCAAACAAATTTTAGTGCTTTAAGGATTGAACATTGAACATTGAACATAGTTATATCGAGCGAAGCGAGGGCCCGTAGGGCCTCGCGAGCTCGAGAGATGGCATCGGTTGCACCTGCACTCACAGGACTGAGTCACCACATTGCATAAACTGGTGGAAAAGTTGCCCTAGGGCTTCATGACGTCTCAGAACTCCGCAGTTATGTTCTCATCTACCTGATTTAAAAATACGTACCACTGCAGATACTGAATCTATAACAGCATATCAATATATAAATCAGCCGATTTAGTTGTACCCTGTCACTGCATGTAGGCCTACTTCTGAGTGTTGACCATAACGTACTGATAACCTCCTAATTAGTTCTTGCCTTGGTCTCAGGTCTTAATCAGTTGGTGAGTTTATGGTTTCATAATAAAAAAAGTTTTCTCACCATTATATTTTATTTGTATGGTATTTAAGAACATGAAAAATAAAATATATTTATGAAATTTTATTGTTGCTCAGTGTAAATGGTCCTGATACATTGCAGTTTGTGAGATAACGACTGTTCAAAATATCAGTTTTTTATATTTAATTTTTTTCCTAAAAAGCATGTTCAATCACCATTCAATTTAATTATTCTTTCAAAAACTGCACAGAATATTTTAACAAGCTAGGTCTGAAGTTCGCTCGATCTTGGGTCCCACCCATTTCATATTAGTGTTGTTGTGAAGGTCAATATACTATATCGCGCACAAATAATTTCCATATACATTGTATTGTAGATTTAGCATACATAGTATCAAATATGTATGTTACAGTATATATTAAAATGTACCTAAATTTTCAGCAAGATGTAAAGTTCGAATCATGTGACAACAGATCTGAGTCGTGCATGATCACTTGATCTTAACAGCTGGTTTAACCCCTAACCGCCAAATTATTCAGTTTGAATTTTCACCCACTTGAAGTTGTGTCTCGCTAACGCGATCCACAACTTCAAGTGAGAGGAAATTTTTAAGATTTGACAAAATGGAAGTCAATTCTTTTCAAACCTTGCTGATTGATGTCACATTTTATCATTAACATGTTTAAAATGTTGTACTTATTGTGCTAATAAAACATAAAAACCCGACTATATGCGGCACCGGCGGTCAAAGGGTTAAAGGGTGTGAATGATAGACAGGTGGTGCGTGGGTTTGGTATATCTGTCTTGGATTCCGGAATTGCTCGCTCACGTTGGCAATCCTGGTTCATGTGTATCTGAATATATTACGTAAAATTGACACAACGTGGATTATTTCTTGGCCAACGTTTTTGACGCTGGTCCATAATTAACCAAGGCTATCAGCTCGGAGATCGCCTTCAGACGTCTAAAGTCGATCCCCACACTGAAATAATTAAAAAGATTGTAATGGTCGTACACCCATAACATAGGTATTCAAATGAAGCTAATTAAGATATTTATGATGTCAATTTGAAAAAAACTTCTTTGGTGTCTTGGTTTATACTATTAAAAAAATTGCGCTTTAACTGTTAACCCATCGCTGCGAGCGTATTATTCAGGCATACAGATTTTTTTTTTCTCATGAATCAAACATCAACATTGATCTTTCAAACAAGTACAAAATACGTCACATAATACATGTGCATAGCAATATTAAAGCTGACAGTTTAATATATTTGTTGATAATGCTCATAGTATTTTAATGGTTTAAAATAATTAAATAGGGACATCGATATTTCCTGATAATATATATTTAGACCAATGAATGACTGATGGTGAGATTGTGAGAGCGATATCGCAAAAACGTGGTGATAACGATACTGCAAAGTGAGTGAGTGAATATTTCTTTCCGTCAAACGCTTCTGCACAATAGGGCGGAGACCCTAGGGTAGTGGTTAGCACCGCCGCCCTCCCTTCACGCCAGAGTTCGTGGTTCGGTTCCCGGTCTCGTCGGTTTGAAAGAAACAAAAATGTTTCTTCCCCATCCACGTGTAAAAATCAGTATTGTGGGGAGCCTCCGTGACCGAGAAGTAGCGTGCTCGGCCTCAGACCGCCAGGGTTCGAATTTCGAATCCTGTGTTTGGAGTACAGTATCATCTCATTCATCTCACCATCCTCAGGAGGTTCTCCTGGCCCAGCTTATCCTATATGTGCACAAAAGTGGCCTAAAGCCCGATTCATTTCATTTCATTTGCTTCTGCACAATAATGGCAATATCGCGACAGGGGGAAGCCCAGAAGTCGGGACTATGCCCCATTCTTATACAGAAAGTATATATAATTTTACTAGTAATACATTTATATTTAACTTTCTTTCTACTCAGCTTTTCCGTGGTATATGATCATGATAGCTATTTTATCTTTGGTTTTGGTGCGGGAAACAAAATGATAGACCCTAATTGTTATCTTGGCAATGCCTTTAAACTTGTTTTAAGTATCAGTCATTTATAGTATCGTAATAACCAGTGTTTTTTATGGCAATGCAAGGTAACATGATTTTGGTTATGTATGTCACACTATGTATATTGTCATATGATTTTAACAAATTAACAATCTTGTATATATATGTACATATATCTCTCTTATTTCTATGACAAACAAGTCTGGATTGACACTCTTTCTGTCAATAAAATATCTGTCTGTCTGTCTGATAGCAATGTATTATTAAACTGTAGTCATTTTGAAAGGTATACATATTTGTGATCCGCCATGCGAGGATTCAGGGGGAGGGAGGTGGCTACATCCCGGTGGCTTTGTCACAATAATAATTATTTATGACGATATTTAATTTTAATGATTACATAACTAATTAAAACAAATTTAAAATTGCATGAAACAAAACGTAATAACGATTTTTCACAAATTATTTCAGTTATTGAAATAGGAAGGGCACGGTTATCAAAAAAACTATAAAAAATTTTTTTGACGAATTTGACCTCACTGCCTTTTTGGCGTGGCGGGTCACATTAAATTTTTGTTTGAAATTATCACAGTCATGTTATTATACTGCAGCTCTGCAAAGCCAAAATCAGTTGGGGGCGGACCATTTAATACCAGGGGGGGGGGGGGGTATGGTTTTTCTTCCTGAGAATTTTTTTTTTCCCTTCCTGCAAGAAAACATCACATTTTTTTCTTCGCGATCAAAAACAAATAATTTTTTTCTTGAGATGTTACGGACAAACTTTTTTTTCCAGGACATGTTTAAAGACCCATTCAACTGCGAAACGGGCATGTGTGGGACAGCCTCTAGAATATAGGCAGACAGCATTAATATCAGCAACTAAACTGATTACAAGATACTACTCAAACGAGACATTTACATAATGCTGTTTTAATATTAGACAAACGTCTGCGACGCTGGCCCAACATTGAACCAACATTAGGTGGATTGTACAATGTTTGAGGAAAAGCTGTTCTGTCAATACACATTCACGGGGTCAGCTGTTTCGCAATCCCCGCAGTAATAAAGTCAGTTAGCTTGCAAGCTCAACGCCCAGTTAAGATCCAGGGCTAAAAGCTTTGAGCTTTTGTGAAATTATTACCTCATAGTCTAGATCTCGCTCAAATTTATAAGGACTTGCTATGATTTGTGAACTTGCTCTTAATACGGCAGTAGGTATGAAACGCATATTTTAGTATTATTAAGATATAGGGACTAGGCCTACCCACGGGCAATATTGCATTCAGGGGAACCGATGTACTGTAAGTTTAAACAGTTGACTAGACCTTTAATCCCATAAATTAAAAGGCAGGTGTTATTTTTCATGCTGATTCTAGTGTGCCGGTTTAATATCTTTTCGCATTAGACTTTGACCGAGCGGAGCGAGGGAATTTTTGCCTTTTTTTGCCTTTCTTTGGCAGTTTCCGGCAGATTTGGAAAGATTTGCTGGCTGTCAACAATCTTTTTTTTTCTTACACATAACATGAACAAATTATTTTTTTCCCACACTCAATAGAGCAAACTATTTTTTTCTGCCAATTTTGTCAACAAATTATTTTTTTACGAAACCCCCCCCTCCCCTGGTATTAAATGGCCGGCTCCTTACCAGCCCAGCAAACACTGGGCATTCGCCCAATGCTGTTTCTTTGGGTGAATGTCCCCTGTTGGCTGGGAAGTTACTTATTTTTTGACTTTGCAGTATTCGTGTGGCCATGGAAAAAAAAAACATTTTCACATTTTCAGGTGGAGGACTACCGTAGCTGCCAAAAAACAGTATCTGCTTACTTTTCAAGTAAGCAGATACTGCCTTTTAGCTTTGCAGAGGACTACATGGCATCGCGGCCATTTGGGTGGCGCCCGTCAGCCGACAACAGTAATCCCCGCTCAGTCATGTTCAGTTCGTGACGACGAAGGGAACATCACTGTTTTGCGTAATGTTTTCAACCTTGAGAATCATTTCGTGCCAGACAGAAAGAAAACTGGGCGAAGCGCTGCTGCCTGATCAATTACCAGGATTGATTGCCACCCGTGTTTCTCTCGTGAGACGTCGACGGTGGAAAAAAACATGACCGCGCTTCCGCGTGCACATGCGCCATGCCTTGTCCGGCTGGGCTCACAATGCGCATGGCGCCACCTGGCTTTCAGCATTATACCAATAGATCGTCTGAATCAACTTATTATTAATCATCTCGAACACCTCCCACCCCTTTCAAAGGTTGCAACAAACACGTGACGTTGAGCAATTCGTGTTGGTTTAATGTTGGGCCAGCGTCGCAGACGTCAGATTCTGGCGCATAAAGATGGTCCCCGCACTGAAAGGGTTAATTTACTCTGCAAAGCTAGTATTGGCAGAATATTAGGCAGTATTGGATGAATATTAAGTCACTCTGCAAATCATTCAGCTCGGTGTTGTATTGTATTAGGACGACAATGAGCAATTATAAATCCATTCAAACCCCCCCCCTCCCAGATTAAAAAACTCTTCAGTAAAAAAAAAACGGTGAATAAAAGTGACTTTTTTTGTAGTATAGCCTTTCAAAGTAGATAGGTTGTCAATGCAATGACACAATGTAATGGCAGTGTAAATACATTGTCTGCGACGTCGGGAGTAGCGGGCCTTGTGTAGGATGATGTGTAAATAGTGTGGTTCAGTGAAGCATAGCGACCCAGCTGCTTTAATAAACAGATTATCATACGCAAAACACCCTTACTGTAACCCGCTCAATTGATTTAGTTGGCCATCATCTTAGGGATTTTATCAAGTTAAAAAAAATTCAAAAATCCGAGAAAAACTCGGATTAATCAGACCATCCCAACCTGCCCCCCCCTCCCTTACCAATTTTTACTTTTTTTAGAAACATTTGGAATCATGAAAACAACACAAAAATCACAAAAAAACACAACATTTCCAAAAAATAATATAATTCGAGTTGGGGCTTGACACACTCACCCACTTCCTAGTTTTTCTCGGATTTTTTTTAACTTGACAAAACCCCTTAGCACACATACAATTTTATTGGGAAAACAATTATAACGACCTATATATTCACGTGCTATACCCAGGGAGCCAAACCCTCATTTTCAGGAAAACAGACATGTGCTGCTATATGCTGTAAAAGGTTGGCCGATGGAAATCATCTCTACATATACCCACGAACACAACCTGGTTGGACAACCTTTCAAATTTTTCAGGAAATGCACAAGCGAAAATCCAAGATGGCCGCTATAAATATATTATAGGGCCTACCTATAACTTTCAAACTGTTTATTTGAATTTCATGTGAGACATAATTATGGTGTCTAAGGATATTCTGCGTGCCAAGTCTATTCCTGGCACTATCTCATTAAGTTTTGGCATATTTAGGTTGTTGGGTTAAAGGTCAATGTAAAAGTGAATTTGAGAGGGACAGGTCGATCATGCGCCCTGAGAGTACTAATTTAGCGATATATTTTGCCACAATGACTATTTGACATGATATCTATGAGATTGTAGTAATGCGAATAGTCTCATTCATTTAATATTAAAACACTTCATGCATGACTCATAAATAGTGGAATAATGTTGTAATCTCATGTTGTAAAGGATGAGTGACAGCAAAATCAAACACGTTGATGTTAACCTTCTTATGTTTAATCAAAAAAACATTAGAGTACACTATTTTATAATGGCCGTAGACCCATAACATAAGTATGCAAATGAAGCGGAAAGAAACTAAAACATTTATGATGATTTCAAATTGAAAAAAAACCCAATTTTTTCTCTGTTTTATAGTAAAAATATTTCATGACTTTAAGGAGTAATACATTGAAAAGCTTCGATTCTTGTGACTACCTACCACTTTAAATGGCTGAATGGACAAAAGCGAATTTATTGTTTTTTCATGGATTTACAGGGCTAGTCCTATACTCATGCAAGATTCCTCTTCCCAGCTCACTCGTAATGATTCAATATTGTGGGGAACCTCTGTGACGAGAGGTAGCGTGCTCGGACTCGGACAACCTGAAGTAACACTCGAATATTCATGGTAGACGGCAAGTCTGAGTAGACTTATAATATAAATAAACAAATATAAGAAAGATGTTTGTGACTACCACTAAAAAATGGTTGGATGGGCAAAAGAGAACTGATGGATTTTTAATGGATTTACAGGGCTAGTCATATACTCAAGAAAATTTCATCTTTATTATTATTGTAGATAATGCTGTTCTGGGGTAAGATCGAAGAACTATAATAAATATTCATGGTAGGAGGTGTTTGTGTCTGGATTAAATATGAATACTAAATGTAAAGCAACATATCAATCGATATTTCAGCTAGACTAGCAGGTCAAACGAATTTATGAAACTTTTTTTGTTTATCATACAGTATACATGTAATGTTGCATCAGACTCAGACTCAGACCTCTTTTATTTGATTTATTCAGCAAAAAATATGATACATATTAAAATAATATAACAAAATAATAGAAAATGAATGAATCGGGAGATCCGCACTAAGACAAGTGTCGCTAACATACAGACCACCCAATAGTAATAACATAATGTTTTTCAATATAAATTTTCTTAACTAAGCGCAAACATAAATTTTCAACATAGAGCTTCGTCAGTAAATTAAAAGATTTTCAAAGCATTTTTACACCAATAAAATTGTTTTTTCACGATTCGTTTAACAAATAAAGTTAGAAATCAGACATTTAGATCCGTACAGGAAAAACAATTTGGAATTGAACACTTGGTTTTATAATTATCAAGAAAGATTTTTTTACTCAATTGCATTACAGTACTGAGTGAATGGGTATACAGTTTATTTTTTATATCGATAACACAACTATAAATGGCTACAGGAATGCTATAAACTTATAATTTTCTTGCAAATTCATGTCGAATTCTTGGTAATGCCAATAAAGTATTCCTCGTATTATAGCGATAAATAAATGATATTGACTGAAAATAACGTGGCAGATTTCCGTTTATATATGTATATAAAAATTTTAGCTGTGATATAGCAAAAAGGTCTTTGACTTTCAATAAGCCGAGCTCTTTGAAAAGTGGGTCAGTATGTGCGTAATACTTACTGTGTGTTATAATTCGTACAATCTTTTTTTGTAACCGAAATATATTATCTGACTGGTATTCCCAACATGAAAAACAGTAATTTATGTGTGGTAATATAAGTGTTTTGTATAATATTAAAAGTATATTAAAAGGTAGTATCTTTTTCATCTGATTAATTATACCAATCGCACGGGAAATTTTATTCGAAATGTTATTTTTAAGGGAATTCCATCTCATATTTTGATTGAGGTTTATGCCAAGAAAATTAAAAGTATCTACTATTTGAACTGAAGTATTATCTAGTATTAAATTTGGAATAGATACATTTCTTTGTGGCTGATGAAATACCATAGCTCTGGTTTTACCAATATTTAGTGATAATTTATTAAGTTTCAACCTTAAGGACATTTTCCATAATTTGTTATTTATGATATGAGTGTCTTTTGGATTGTTTTTACTGATTAATGTAGTATCGTCCGCAAAGAAAATCAAATCAAATAAGTTACTCGCTAAGTGCATATCATTTATATAAATTAAAAAAAGTAAGGGACCTAGAATAGAACCCTGAGGAACACCTGTTTCTATGCTTAATAGGTCGGAATTACACTTTTAAAAACTTACAAATTGCTTTTTATCGGTTAAATAATTTCGTAATAATTTATTAGACAATCCTTTTATACCATAATAATTCAATTTGGTGATTAAAATTTCGTGATCTTCAGTGTCAAATGCCTTAGAAAGATCTAGAAATATACCTAGTGGAATTTTGTTTGTGTCCATTTGAGAAATAATTGTTCCTATAACTTCTAAAGATGCTAATTCAGTCGAAAGTTTTATACGAAAACCGTACTGACCAGAATACAAAATATTATTAATTTCAAAATACGAATAGAGCTGATTATAAATGATTCTATCAAATATTTTCAAAATGATCGGTAGGAGAGAGATGGGGCGGTAGTTATTTAATAATTCCTTGTCATCTTTCTTATACAGAGGGAGTACCTTAGCTATTTTTAGCCGCTCTGGAAATATACCAGTGATCAACATTTGATTAAATATTAGTGTAAGTGGTTTAATTAAACTGGTTTTGATAGCTTTGAGTAATTTACTGGAAATACCATCTTTCCCCGTAGAGTTTTTGTTTTTCAATTCATTTATGTGTTTAATAATAGTCTCTTCATGTACTGTTTCAAATTCAAATGTTGATTGGTACGTTTTAGTAAGATA
This sequence comes from Flabesymbios commensalis, assembly GCA_964017125.1. Taxonomy (NCBI): domain Eukaryota; kingdom Metazoa; phylum Annelida; class Polychaeta; order Terebellida; family Flabelligeridae; genus Flabesymbios; species Flabesymbios commensalis. Next base: position 33,131,723 of record OZ024917.1, on the reverse strand, counting down.
ATCACGAAAATATTTATTAGACGGATCTTTAATTTCCTTAGAAAGTGAGGGTCCTATATTTACGAAAAAAATATTAAAATTATTTGCTATGATTTGTTTGTCTGTTATAACCTCATCATTAATTTTAAAACGAAGATTATGTTGTTTAGGTTTAGCATTACGGTTTAAAGCATCATTAATCACAGACCATGTCATTTTAATATCACCCTTATAGTTTTCGAAGTGGGTTGTATAGTAGTTAGATTTGGCCCTTATTATACACTTTTTTATAATACCGTTATATGTTTTTAAGCTGGTTCGAAGAGTACAAGCTTCTTCCGAATTTACTGGAGCTTTTCTGAACTCTTTATATAATTGATTCCGAAATTTTATCGATCTTAATATGCCAGTGGTGATCCAAGGAGATTTTTTATGTTTGTATTTATTAAATTTCACAAATTTACTTTGGAAATGTTTGTTTTTTAATTTACATAAAATATCTTCCAATATATTGCAGTTCAAAGTCGGATCAGCAGAAGGAGATTTATCAAGCACAGTACTGAAATTTCAAGTTAAATTTCAAGTTAAATTCTTCAGAAAATTTCTCGAATGAATCTCCAGTTTTGTGATAGACTCGAATATATTTCGGTGTTGTTTGGTAAGTTCTAACTAGTTCTGAAGAAGTAAAGTAAGGTTGGTGGTCGAAGAATTTATCAAGAAGTTTACCTGATACAGCGTTAAACATTGTGTCAGAATATTTGCTTATACAATTATCAATTAATGTACCTCTGAAAATCTAGTAGGCAGTGTTATCATAGGAAAAAAACACTCTGAAGTTATTCCATTAAAATAAGAACAAACTATATCTTTGTTATCTATGTCAAGTAAGTTTATATTAAAGGGAGGGTGTTAAGGTTTTAAAATATAGTTTTGGCCATTATTTTGGCTTAATTATACTATTCAAAGTACATCCCAAAATAAATCATCATTAAATTTTTAATATATGCCACGAAAAAGTGCATTTGAAGTAGGCCAAATGGATCTCATATTGAGGGTCATAAAAAACGCTCCCACTATCAGCAGCTGCCGTGTGACGTCACACGGTGAAGTCGTATGCCTACAGCAGTCCACTTGCACTGATCCTATAGTGATCCCGCAGTCACTACCCAGTTGTACAGCGTCTTGTTCATGGATTGTCCTACAAAAATTTAATGTCATCTTTGTTTAAATTGTTATCATGCCAAAACGTTGCGTCTCCGGTTTGTGTAACAATACAAATGAATATGTTACAGCACTAATACATGGCCAAAAGATTCCCAAATCGCACGCAAGTGGGATCGTTTTGTGAAACTCGACAGAGCTAACTGGAAGCATGGTTATCCCGCATATGTTCTGTGTGGTGTTCACTTCAGACAACTTAATGATTTCATATCTTATGGTCAGTGGAGACATACATTCAGTTTTCACTCCCGGCCTACCCAGGGTAAATGTCCCAGAATATATCTAGATCAAACGTCTAGTTCTAACCGTTAGGCCTACTGCTACCAGGGTTTATGATGACGATGATGACTTTAACACCCCCATAACCACTTATTACTACTAGAACGCATAACAATCACGACTGTTTTCAATTTCAGCTACTTAACTTTTATACACGTAGAATTGTGGTTCACACCTGTGATACCAGATTGCATTATTCAGATACATTATTATATAAATGATAATTTTTTGAATAAAACTGTTCATGAAAACTCAGCCCCACGGGGAACAAAAATAATTCATATTAGGTGATCAGGCCTACATACTGACCGACCCAGGGTTGTCACCAAAAACTTGGAAAAATTAGTAAGACTAGCCAAACGGCGCAGAAAACAAAATTAATATGTTTATTTACAATATTTCAAACTCTCGCCTGATAAAAGTCAATAAGAGCGCCGCTGGGGTTAAATTCCATAATTTTGAGAATTATTTTGTAAATAATTCAATGAATAAATACGACCGAACTTCCCATAAGTTTGTTTTGAGACGTCGAACGCAGATGGTTTAACCATCAACATGCTACACTTTTTAATGAGAAAAGGAAAATTCCTGTGACGTATCGACATAAACCAGGGAATTACCATGATGACATCGCCTACCCAGCAAACACAAAAAAATTGTTGACCTATAACACTTGTACAATGCTGGAACAACGTCGGAGACGTTGGGCCAGAGTTGTACAAATGTTATACAAATGTTTTGTGTTTGCTGGGTAACCACATTGGTCCAGCATTGGCGGTGATGGGGATTTAGACAAATTTGTTGTGTCCGAGCCGTTACGCTTCGCAACTCGCATCAGATCCGGCGAAAGGGGGGGGGGGGCATGGGGTCATTAGCATTTATGGCAGGGCGGTTAACAAGGATGCGCATTGTTTGAATACAATGTCGATCTTTGATGAAAGTGAAGAGAGAAATTCTCAAATTCGACGTTTTCGAAGCAGACCTTCTTTCTGATTCTATTTTCTTTGGTTTAACTTTCGTTAATAGGCTACCAAATATCATCACAATCGTTTGAGAATTTTGACTGAGTCAGAGTGAGTTGACGGGGGAGTTCACAGGTTCACTACTCTCTGAGAAATCGGATAAATCTCCATCGCTAGTTGTAGCCATTTTGACAGAGACCTCTTCATGACTTCAACGTGTGACGTGCCAGGCTGTTCGGGAGTTTCCGTGACCGTTACAGAATCCGAAGTGACTTCGGCTCGAAAAATCTAACAAAAACATTTTTTTCACCAATAATAAAAAAAATTAGGTAAAAATTAAATTAGCTGTTTTAATTAATAGGATATGTTCCATTTATTGATGCTCACCCAACCTTAACCTTAACACCCTCCCTTTAAAATCGCCCGCTATTACGACTTCGCTGTTGGAATTTTCAAAATAATTTAAGGTATCAGTGAACTCTCATGTACAAATTTAATATTCAATCCTAAACTATTTCGTGAATATATAGGTTTAAGAAGTTGTTGCATATAAGATTATTATGGGAGGAGATACTCTAATAAAATATGTTGAAAAACTGTAGTTGTTTTGTGTAAAACACGATCATTTCAATACGATGGGATAACTAAGTCCCCCTTTCCCTAATGGAGTGAACAAATTATGTGACACTACAGACCTGGGAAATATCTGAAAATATCCGCAAAAAGACTGGATTATAAGTTTTTTGGACACTGATGGCTAGAACGACATTATTTAGACCAGAAAAAAATCCAGCGCCACAAAGTTAGTCAGAAACGACATATCATATGTAATTATGTGCCTATACTTTTTACTATTCCCAATAGTGGTAATTTTTTACCTTGATAGTTTGAAGGTCACAGAAAAAGGTTTTCAATGTTACTGATAGCTAGAATGACTTTATCAACACCATAAATGAATTTAGTCCCACAACGTTAGTGTGAAACGGCATATCACATGTAACTACGTGACCACTATAGTAAACAAAGTGTATTTCACCATGACAGTTGGTGATAATTTTTTAGGTGGTGCTTGAAAGTCACAGAAGCACACAATAATTGTAATTTTAGGCACGAAAAAGAGCTCCACACCACAAAATTTGTCAGAAATGACATATTACATCTGGTTATCAGATTCGTAGTTAAAGATGGCAAAATCTTTGCTTTTTGCGGCAAAACAAGATTCACATCATGGGGTCATTTAGGAGAGCAATATATGGCTATTATGGGATAGTCAGGCCAAATTTCAGCTCTGACACCAACATTTCTAGCTTATTGGTCCGTGTAGACTAAAGTGACTAGTCTATAGTCGATTCGCATAAATGAAAATATGAAAAAATGACATAGTTCTCTGTATCTCAAAAAAATGTATATCCCATCTATCTGCTGGAGTAAAGATTTGATACGTTATTCTAGGGACACCAATGAGACGTTTTGCAATAGAAACAATTGTGTTGCAATAATTTTGCGATTATTCTGAAAATAGCCACAGCATGACTGGACTATGAGTGAATAGCTAATTATCATGATTATCTTTAATACAAATAACTATTACCCGCCATTATGATTGTCATCACATTACATTACGTTACATTTTTATCTGGAAGAACCGCAAATCTGTCAATAGCTATTTCCAGCTAATGTGCATTGTACTTTCATGAAAATATGTTTGCCTTTAAAATATCATGAAATATTATTTTTGAATACATTATTCTACTACAGATCATTTGCTTAGTTACTTTAATTATGTCTCACCCTCAGAAGAGGTGGTGACATGTTGGTTTACCTTTGTCCGCTCATCGCAGTCTATGCGTTCTCTCCCTCTGTATGTCCCATTCATTTCTGTCCAGCGCTTTCTATCGTTCAGGCGGTCAAACACGAGACGTTGACCCAATGCTTGGCTAATGTTGGCCCACCTATGACGCTGAGCCAACATTAGCCCAGTATTGGGTTACCGTATCGTGTTTGGGGTCACGCTGAATGTGGGCCAGCGTCACAGATGGCCGGCCAACATTGACCCAGCTTTGGTTCAAAGCATTGTGCTGGTACCACCAGCATACCGGTGTAACCGCCCAGATTAACCCCCCACTGAAGTATACCCGGGTATATTCTGGACTATACCCGGGTATAATCTGGAATATACCCTGGGGTATAGTCTGGGAGCCACCAGACTATACCCCAGGGTATAGGCCTACTCTGGGCGTTCCCAGAGTATACCCCTAATGTTCAGACTATACCACATCAGATTCAGGGTGGGGTATAGTCTGGGAGATAGAGCTAGAGTACCGCATGTCTCCTATGTTAACCTTCTGATGGTTGGAGTATCACATGCCATCTGAGGGCTAGCGAATCTAGTGTCCCACGTATTAACTATCACTATATTAACCTTTTGGTTAGAGTATCGCATGTCTGAAGTATTAACCCTCTGAATGCTAGAAAACCATACATGTCTAGAGTATCACATATCTCGTCTATTAATCGTCTGAGGGCTAGGCTGTAAAATGTCACTGATTCTAACCTTCTGACTGCTGGAGTGTCACATATCCCATGCAATAATCCTCTGGAGGCTAGAGTATCATGTGTCTCGTGTATTAACCCCCTGAGGGCTCAACTATCACATGCCTTCTATATTAATCTTCTGATGGTATATAAGAGTATCACTTGTCTCATGTATCAACCTTCTGGTGACTAGAAAATCTTAAGACTTCTGTGTTAACCTTCTGATGGCTAGAGTATCACTTGGCGTATGTATTAACCTTCTGGTGGCTATAGAGCATCACTTGCCTCATGCATTAAACATCTGGGGCTAGACTATCTTAAAATTATGTCTCCCATCTTAACCTTTTGTTGGCTAGAGTATCACTTGTCTCATGCATTAACCTATGTGGTGCAAACCATTTAGATTCTTTCAGTGTACAATTTGGTGCGCACCAAATAATTAATTGGTTCACAACAATTAATTATTTGAATTATTTGGTGCGTGCCAAATCATTTGGCGCACACCAATCACTTAGCTAGAGTAGCCAGACATGTAAGATATCTGATACTGTAGCCTCCAGGGTGATAATAAATGAGACTTCTAGCTTTCGAAAGGTTAATATAGGAGACATATGAAAGTCTAGCTGTCGGAAGGTTAATCAAAAAGTCATGTGATGCTCTAGCCACCAGAAGATTAATACATGAGACATGCTATACTCTAGCCATGAGAAGGTTAACATAGTGGACATAAGAGAGTTTAGTCTTCAGAGGGTTAATAGGCTACATGAGATATGAATTATGCCAGATTATGATCAGATATTATATCCCGAATTTGTAAGTCATATATGATATCTCAGTATACCCCTATCGCCCAGACTATACCCCACCCTGAATCTGGTGGGGTATAGTCTGGGCTTGTGAGGTATACTCTGGGATCAGATCCCAGAGTATACCCTGGGATATAGTCTGGGAGCTCCCAGACTATGCCTAGGGTATAGTCCAGATTATACCCGGGTATAGTCCAGTCAGGGGGGTAATCTGGGCGGTTACACCAGTACTGCCAGCATACCGGTACCGCCAGCATGATGTACTGACTAGGACTGAATGGATATTACCCAGCACCGGCGACGCTGGCCCAACATTTAACAGACATTGGATCGGTGTCGGCTTGTAGTCTTCGCTATCAGTAAGCACTACTAGACCAGCTGCTATTGAACGCAGCCGATGAACCAGTGCTGGTTTAATGCTAGGCCAGCGTCACATATGGTGGACCAGCATTGGACCAGCATTGGGTCAATGTCTCGTGTTTGCTGGGAGTGTTCACAAGCCACATTATGTTTCGCACATCAGCGTGGTTCCAAAACGGGATAATAAATTCCATTTAATACATATTCTCTACTGTCTACAGGAGCCATTTAATAACATTAACTACAAAAGCCATTGACACCACATTCATTAGCTATCAACCTTTCTGGTCATGCTGCTGGAGGGGAGACATCTCCAGTTTTTTTTTACAAAAAACTGGACCCTTCTAGTTTTATTACAGTAGCTATTGTGTCTCTGGTATTGGTGCAGGAAACATGTAGACCCATATTTTCTTATCTTGGCAAAACAATTTAATTTAATTTTATATACTATTATGTATTTTAATTTTCAAACTATCCACTGTTTTATCATCGCAATGCCACTCAACATGATTCTAGTGTATACATGTACATGATATATATATATGACTGTCTGTCATGACTTTTTCTATGTCAATAACATATCCGTCTGTCCGTCTGTCTGTCTGTCTGTCTGTATATACACTGTCACTTTACTCGTGAGTATTTATGTTGTGAAGCCTACATTTTGAGGGGCGTACCAAGGGAAATGTGAACTTTTCAGCTGGCAAAGGCAAAAGGCAGTAAACTGCATACTTTTCGAATAAGCAGTTATTGCCTTTAGGCTTCACAGAGCATCACAGCAAATGGGCGAGCTCATATTTTAGAGTCCTTGTGAGGGCTTGGTTTCTGGCAAAAAGCTCACCTTTCCGAGAAGACACTTCTCCAGCAGCCTGCGCTTGACAGACTTCCGTTTAAAGTGACCCAGACCATTTTCTCATATTACATGTATTAGCGCTCACTCTGTCTGGCCGAGCTGTCGCCGCCATAAGCCTTCCAACCTAAAAATGTCATGGCCAAAATAGTCCAAGGGCAATGTTAAGGCTGCGCCATTTATATTTAAAATACGATTCGTAATTATTTTCCTTTACTTCTTTCAAGACGGGAAATCTGTGTAAACTTATACGTCATTAAAATGAACAATACATAATAATATACAGTGCATAATATAATAATGATAAAATAGAAAATGGTTTAAATATATGAATATATGTAAAGGTATTGAATGCTTTAAAATAAAATAAAAACTATACATGTTAGCAGAAATTCATAAAACATGTATTAATGATGTCTGTGATATATCATTATTGTTAAAACAGCTCCACGAAAACTTTCGTTTTGAAACCCATAGGTGTTGGAAATTAAGTCATACTGCAAAGATGTAAAATGATGCATCGTGAGGGCACAAAGGGTTAATAATTGTAGAAGGGATGTATGCGTGTTGTAATCTCTATATATCTACATCTGGACATTTGAGAGAACAATCTTTAGCATCGTGTTTTTCATAATATTCGAACTTCAAAATATGAAAATGTATGAATCATAGCTTTACATGATTCATAATTCCACATTCAACGGAATCGTCCAAAAGTATACTACCGTGCAATGCCAAAAAGCAGTATATTCCTAGGGTGTGACCATTAAAATAGCAGGGGGGGCTGGAGTTTGTGTGCATGTTTTTTATTCCGAATAATGTATCAACTACATAATTTTTTCCTGGCTCGCTATGAGCAAAGTAAGTCTTACCCGAGAAGTAGGCAATTTGAATGTATTTTTTTCCCTGTCTCGCGTTTTTGGAACCAAATATTTTATTCTGCCCCCTAATTTATAACAGTGTTTGGTGATTATTTCTTTTTCATGCGACAGACTGAGTCACCATATTTTACAAATTCTCATTATTTCTTTTTCATGTGACAGACTGAGTCACTATGTTTTACACATTCTCATTATTTCTTTTTCTTGTGACAGACCGAGTCACTATGTTTTACACATTCTCATTATTTATTTTTCATGTGACAAACGGAGTCACTATGTTTTACACATTCTCATTATTTCTTTTTCATGTGACAGACTGAGTGACTATGTTTTACACATTCTCATTATTTCTTTTTCATGTGACAGACTGAGTCACTATGTTTTACACATTCTCATTATTTCTTTTTCTTGTGACAGACCGGGTCACTATGTTTTACACATTCTCATTATTTCTTTTTCATGTGACAGACTGAGTCACTATGTTTTACACATTCTCATTATTTCTTTTTCTTGTGACAGACCGAGTCACTATGTTTTACACATTCTCATTATTTCTTTTTCACGTGACAGACTGAGTCACTATTTTATTTGCCGGGACTAGAATACTGCACTTTGTCCCGTTTTGCTGGTGCTATCAGCTGGCTGCCTACACGGATACTAATCCACAGGTTAATCCCAGAGAAAATGACAGTTATGTGAATTAGATGCCTACGAAGATGTTTTTCAAAAAAATGTGATTAAACTATTCTCCTCCTGCTATTTTAACCCTTTCAAGCCTGAGTTTACGATTGTCATCTTCATCCACTACAAGCCTCGAATTGCTGTCGCAATTCCCGACTTGTAGTAGATGAAGATGATTTGATGTGATTTAAAAATTACAGAAAATTGCCATGTATTGGTAAAACAGTTTCATGGAAATTCTCGTTCTAAAACCCTTAGTTATAGGAAAATTAAATCTGTTTCAAGTGATGTAAAATGATGCTTTAATGCATCGTGAGGGCTTAAAGGGTTAATGGTCGTTTCTTACTTTACAAGCAAGCATGTACTGCATTTTGGCTTTTCATAGTAGTATATAGCGGTCACTCCAGTTAGGTATATTTAGTCATATAATTATCTACATACATTCTTGAGGAAATAATTATTTAATGATCTTATCTGTAGGGTGAAACAGATACAGTGATGTACGATACACCCTTCTTCAGAAAGTCTTAACAACATTTTGCTCTAGATAAGAATAGATAGTAATTCTGCATTTGCATCAGCAAAGTGAGATGAATAATGTAGCGACTGATTTATCGCGGTGCATACTACACTCTACAGCCTCGAACTCAACTCATAACATACCGTCTCCCTGGATATGAAAGGGTGTATCTGCCACTTTGTAAAGTGGCCGATACACCCTTTTATATCCAAGGGACGATTATAAGATGGCCACTTTTTGCGCTGGTAATTATTTGCTTTAATGTTTCATAAAAAAAAAATAGTAGCCTACATTTAGCTAAATAACCGTTTTCTATGGTAGGCCTACATTCAGATCACAGGTGAGTTGTATTTGGGTCTGACGTTTGAAATGTGATATAGCTGATTATCATGACTCTAATCTGATTAACCCTTTAACCGCCGGTGCCGCATATATTCGGGTTTTCATTTTATATTAGCACAATAAGTACCACATTTTAAATATGTTAAAGATAAAATGTGACATCAACCAGCGAGATTTGCAAAGAGTTGACCTCTATTTTGTCAAATCTGAATAATTTTCACTCACTTTAAGTTGTGGATCGCGTCAGCGAGACACAACATCAAGTGGGTGAAAATACAAATTGAATAATATGGCGGTTAAAGGGTTAAATTTGTGGCAGGTTCACGTCACAGACATCTTCCTGACGGCCTCAAAGTCGAGCCTTGCTGTCGGGAAGATGGTCATAAAATGATGTTGAAAAAGTGAGCAATTAAAACCCTTAACCCTTACAGCGCGGGGATCGACTTTCTTCGACAGAATCTGACGTCTGTAGACGTCAGATTCTGTCGACTAAAGTCGATCCCCGCGCTGTAAGAGTAAAAATATTTATAATGGCCGTAGACCCATGACATAGGTATTCAAATGAATCAGAAAGAGCTAACTAAGGCATTTAGGATGATTTCAAATTGAAAAAAACCCATTTGGTTGTGATGTTTTTTACAAATTTATTCGGCGCTTTAAGGGTTAACCCCTTAAGGGTTAACCCGCAGAGTACATCTACAGTCGTTTAAAATCTGTGCTATTAGCAGGTTAAATCACTGATATTGGCGATAAAATCAAAGTGTTTAAACATGCTCAAATATTTGAAAATGTTTTAAACAAACGTGAGTCATTTTCACCCACTTCAAGTCGTGGGTCGCGGTATAGCCACATACAAATTCAAGTGCTTGAACATTTCATTATTTCATGTAGCGCATTAAGGTCTTAAGTGCAAATCTCGATGAAAGTTTGTGTCAAATTTTACCTGGTATTTTGTCAATAAGTTGTCATTTTTGCCAGTTTAAATTAAAATAAATAGATCGGTCTCATTCCAAGTGTCGTTCTTTTACTAACACTAAATGAAGGTTGTGTATTTGCAATTTAACTACGAAATTTTAAAATACCGTCTATTATCATGATTATTGTTATAGGCCCCATGTATATGTGGTTGTAGAAGACCACATCAACTACACATGTATATGTGGTTGTAGAAGACCACATCAACTACACTTGGGCCGAGTATGTCATCTATACAAACTGTTTTTGTTCAAACCGCGTGTGCAATAACTTAAAATCAAGGCATTGCTAGGGCCCATATATAATAATAATTATTATGTGTTCAACCAAGATATTAACCCTTACAGCGCGGGGGTCGACATTAGACGTCATAATCTAAGCTAATGTCGATCCCCGCAATGTAAGAATTAAAAGATTTGTAATGGCAGTATACCCATAATAGGCCCTATACAGGTAATCAAATGAATCAGAAAAAGATAACTAGGACATGATTGTATGATGTTTTCAAAAAACCCTATGTTCTCCATGGCTTATACGAAAGTATTTCAGCGCTTTAGGGGTTAAAAGGACTCCATATGCTGACATTTCAATTTCGATAAATAAATTTATTTTAAGTTATATAGCCTACTGCACTTAATAAAAATGCGAATAAATCATCAATTAAAAAAAAAACTAGATTAGTTCGATTCTACAAGATCATCACAGATATGATTTTTTTAATATAATTACATTTCTTTTCTACATGTATAGGAGTGAAAAATCATGGTTATATAATTATTATACATTGAACTTATACCTAATATTCGTGAGAAATAATATTTAAAAACCCGGCGTTTAATGTCAGGGAAATTTCGACGGTTTAAAGGTATACCCAGAATGCATTGCGCTCGTTATATATAAACTATGCAGGCATTGCAGTTAAGTGGACAAGGCCTTTAAATAAGGGATGCGTTTGATACAGTGGTGCACATCAATATGAGTGATCTTAGCCTTGACATTTCGTCGTTTTTAATCTGTTCTATTAGCAGTTTAAATCACTGTTATTGTGAATGAAATGTGTGTTAAACATCCAAGATTCCCAACTGTTTAGTCTCAAATTAAACAAACATTATTAATTTTCACCCACTTGAATTTGTCCCTGTAGCCAGGAAGTCGGTGAAAAATTTTATAAGATTTACTTACATGTAGTCAGTAAATGGGCTAATCTTTTAATTATGTCCACGTGGTAATATACAGCCTCGACAATTCATGCATTTTTAAAGTGAAGATCGCTCACGTACGTATACATGTAGACCTACATCTTTAAATTTAAAAACACTGACATACTTTAGTACAGATCGTAGAGATTAAAGGGGTTTTTTCACTTTGCAATCATTTAGCTCTTTCTGATTCATTTGAATACCTATGTTCCGGGTCTTCCAGCATTATAAATATTGTTTACTTTTACAGTGGGATCGACTTTCAACTAATGTCGATCCACGCGCTGAAAGGGTTAACCTAATACGCAACATGGCTTCGTAATTTAGTTTGAATACCGATAATTATCATGATGTATTTTTGTAGGATCGCCGAGCTAAGCAGAAACGCTCTCGCGCTGACACTCCCTTTTTCACATTAATTTTCACATTATTTTTTAAAGAGTCAGTCCGATGTTTTTCCCACAGCTTTATGTATTTTAGAATTTTACCAGTATCTTGCAGTAATTTTGCACATTATATGTTTTACTATGCAATCGATTTGCTGCATTATAGCCGGTTTGGTGTATTTTTACTGGCGCTTCATAAAACAGCGGGTCCACATTTTCTTTTTCAAAATGGTCTTTTTCAGACTTTTCATGCTTTTTTTTAAAGATCTCAATTTTTAAATTTATGGAATATCTTTCCGAGATATCACTAGTATTCTGTGGAAACACAGTGTTGATAGATAGTGTTAATCATGAAATCGGCAAATTCCCTGCTATATTATATTATATAATCTACTGGGTGAGTATGATCTCTACATGCCCTACCCAATATTGGTTTTATGTAGGGCTAGCCTCGCAGACGGTGGACCAACCTTAGGCCACTTTGTTTAATTTATCTGTTTTAGAACAGAAAAAAATCCAAAATCTAATCAGGGAGGGCGGTAAAAAAAACATTTAAGAGAAAAAAAACATTGTACCTTTTTAAGTTATTGATGGCGACCAAATAAAACAAACATTGGACACATTTCTAGAAAAGGTAATGAGGGCGACGAAACAAAAGAAACTTTTGACTCATTTAGAAAAAAGCTAATGAGGGCGACGAAAAAAAACAAGCAAAACAAAAACATAGCTGTAAAAATGTTTTTCTATTTCCCGAAATAGACTTGTTTTTTTTGGAATGTTTTTTTATCTCCCTAAAATAATTGTTTTTTTCCGGAAATAGGCAACAATCCAATGCGCGCGCTGGGCAGAAAAAAACCCATGTTTTTTTGGTAATGCGCAGCCTAAATCTAATGCGCGCGCTCATCTAAAACAGAGAAAAAAACATAGTGGCCTTAGTGTGAAGCAAAATAGATGAAGCTACTTGAAATATCGCCCAGACATGAGAGGTGACAGTGCCTCGGACTGTCTGATTTCCGAGGTATGTCGTCAGTCGCAGACCTCCGTATGCGCACGCATGATGATTGCGGGTTTCCCGTGCTGCTCGCTAGACGGCACCACCACCCTGCACTTGGGCCTACCTATCTGTTTGACACAACCGGTCCCCAGTACATACATACATTGTCGATCCCATGTTGATTCGATGTTGGGCCAGTGTCTACGACGCTGGCCCGACATCAAATCAGCATCGGGTCAATGAATTGGGGTTGCTGAGTCTGCGACATTTTCTTACTGCGCTGTATTCCAGCTTCGCATAAAAATATACATTCAGTACAAGGGATTAAAAGAAACTCGTAAAATTCACATGTCATCCCATGGAGTCCCTTCGTGAGATGACATGTGAACAGTTGATGAATATTGCAATTTCCTTTTGTATGAAGTAGGTCCTAGTCTATCCCGCAGATTATGATTTCATTTTTCTCATTTCTTTAGATTTTTATAAACATTTTTAAGAATCCAGAGAAAACCTAAACAAACTATTTGTACACGTAAATGATGGTTGAAAGTTAGCACAGTATTGGGCCACAAGTTAGTAATGTTGGCCCAGCGTTGGGCAGCCAATCGGTGCTGTGGGAGAATCCCCCATCTCATACTTTTCACAAGACGATAATATTATTACCGTCGGTAGCTTTGAAGTATCCTGTCCAAGACGGTGTGTATTTCTATAGCATAACGTTTACATGGCAATATATGACTTAAGAGAATAAAACTAATTTAGTCTTTTCCAGTGCTTTTGAATTGCTTGGTGATTTATTAGCATTTTTATTCATGTTCAGTAGGCTATATAAATGTTTTTCAAAATTGACATGTCTTCATATGGAGTCCCTTTAAGATAGAGAGTTAAATTATAACTTCTGCTATTTGATTTCTTTATAGCATTGACAGGGTGTAATGCCAACAGTTTGTTTTCGTCATTGCGGATCTGCGTGGGCCGCGGCCGCCACTTCCGCCGCCGCCGCCGCCGCCGCACGACACACAGAGTCTATGGAGACTAATTTTCTGGCTGCAGACTTTTCTAGTCTGCAAGGTAAAAAAAACGAGATCAGACGTAAAGGTCAGGCCTGCATTTTGGACCACTATACACTGGCCAAAATCCCGACCAAAAACCTGAATGTGTTACTATAGCAACCGAATACTTCCTGCATGCCTTTGATATTTTATGGCACATCGTCTAATAGGAGCCTAATAGGAGTCTGATAAGAGCCTGACGTATGTATGCGTCTATGTATATATACGATACGATACGATACGATACGATACGATAACTGCACCGCACCATACCATACCATATCATACCATATCATACCATACCATACCATACCATACCATACCATACCATACCATACCATACCATACCATACCATACCATACCATACCATACCATACCATACCATACCATACCATACAATACCATGCCATGCCATGCCATGCCATGCCATGCCATGCCATACCATACCATACCATACCATACCGTATCATACCATACCATACCATACCATGCCGTACAATACCGTACCGTTCCATGCCGTTCCATGCCGTACCATGCCGTACCATGCCGTACCATGCCGTACCATGCCGTACCATGCCGTACCATGCCGTACCATACCATACCATACCATACCATACCATACCATACCATACCATACCATACCATACCATACCATACCATACCATACCATACCATACCATACCATACCATACTATACCATACCATACCATACCATACCATACCATACCATACCATACCATACCATACCATACCACCATACCATACCATACCATACCATACCATACCATACCATACCATACCATACCATACTATACCATACCATACCATACCATACCATACCATACCATACCATACCATACCATACCATACCATACCATACCATACCATACCATACCATACCATACCATACCATACCATACCATCATACCGTACCATGCCGTACCATGCCGTACCATACCATACCATGCCGTACCATGCCGTACTATGCCGTACCATACCATACCATACCATACCATACCATACCATACCATACCATACCATACCATACCATACCATACCATACCATACCATACCATACCATACCATACCATACCATACCATACCATACCACCATACCATACCATACCATACCATACCATACCATACCATACCATACCATACCATACCATACCATACCATACCATACCATACCATACCATACCATACCATACCATACCATACCATACCATACCATACCATACCACCATACCATACCATACCATACCATACCATACCATACCATACCATACCATACCATACCATACCATACCATACCATACCATACCATACCATACCATACCATACCATACCATACCATACCATACCATACCATACCATACCATACCACCATACCATACCATACCATACCATACCATACCATACCATACCATACCATACCATACTATACCATACCATACCATACCATACCATACCATACCATACCATACCATACCATACCATACCATACCATACCATACCATACCATACCATACCATACCATACCATACCATACCATACCATACCATACCATACCATCATACGTACCATACCGTACCATACCATACCATGCCGTACCATGCCGTACTATGCCGTACCATACCATACCATACCATACCATACCATACCATACCATACCATACCATACCATACCATACCATACCATACCATACCATACCATACCATACCATACCATACCATCATACCATACCATACCATACCATACCATACCATACCATACCATACCATACCATACCATACCATACCATACCATACCATACCATACCGTACCGTACCATACCATACCGTACCGTACCGTACCGTACCGTACCGTACCGTACCAGGTGAACCTCCTGAGGATGGTGAGATGAATCAGACGCCACAGTTAACAGTGACTGCCCTTGAGATAGAGCGTTCGAAATTCGATCCATGATCATCTTTGGCCAAGCACGCTACCTCTCGGTCAACGAAGTTCCCTACAATGCTGAATCTTTACGGGTGATTGGTGAAAAACCGGGGTTTTTCTTCGAATTTAAAACGGGGAGAACTTCAAAGCTCTGGCGTGACAGACGACAGCGTTAGGCTATATCATTATACCAGGGCCCCCGCCCTCAGCTTTGACATGTTCCGAATCGTGAAGCTTCTTTGTATTATGTAAAGCTGTTTTACGGTCTGACCAACTACGAGAACATTTCGAAAAGCAGTACATACATGTAAAATCTGGTTGCTCGGACACGTCCACATTTTGATTTTCATATATTATGCTGATGGTATATTGATTATTGGTAAAATAACTATTATCACCTAACCCTTCTAGTATACGGGGACCGATTTTAGACGTCAGATTCTGACATCTGTGTAGATGTCAGATTCGGACGTCTAAAGTCGATCCCCTCACTGAAATAATTAAACTATTTATAATGGTTGTGCACCCATATCATAGGTATTCAAATGAATCGCTAAGAGCTAACTAAGACATTTATGATGACTTCAAATTGAAAAAAAACATAGCCTATTTCATCATTCTAAGTGAGTGAGTGAGTGAGTGAGTGAGTGAGTGAGTGAGTGAGTGAGTGAGTGAGTGAGTGAGTGAGTGAGTGAGTGAGTGAGTGAGTGAGTGAGTGAGTGAGTGAGTGAGTGAGTGAATATTGCTTTATGTCGCTTCCTGAACAATCATGGCAATTTTGCGACAGAAAGAAGTCCGGAGTCGGGACTATGTCCTCCTCTTAACGAATGACTTCAACATGTTCAAGGGTTCTTTATAGTGCACAGTACAATCAATGCCTCTGAACAGTTTAGAGCACTGTATACGCACAACACCTATGAAAACATTCCGACCGTGCCGGGATTGGAACACAGTAATACTGAGTTTTTAACAATAAAAAAAATCGCCAGCTGTGTGCACTAGACAAGTCTAGACTTTTTGACAACCATGACTAAAACTAGATAATAAATCTCAATTATGAAAGCGAACTTCGGACTGCATTAATAATCTGAAAATCGGATTTTAATTACAATAATTCAGCTTTGTAACGGTTAACTGAGCTTTTACGACAAATTTATCAATTTCACAGCGTCGCTGACGATGCTCCAGTATTGGAGCAACCCATCGTGTACGCTGGGTTTTTTGCTGTGTCGCCGTCATTATGACCATGACAGTCTCCTGTCCTCGCTACGTCTTAACCCTGACAACCCCAGCAAACACGATATATTTGTATAACATTTATAGAATGTTGGACCAACGTCGAAGACGTTGGGCCGACGTTGTATAAATGTTATACAAATGTTTTGTGTTTGCTGGGACGCTGCAATATGTTTGTATAAACCGTGTGGGCCAAGGTTTTTTTTCCATTTGAAATCATCATAAATGGCTTAGTTAGCGCTTTCCGGTTTATTTGAATACCTATGTTATTTGGGTCTACGGGCATAAATATTTCACTAGTCAGAATCTGGCGTCTTTTGAAGTCAGAATCTAACGTCTAATGTCGGTCCCCGCGCTGTGAGTTTTAAGTCTGATCCGGCCATCACCAGACATGTCCAAATCGCGTGCGCGCGTCAGACGACAAGGATGTCTCGCAAGGACACCCCGTGTTTGATCCATTCTGACTAGGCAGGGTCTCTATCCCGAGCGTGGTTCAGAGTTTTAGCCACAGATAGACCCCATACAAAATCGCTGAACATTTCTTTGGACGGTCATATCTATAGGCCTAAGACTTGGCCTTGATAATCAGGTGGAAAATAGTTTTTTTAGAATCAGTAACATTTCAGCTACGAGATCGCATGCTCACCTCATTTCCCGCTCGGTTATTAAAAAGTTATGGACGTTTTTTCGGACTTTGGTGTCGTGATCGCTTTCAGTCACCGTGGATAAAGATATCATTATTATATACAACGCATGCAGTTTGTCGCTTTGCATGTGCAAAGCTAATAATTAATATACTATCAAATTGATTGTTGTAGATTGTAGACCAATATATAAATGTAGAAGACAGCTAATTATAATCATGATAATCCGACTTTGAGATTATGATTATCAATGCAGTCCGAAGCTCGCTTTCATAATTGAGATTTATTAATAAGCAACACTAGACAAAGACAAAATTATCTGAGAAAGAATTAAAGATTGAAAATGGTCATTTATTCATGATTGAAAAAAATAGGAAAATATATTCATCAAATATACCATAATACGTAAGAATGTACAGGTAATCTCTAATAAATTAACAAGTCTATATAAGTGCTCATTTATCAGAGATATTCATATATATAATTATTGAATATTATGGGCCAAAGGTTTTTTTCACATATTAAATCATTATAAATGGCTTAGTTTATCTATGTCCGCTTCATTTGATCACCAGTCCCATGTTATAGGTCTAAGGCCATAATATAATTTCTTATATTCTTTCAGTGCAGGGATCGACTTTAGACGTCAGAATCTGACGTCTATAAACGTCAGATTCTGACGTGTAAAGACGGTCCCCGCGCTGGTAGGTTAACAATGAAAACATACAAGATGCCTAACGGGCCCTGTACAATAATTTTTTTATTGTTGTCATTTCAAGTTTGAAATTGCATCAGCAATTCAAGCTTCAAACAAAATATGTCTTTACTTGTCTTGTTAACCCTTACAGCGCGGGGATCGACTTTAGACGTCAGATTTTGACGTCTAAGGTCGATCCCCGCGCTGTCAAAGTAAAATATATTTATAATGGCCGTAGACCCATAGCATAGCTATAGGGACCCTATTCAAATGAAGCAGAAAGATCTAACTAAGACATTTATGATGATTTCAAATTGAACAAACCCTTTTGTCTCACTCTCCATGGTTTATATAAAATATATCAGCGCTTTAAGGGTTAAAAAAGAAACTGTGCCAGTGGAATTATAGTCCACTGCACGCAGATTCTTGCTGTTGAGTACTAAGAACTTTGACACAATGGTCTATGATTTGTAAAAATTTCCCATTTTTAGCCATACTAAATATAACTACGAGTATAGGTTCATATGCCTTTATATAACATACATATAAGACCAGTGACACAGAAAGGTACATCCAGGCAGAGAAACCTAGGTACAACATTTTAAGACATCACTCACTCAAATTGTAATGATTACATAATTAAAAAAAATATTATTAAAAAGTTAAAAATCAAATACAATCAAAATTAATTGAGATTTCTAAAATTATTTCAGTTTATCAATTCATCTAAGATGTTCACCTTTTAAAGTGACGGGTCACATAATATTACTTATCTCATACCAAGGTGTGTATTGTACCAGATACAATCTTTTTTACCCGGCTGATACAGCTATAAAGATTTAGAGGAAAAAAGTTGTGTGCACCAGTAAGGATAGGCGTACGCCCATATCGCCCGGCGGGGATGTTGTTCAGGATCAGTTATCTACCTCTAACTCTCAGATTCAATCTTGATTGGATCAGAATTACATTATAGTCTACGTCCATCACGCCACAGGAGTAGGCCTAGCCTACACAGGAGTGTACAGTCGCCACACCTGCCACACGGCCCTCCATGCATCCAACCATTGCTACACTGTTGGGCCAGCATAAAAGACGGTGGGCCAACATTGAAATAACATTGGGTGAATGCCCCGTATTTGCTGGGTTACCAAAGAATGTTTTATCGTTGGCCCATTACATAGGACGTTGTCCCAACATTACAGCACTATTGGGTCGATGTCTCATGGAGGTACCAGCATATCTGGACCTAACCCCCACAGTCCATCATCTGCCTGTAGTCCCCCTCCCCTTTCCCCTCCCCTCCTACGTTACTGCTCCTCCAGCCAGTTGTCTCCATTGAGGTGTTACAATTTGGAGAGGAATGTAGTAGGCCTAGGCTACATAGCCTAATTGAAGCAGATCACAGGACATGAATTGAAAGATAATTATTTCGCTGTTGAACTTGAAAAAGTGAATATAGTAGACTGTTGCTATGCTAATCTTAACTAGATTATTCATAATTTGAGAATGAGTGGAATGAAGTTAGAAGCCAAGTTAGTGTTATGACCTAGGCCTAAGACTAATACCTATTTACGCCGGAATTAGACAGTACTCGATGTTGATATGAGATAAAAAGACAATAACATGGCTAAAGTTGTATTTATAGATTATATCATGGCTAAAGTTGTATTGTCCTGCATATCAGCCCGACCTAGTTGTATTCTCCAGAGGGTCATGGATCTTGCATCGTCTCCGGACCGCAGGTCCACGATGCAAGATCCATGACCCGAGGGAGAATACAACTAGAGAGGATACATGCTCATGGCCACACTTATTAACTGTGTTTTAAATGTGTTTTACAAAGTAATTTGTATTGTTTTGTTACAGTCAATAAAAAATAATGGCCAAAATTTGGTTGGAGAGGTATTTCACTTGTTCCAATATTTTTTCCAATATCAAATGTTCACAATTATTGACCCTGCAGATGCAGCCATTGACATTAGGATTTTTTTATACTAGGAAACAGGGCAGGTAAACTGTGATTTTTGTCTGTCCTGGTGACTTTTAACTGGACCTGGAAGTGGTAGGTAGGGCTAAAACTATAAAAACTTTACCCGACCACCCGAGCGGCCATGTGGACAGTTTATCTGACCTGGGCCTTTTCAACCTGCTTCGGGTGGCGGGTTGGACCGTAATGTCAATGGCTGCAGATAAGACCGAAATAACACCATAATGTGATTATCCAGTCAAAAACAAACCAGAATGAGGCATTCAGACAAATGTTCCTATTTATATTTGTTACTATTTGAAATTTACCCTTGAAATTGACCTTTTAACTATGAAGATTACAAAAATAAAACCATAAATGGATTTTCCAGTAAAAGTTACAAAAAATCATATTTCTGCAATATGATCTTGAAATTGATGTTTCGTAGTCAAATTTATTACCGGGCATATTCTTTTTAAATTTCTTAATTTAAGTGATATTTTTGCTATTATTATTTGATCTTGAAAAAATGGATCTCTTGCCCTCAAAGATGACCTGAAATATTCAAAACAACAGCAGAAACAGATTATGAAGTGAAAATCAGATTCAAATGATGCATTGCACATGTATCTATTTTCATTTATTAAAAAAAAACATATTTGCACAAATCTGACCTTGAAATTGGCCTTTCAACCTTGAGGATTACTTTTATCAACAGAATAATAACAGAAATGGATTTTCCCGTCAAAATTACACGAAGAGGTATCATGCTAGTTCCTGTTTTTGTTGAAAAATCATATTTTCCAGATGTCTTTTGACTGTAAAATTGACATTTCGACAATATGGCTTGAAAACCAAACCAATACCAGAAATGGATTGTTTAGTAATATTAATGCATGCATGTGAAGATATATATTTTTTTTGTATTTTCTTTTTATTCAATTTTTCTCTTTTTCACAATATTAATAAAGATAATAGAACCTTGAAATTGATCTTTTGAACTTGATAATCACCTTGAATTCAATGAAAATAACTAAAATCATGACTTTCACATGACAATTCATGCAGGTCCTAACAAATCTTTACTTTTCATGTTCTTCATGACCTGAGTGGCAATTTAACCATATAGTAGTGATGGTACGTAGTGATTTTTATGTTTTTGCCATTTATTTGCAATTAAAATGTGGAATTCTCTATTTGTCTGGGGCATCCATTTAAATTTTCCATTCCAAGGTTCCTGCAGGTCTACTCTTCTTAAAAATAATGACATTTAGGGACTTTTTCACTTGAAATTTAATGACTTTTAACTGACGAAAATAACCCAATTAATACTTATGTATACCTTTTGTCGTATTTTAAATGCAAAATAACAGTTACACTAGGAAGCATACTGCACGCACCTTCCGACAATAAGGATAGGTGTCACTGACTACAACACTAGCGGAAAACCAGTAGTATTTATTAGGACAGGCTGGCTGATGATTGTACATGGAGTCCAATAGCTGATATTTTCATTTGTAATCACTTATATTCACTAGCAATCAAATTTAATGACTTTTTAATGACTCTAAGTCCTATTTTTCAATTTAATCATGTTAATGACCCGCGAGTGAGGGTCTACTGCGACTGAGTGGCTCTTTTCATCCATTCAGTCACTGAGTCAGTGTGACCTGGGACGCATATTACAAAGAATCCTAACTTTGATCCTATCTTTGAACTTTGACTTTGAATATTGACTTTGCAGTCCTCCTCAGTGGAGTATCAGGCGAAGGGATGGTGCTGAGCGGCCGACCAGACTAATCGCTTAGTTGGCTCTTGAAAGCTGCTATTGATCTGGAATTAATAGCAGCTGGTGGAAGGTGATTCCAATCAGGTATAGTTTTGTACAAAAAGGAATTTTGTCCCAGCGTGGTGTTAGCTCTAATGTGTTTAAATGATTTTTTATGTCCATCACGAGTTTTTTCGTCTGCTGGGGTTAAAAGGTCACTGACAGGTACAGCGATTAATCCATTCAAAATTTTGTACAGGCTTGTCAGCCTGAAGTTCTTTCTTCTTGTTTGTAAGTCAGTCCAGCCTAGATCTTGGATAAGAGCTGTCACACTTGATTTACGCTGGTAGTTGTTTGTTACGAAACGTGCAGCAGCTCTTTGAATTTTGTTTAATTTATCGATACAACTTTCTCTCATTTCCATATAAAAAGTTGGGTTCGATCCTAACTTTTTTATGGAAATGAGTGAAAGTTGAGATAGGATCAAAGTTAGGATTCTTTGTAATATACGCCCCTGGTAACAGCTGAGACTGAGTGAGTGACACTGTCAGTGTCACTGACACTGACATAGTGACAGTCATGTATAAAGGCTGAAGCCTCCACTGCCCCAGGCTGTTACGCCTGCATGGACACATAAAAATAAGGTGAACACTGATTTTTAACTATTTTTTCTAAACAATTTAACTATTTTTTCACACTTTTATCATTTATTATGACTGTGGTGGCTGGTGGGATGCACACGGCGGTTATAAAGCACACACTATTTTTCATAGTTCGGCATATTATCGCTCAGATACACATCCTCCAAAAGTTGAAATTATGGACTTTACGATGATAACAAACATCACTATTTACAAAAAAATACACCAGAAAGGATACAATTCATGTTTCAACAATTGGGAGCTGACCGAATAAGAAATTAACTGCATGCAAGCATTGTTGTCAACCGGAATTTGTGACTTGGCATCGCGGTAACAGCATCGCTGGAGACGCCGGAAAGTCCACTCATCAAAATGGCGGCGCTATGAGCACGTCGTAAATGCGGCCTCGCTATTGGCCTGTCCATTCTATAAGTATATTTCTATGGTTGGGACGACGTCCTATGTAATGGGCCAACGATGAAACAATCTTTGGTAACCCAGCAAACACGAGGCATTCTCCCAATTCTGTTTCAATGCTGGCCCACCGTCTTTGATGCTGGCCCAACATTGTAGCAATGGTTAGATGCTAGGGAGGGCCGTGTGGCGGGTGTGGCGACTGTACACTCCTGTGTAGGCTAGGCCTACTCCTGAGGCGTGATGGACGTAGACTAAAATGTAATTCTGATCCAATCAAGATTAAATCTGAGAGTTAGAGGTAGATAACTGATTCTTACATAACTTCCCCGCGGGGTGATATGGCTGTATCAGCCTGGTAAAAAAAGATTGCATCTGGTACAATACACACCTTGGTATGAGATAATGTCCCTTACATCAGCCCTCTCTAGTTGTATTCTCCCTCGGGTCATGGATCTTGCATGTGGACCTGCGGTCCGGAGACAATGCAAGATCCATGACACTCTGGAGAATACAACTAGGTCGGGCCGTTATGCAGGACAATACAACTTTAGCCATGATATAATCTATAAATATCATGTATTGCGACAGCTGGGTTAAATATTATCTTATGATCGAAAATATTATTTTCCTCAAAAATTTGCATTAAAAACACAAGCATATCAACCCATATTTTTCAGAACCTAAAGGCCTACTATAAGGTTTTCACAGTATATGGAGAAAACAAAATGAATTGAGTTAAGCTAGTTATTATGTTATTAGCATATCAATATTACATAGTAAGCTACCAAATACCACTGGTGATTACGTAACGCACTGAGATGTGATCACGTAGCGGAGTTATTTGTTCATAGGAACCATGTTAGCGAGCAATTTTGTTAAAAATAGTACTCTTTGTATTCTACAATTATAATTAATTTCAAAATAGGACCTAAAATCTTTCTAATTTCTTCCATATTTCAGCTGTTTTTTAATCTAAAAAATAACAAATTTATACGCCTTCATTTCCATCTGATTACGTAACGGGAATCTGACAGGTTGTTAGTACTTTATGGGTAATGGAGGTGGTTGATACATGCTGTGATATTTTTGATAAATGTCATACTATCATGTCATACGTGTAAATGAACAAAGACATTTAGTAATGCCTTCGGACAGTGCGAGTTGAAATTGAAAAAAATGTGTTGAACTCGTGATAAGGTAACGCTGGAATTCACTTTAAAACCTGCTAATAAAATAGATTAAAAATAATATGATCGTACCTAGCGCTCTAAGGGTTAATATGAACTTTCAAATACGTGTACATCGCTGGTTGAGAATAAAGTGTATTTTGGAAATGTTTATTCGCAATGTTCAGAAATATTGCCACAAAGTGACAGATACACCCTTTCATATCCAATGGGACGATTGATTGATCAGGTGTTCACAATAAATAACAAATAGCGATAACTAAGAAATTATGATTCATGTGTTACAATGGAATATGTCCAGTGAGCACAAAACAATAAACTAGCATTGGTGGCCTACCGTCTGAGACGCTGGCCCAACATTAGGCCGACACTGGCTCAACATGGCAGATTCTCAGAACTACCAAGATCAATTCTTATTGTATTTGTCAGGTCGAATGCTTGAAAAGATAAGCAAAAGATAAAAAATGGAATCGCTGTTACATGTAGTATAGAATATGCGTACTCGGTGAACTCAAATCGTCCGGATACGAGACGTTGAAGCAATGGTGGTTGAATGTTGGGCCAGCGTCGAATACGGTGGACCAACATTCAACCGGCATTGGATCAATGTCTCGAGTTTGTTGGGAAATAAATTTACATCAACATGATTTTATAAATTGTTGACACATTTAGTTTGAGAAGTTTACAGTTATAGATGTTATTAAAAAGCAAAATATTAATTTTGAAATTAATTTTGTATATAATTAGTAGGCTATCACTACGGATCATAAAAATGTAATTTACGTCTCATTGAATTGACCTACGTAATTTGAAATATTTGATAGCAACAAACATATTGTGATATATAAAAAAATATCATACATATTCGCTGCCGATTATTACATTCTTTTCGGGTGTTGCTGGCTCAATGACTTGATCTATGCTGCTCTCACACATAGGCGAATATGCTTGCGAATGTGCTGACGAATAAAAATATTTGACATTCTTTCAAAATTCGCTACACTCGCCGAGTGTTTCTAAGCGTTGGTAACAAATTCGGAACGTTCACAAGTCATTCTCAACCTGCTTACGAATATCGACAAATTTGGGAAGCGCGTCTTCTAAATTTCAGCGAATGTTGCGAATGCTATCAATCGTCGTCAATTTGCGTAAGCATTCGCAAGCCATTGGTAACGTTGGTAGTGCTGCTCTCACACATAGGCGAATATGCTTGCGAATGTGCTTACGAATGAAAATAATTGACATTCTCTCAAAATTCGCTACAATCGCCGAGTATTTGCAAGCGTTGGTAACAAATTCGGAACGTTCGCAAGTCATTCTGCACCTGCTTACGAATATCGACCAATTTGAGAAGCGTCTCCGAAATTTCAGGGACTGTTGCGAACGCCGTCAGTCGCCGTCAATTTTCGCAAGCATTCGCAAGCCATTGGTAATGTTGGCAAGGAATTCGGAAGCATTTACAACGTTCGTAAGGCATTTGCGAGGCGTTTGTACCATTCGCCGTTTCCCATTCCTTGCGAATGTCTTGCCACTGATGCCAATGATACGAATGCCTTATGAATGACTTGCCAACGTTGCGAATGTCTTATCAATATTTTAAAGAATTTGTTGCGAACACTTTCCAATGATGATAAACGCTTTCCAATAGCTTGCCAATGCTTACGAATGCTTACGAATGCTTGCAAATGCTTGTTTTTTCAAAGTTCCAATAAGAATGTCTTGCAAATATGTTGCCAATATTTGGCCAAATGTTGCGAATATGAGTGAAATTCGCCCCAGGGAGGTGTCATTATAGTATAAAAATACTCATTTTCAATTGTATATCATCTTCTCAATTTGTCATCTTCTCAATTTGATACTTCTCAATTTGTTTCGATAAGAATTTTTATTAAGAATAATTATTTACAGGAATTATCACTTGTTTATTGTATTGGTAATTTGCCGATTTAGAAAAAAATACCACCCCAAAAAGGTGAACTGAAACTCAAAAAATAATTTTAAAATTAAAAAGAATTGTGATTGTTTTAAGACATAATATCCCCAACTACATGTTAGCACACTTTTCATGCCCCATAATATTGGGCATTTCTTAATCTGTCAATGGTTCCTTTTTAATACCATTTCTATGACCTGGATTATTTTATAATAAATTAAGTAAACATTATTCAAGGGTTCCAAAGTTATGCATAGAGCAAGGAACTTGTTTTTTCATGTTCATTTCTAGAAATAATAAGAGGAATGGGATGAGGAATGGAATTTTTTTCTTTTTAAACGGAAACTTATCATTTATTTGCGCTGTAGCGTTTGGAATAAAGAATCTTCATATTCGAACGTCTTTCTCTTTTTTAAATTCAAGAAAACAATGAGCCCAGCGTCATGTTCGCTCCGTATTTATACCAATCGCAGCCTCGACATAAAATATTCGCATCATTCGTAAGAAAATGGCAAGGCAATGGCAACGTTGATAAGACATTCGCATCATTCATAAGTACGTTTGTAACGTTGGCAAGCCCATTTGTAAGCATTTCCAAGCATTTATAACATTCGCAAGGCAGTCGCAGCATTTATTAGATATTATTCGTAAGCCCACTTGCACCATTCGCAACGATTGCTAGCCATTCGTAAGGCATTGGCTAGCGTTGGCAAGCAATCGTAGTGAACTTGCAATATATTCGTAAGGAGAGGTGGAGGGATGACCGAGGTGAAAATATTCGCAATTTTTGGGCGAATTTACTGCGAATTTCCAAAGATTCATATTCGCAAGCATATTCGCCTATGTGTGAGAGCAGCATTAGGCATTCGGAAGCATTTGCAAGGCGTTTGTGTAACGTTCGCTGTTTCCTATTCCTTGCAAATGTCTTACCACTGTTGTTTTTCTTTTTAAATCCAAGAAAACAATGAGCCCAGCGTCAAATCCACTCCGTATCTATACCAAACGCAGCCTCGTGATCAAATATTCGCACCATTCGTAAGAAATGTCAAGGCAATGGCAACATTGATAAGATATTCGCATCATTTATAAGTACGTTTGTAACGTTTGCAAGCGTATTTGTAAGCATTCATAACATTCGCAAAGCAGTCGCAGCATTTATTTGATATTATTCTCAAGCTCATTTGCAACATTCGCAACGATTGTTAGCAATTGGTAAGACATTGGTACGCGTTGGCAAGAGGTATGACCGAGGTGAAAATACTCGCTGTCTATTCACAACTTTTTGGCTAATTCATTGCGAATTTCAAGGATTCATATTCGTTACATTCGCTAGCATATTCGCCTATGTATGAGAGCAGCATCGTTGGGCCTCTATGGTTTAACCCTTTAACCGCCAAATTATTCAATTTGAATTTTCATCCACTTCTAGTGCGTGAAAATTATTTAGATTTGACAGAATGGAGGTCAACTGTTTGCAAATATTGCTGATTGATGTTCAAAAGGTGGTACATGATGTGCTGATAAAAAATGGAAACACGAATATATGCGGCACCGGCGGTTAAAGGGTTAAACAAAAATATGTCAGCGGTGTAAGGGCAATAACATAACAGCCCCCCTGTGTAAATAATGAACATGATTTTATAGTTCCGTGCTGTCCCAGTGTGCGGCCTCTGTGAAGAGTGATTAATCTAGTTAGTACCCCGGCAAACACAAAACATTTGTACAATATTTATACAAAGCCGGCCCAACGTCTTCGACGTTGGTCCAGCATCGCATAAATATTATACAAATGTTTCGTGTTAACCGGGGTACTAACTAGATTAATCACTCTTCACAGAGGCCGCACACGGTAGTCATTCACATGTTGGTTATCAATCATGTCAATGCTACTGTGACAGCAAAATTGTAAATATACTATATCAAGGATACAATACATTCTATTAGTGCAGCACAGTTTCATTTGACTCTTAGAGCGCTAAGTTGAAGAAAATAACGCACTTGACTTTTGTAGGTTAACCCTTTAAGCCCTCACGATGCAGTTAAGCATCATTTTACATCCCTGAAAACAGACTTAATTTTCCTACAACAAATGGTTTTAGAACAAAAATCTCCATGAAACTGGTTTACCAATGCATGACAATTTTATTTTATTTTTAAACCACATAAAATCATCTTCATCCACTACAAGTCGAGAATTGCGACAGCAATTCGCGGCTTGTAGTGGATGAAGATGACAATGGTAAATTCAGGTCTGAAAGGGTTAACACGGTATTCAAGTGGGTGAAATATTAACCTGATTACTGACATTTGTTTAATTTGAAACCAAACATTTGCAAGTCTTCATGTTCAAACACTCATTTTAATGGCAAGAACAGTGATTTGATCGGCTAATAAAATGGATTAAAAACGACTAATTATTACTATTACCGTGGCTAGAGGTGAAAGAGTGAGTTATTAGCTGCTATTACATATAAGTGAGACAATAATGCATAACAACAAGGTATCACAAAATAAATAAATCTTCGTAAATTGCAGACATATAAATAACTCAACAAGAGCGACTGTGTTTGCGTACAAATGTATCATATTTATCTAGTTAATATACTGTAAAATAAGAAAGAGTTGGTTCGCTGTCCCATTGTTTAATATTTGCTCGGAAAATATAAATGCGTTCGTCCTTTTTCAATGACAACTGGCTTAACCACCGCATCAAACAACAGTGTCAAATTTAATTTGAGACCAAACATTTGTAAATCCTAACTTTTTTTAATCACAAGAACAGTGATTTAATCGGCTGATAAAATGGATTAAAAATGACTATTTACGATTATTCTGTTGGTTAGGGGTCAAAGGGTTGAGTCTTGTCACAACATAAATTCAACCCTTTAAGCCCTCACGATGCATTGAAGCATCATTTTACATCCCTGAAAACATACTTAATTTTCCTACAACCAAGGGTTTTAGAACGAAAATTTCCATAAAACTGGTTTACCAATACATGGTTATTTTCTTAAATTTTTCATCCACCTCAAGTCATCTTCATCCACTACAAGTCGAGAATTGCGACAGCAATTCGCGGCTTGTAGTGGATGAAGATGACAATAGTAAATTCAGGCTTGAAAGGGTTAAGCTGCATAAATTGTCAAAATGTAAGTCACGCAAGGTTGCGATTGATATAATGGTTCGCCGTCCCATTGTTTATTATTTTCTCAGATAAGATAAATGCGTACGTCCTTTTTCCACCTCGTCAAACAACACTGCTCCGCAAAGCCAAAAGGCAGTATCTGATTACTTGTAAAGTAAGCAGATACTACCCTTTAGCTTTGCACGGCAGAACAGTCCGTGCAAAGCAAAAAAAACAGTTTACACTGTAGATGCTTACTATACAAATAAGCAGATACTGTTTTTTTAAATGCTTACTCTTAAAACTGCTCTTTGGGCTGGCGTGTTCTCGCCGATATTAAGAAAAAAAATGGATGCTACTTTGTTAAGACTTTGCAATCACCCCCCAGATTCAACAGCTACGACTACCCTATATATCGCAAATTCATATATCTACCGTAAATTCATTACTTAAAATCTTCATGTCTCTGATATTACAATTCAATCGTGTCTCTGACATAGCTAGTACATCACATTTGTGACCTGATCTGAAAAAATATTTTAAATATCTATATTATTTCACTTTTATTTTTATTAGAATCAGTGATATTTGTTTCCATTTACATGTCACCATGGTAACAGTCGCTAATGAGTGAGAAATATTGATGCAATATAAACGTTCTAATCATCAAAACACCAGGCAGATACTGTTCAATTTCACAAAATTTTAGAATCATACATTTTATTATTGAAAAACTGGGGTCTAAATGAATATTTATTTTGTTTATTTAATTCTAATGCAAATGAGGTGTTTTCCGAAAAATGTACACATAATTGCCTTTTTGCAACTTCAAACATCGCATTTCTCTGAGTTTGCTTTCAAACATATTTTGTGTCCTTCACCCTTTAACCGCCAAATTAATAAATCTCCATTTTCATAACAATGTTGTATATAGATGTACATATCTCTCTTATTTCTTTGACAAATAAGTCTGGATTGACTTTCTTTCTGTCAATAAAATATCTTGTCTGTCTGTGTCCACTTGAAGTTGTGTCCCGCTGACGCGATCCGCAACTTCAAGTGAGTGAAAATTATTCAGATTTTAACAAAATGGAGGTCAACTGTTTTCAAATATTGCTGATTGATGTCACATTTTATCTTAACGTGTCCAAAAGGTGGTACATAATGTGCTAAATGAGAACCCAAATATATGCGGCACCGGCGGTTAAAGGTTAAGCACGCTTGAAAGTTGTGTGATATACCGTTTTAAAAGTAATTGTATGTAGATTCAGGATCTGTTGATATCTCCAATATTCAAATCTGCCACTTTGCGACTTTTTTCGCCAGATCGGGTCGCATTTTAGGTAAAGCTAAAATGCTTTTGAGCTCAGCAAGTTTATGTACAGTTTTGTTACATGTTTCTAAGCTCCTGACGTTTCAACAAAACAACGTTCAAGTCTTTATATTTAGCATTACAAAAAATATTGTCTTTGTTTTTGTTGAGACCTGGCGGTGACGGCTATCGTCATCTTCGCCATTGACATATATGCAGTACATTCTTTATATTAATGTCCTAATTTATCGCAAATAAAACACCTAATTGGGTGACGGCAGCTGTCCCATAGATGGCCAGTATCGCCACATCAGCCTCCTTCTCATGTGCACACTAGCTCAGTTAGGTGGCTATGCTACGGTGCTTTGAGAATCTCTTCTGTAATTGCTGCGCTCTGATAGGGCATCAAAATCTGGTGTACCGTGACCCACACCTGACCCTGAAACTATGTCAAGTTCAAGGATTCCTTGCACCTATGAGAGACAAGTTTATATAATTATGTATCACCTATACTGGGCTATGGTTGTCATTGTATGTCTAGTATTATTATGACTAGTACATGCGATCAACCTGTGTTGTATAATAGTTGGTCTATCCTATACAATGACAGCCCAGCATAAAAGCAACATTGGATATGCGTCTTTATTTAAGTTGTTGTAGACTTGCTTTTGTGTAAGACAAAGATACCAGCAGAATGTCTAAAGTGATAGTAAGAACCACTTTTTGTTTAATGTTGGGACAGCATCTCAGATTGTGAATTAACATGAACCCAGCGCTGGGTCATCGTTCTTAATACTGGTGTGCAGTATCAGTTTGACACACTGACCCAATATTGGTTTAACGTTTTTCCATCTGTTGCGACACAGGCCCAACATTAAGAAAACATTGGGCCTGTGTAGACCTATTCTGTTTACGCTGTAGGATTAACAATGCTGGATTGATGTATGTCAATTGTCTACGACGCTGGCCCAATATAAAATCAACATTGTCCATGTGTATATTAACGTATATAATAAAACTATACTAGTAGGATAGTCAATACACATGATACATGTACAGATGTAGGCCTACATCTCATCAGACAATACTAACAAGAGCACATAAGGGCAGGCCTAAATATCCACAAGATGTCAGGCCAAGTTGACCACCAAATATAACAATTTAAATGTATTAATGTAGTCAAACACCTCCCTGGTCCACCCCACCCTCTGTTAAACATGTTAAAAGAAGCTGTTAATTTCATAAAACTAGTCACGTGCGTGGCTGCATGTAGTCCTTGGCCTGACCATGTGGTTTAGAATGTCAAGGACACCATTTTTGTCATGAATTGCCTTATTGGCCAGACACAAAATCAGGTCAAATTCATCAATAGGCCTACGTCTACAGAACACATTTTACATTGCAATCAATCAGAGCCAATAGCTGACGCTAGTGGAAGGATAGTGGATCTGATAATTGAGAATGCGCCACATTAGAAGCAGCGATGTTGGTACTCTGGTTCCCAGTGCCACACTACGCGGCGTGGCCGAGCTTCATGTAGCCTCTGGTATGCCCCAGTGGCGAATTTTTGTGACAAGTTGCTATTTTTAGATGAAAATAGGGTAATCCCCGAATTCAGAGATTTTGAAAGGTCTCTTTCCCGGATGAAGAGTTGTTCACAGTATTGTATTTCCCCTCTGACGCATTTCCTATGACTTGACCCAGAAAATTATTCACCGGCCTCAATAGCACAGGCATGAAAGTTACGTGACTAAGAACCATGGCCTCGACCCGGCCATAAATGAAATTGGCCGGGCTCGCCAGGCAACGATGTTAATTGTGACGACAATTGGTGAATAACAGGTGAACTAATTTCATATTTCAAAATGCAGACATTTTTAGTTAAGGTTTAGTGTAGGTTATTTTATATTAATAATTAGATCCTGTTTGACTCAATAAGTGGTTGTATTCTCCTTCTTGTGAATATTGTGAAATATTAGGTCTTAGGACAATTATTTTTATATTTCTGCTATAGGTCTTTTTTATTTCTTGTCCAAAGGCTTTATCCTTCAAACAAGAAAATTTGCGGGAGGAATTGTCATTGAATTTTCTAGATTAACAAATGTGGTACCCTAAATCAGGTACCCTCGAGTACCCATCAATGCCCCTGAAACCCTTGAATATCCTTAACCCTTAAACCGCCGTGCCGCATATATTCGGGTTTTCATTTTTATTAGCACATTAAGTACCACATTTTAAAAATGTTAAAGATAAAATGTGACATCAACCAGCAAGATTTAAAGAGTTGACCTCCATTTTGTCAAATCTGAATAATTTTCACTCACTTGAAGTTGTGGTTCGCGTCAGCGAGACACAACTTCAAGTGGGTGAAAATTCAAATTGAATAATTTGGCGGTTAGAGGGTTAAATATAATTAAGTACCTTTAAAACCATGTAAGTAGCTACCCTACAGGAGCCCAGTTTTGTCAGTTTCGTCGATTACAGAAACTCAGTTTCGTCATTTCCAGGAACTTAATTTCGTCAGTTATGTCGATCACAGAAACTCACTTTAGTCAGTTTCATTCGGGATGCCCTTAAACAAGTTCCCAAGTTCCGAAGTTCCCAAGTTCCGGGAACTTTAAGTTCCTAATTTTCAAGTTCCGGGAACTTTAAGTTCCAAAATAAAAAAGTTAACAAAAAACTGTTTTTTCTTATTTCAACAAAAAAACATTTTAGATAGGCCTTTTGCCTTCCCACGCATTATAGATTGCCAAGCTGCGCGCAGGAATGGAATTAAATATGGTTTTCTAGACCGCGCACACTCATTGTTATGTTCAAATGACGAATTAGGCCTCTATTTGCAGGCCCGACGTTGACCCAAAGTTGAGGTAAGGTTTGCCCAACGTCTGCAAACTTACAGCAGCATTAATCCAAGATCGGGTCAATGTCTGTTTGATGGGAGATTTACAGCTGTTATTAAGCAGCCATCCACAGAAGAGTTGATCTGAGTAGGCCCAGTTGTTTTTCAAGTTCAAAGACTATAATAAAATGCCGCTATAGGCATAGAAAATATATGATGATATATAGGCCTACAAATCACACCTTGCAGATGACAACCCAGCATGCACCATACATTGACCCTATGCTGGTTTTACGTTGGGTCAGCGTCGCAGACGGTGGTCCAACATAAAACCAGCATCGTCGTGTTTGTTGGGAAGGAATCCATGTAGTCTCAACGTTGGTCATAGGTCCTACTGTTTTCACTGTTATTAAGTAGACTATAGGTCTACTGTGGTTACAGCTCTATGTTCAGAAGGTCCTATGTTCAGAAGGTCCTATGTTCAGAAGGTTCTATGTTCAGAAGGTCCTATATTCAGAAGGTTCTATGTTCAGAAGGTCCTATATTCAGAAGGTTCTATGTTCAGAAGGTCCTATGTTCAGAAATATTTGTTCAGAAGGTCCCATGTTCAGAAAGTACGGGTGCCTATTTCATTGTCAGTTCCAATTGGGCACACCACATTTTTGCGACGTTGAATCAACGTCAATGACGTTGATTCAATGTCGCAAAAACGTTCAGAAGGTCCTATGTTGGATGGACTCATTAACTTGTAGATATGAAATTTATAATTATATTTTATAGGACGTTGTTCAAAATATCATATAAAAACAAGTGAAATATCAATTCTCTTATCTTATGTGGTCTATGGAATTATTCTCTGTTGAATGTAAAGTCCAATTGGTATGTGGTGGTAGGTAAGTATGCATATGTCACAACCTTCACAGGTAAATATACCGTGTGGTGATGATGCATGCAGGTAATGAAAAATATTATTTCTTCAATTTATCGGAACCTGTCTATATCTACAATAAGAAATACGTTTTTTAAATAGAAGAAATGGTCACCGTGACCAGTGAAATACACATGTGGTATGGGCCTACATTTCAGAGCAATAAACATTTTGAGTGCAAAGGAGAAAAATAATAGTAGTTAAAAATCAAGGTCATATAGATGTCTAGGTCATGTATTATTGTAAATTATTTCTTTACGTCCCTTTTCGACAGCAGACTAACATATATTTAAGTGACATTGTAATACGATAAAAACAGTGCAGTTAATAGATGAGATGAATGATGTACATATGATGATGTGAGCATGGGGTGATAGGACATGGTGGGTTATTGAGAGTATTTTTCTTCACTGGCCCGATAAGGGGCGTTGTGTACTCGACGCAGACGCACACGCAGACGCACACGCAGACTCAGACGCATAATATCTGGGCTTTGTGTACTTGATGCAGAATGTTCATTTAATGCTGGGCCAGCGTCGTAAATGGTGTGCCAAGATTAAAAACCATTGTGGTGGGGATAGCATCGGACCCTTCAAGAGTGGGATGTGGTTCATTATATCATTTATCATGTTTATGGCAAGGCGGTTAAAGGGACCCCTTGGGATGAGACATTTTCAATGTTGTCAATTTTGACAATTTAATTCATATGAAGCTATATAGCCTACTGATCTTAACTGAAAATACGAAAAAGTCAAAAAACAATTTTAAAGTACCGAAAAAGAGTGAAATAGTTGTATTTCCAGGTCGTATATTGCCATGTAAACAAAACAAGCCAGCAATATTCAGCACTTTACATCACATATTCCCACGTATCAGACGGTTAGATCAGAGCAGTCGCCGCTAATTGGTGTCTAATAGTCAGGACACCCGAGTACACACCTGCAGCACTGATTGTCTACCCAACGCTGGGCCGATGCCATCAGCATGTGGCCCAATGCTGTGAAAACATTCAATCGTCCTTCAGGTATACAAATAGTTTGTTTGGGTTACTTCTGGTTTCATAGAAATGTTGATTAAAAATATTTGTAAAAATATGAAAATTCTGAAAAAAATAAAAACATGATTCGTGGGATACACTACTTCAGTACGGAATTAAAAACGAAAATTGTCGCATCCCAAGGGGCTGACTCGTTGTTTGAATACAATGTTGATCTTTGACGGAGAGGACGGGAGTATTTCTCACATCCGTCATTTTCGAAGCAAAATGCTGCTGGTTCCATTTTCATTTTGACCAAATGTTTTTTTTAAAGTTGGGCCACCGACCGTATATGATACTGGGCCAACATTATTAAAAACAACAAACATATGCAAGCATGAATTTTCTTTATTTTGATTTAGTATATAGGCCCCTATGCCAGCATCGCAGACGGTGGACCAACAAAGAGTCAAAACATATAGGATGAATGTCTTGCGTCAACTGGGATTCGTGACAACAATATCGGTCTGATCGAGTTTGAGTTTCTCTCTCCTTTATCATGTTAATCACTTTAACTTTAATGTAAATTATTAGAGTGATCTATAGCCGACATTTAGCATGATTAGGCGTAGACCTATATATTCTGATATAGGCTGCCATCTGCGGCAGTGCTGTCAATAGGTGTTCTAATTTGGGGGGGGGGGGGGGTAGGCTGGTTGGAGGATTTCAGAATTTCGGAGCTTGAAGTTCACGGAACAAACTGTTATGAGCGAAAACAAGATTTTCAGCAATGGCCATGGCCACCAAGTGCGAAAAATAAAAATAAATGCTTAAGGAACAAACTGCACCCGGTGGTTTTACAATCTAGACATATCAATTAGGCCCTATACCTCTGGAGCAAAAAACCATAATAGGCCCTACTTCTTGAATAGCAAGGTTCAGCTAAATATGGTGACCTGGCAAACCGACAGAGGAACATTGTCATTTTTATCGGAACGTGGGAACTTCGGAACATGGGAACTTTCGTCTGCGTCTGATTGTGCGTCAGATTGTGCGTCTTAGTGTGCGTCTGCGTGTGCGTCTGCGTCGAGTACACAAAGCCCGATAAGGGGTTCTGGGCATGCCTATAGTCGGATTAGGGTTTGACTTGAAAAAGACCCGGGCATAAAAGAAATCGGGTCAGAATCGTTGAGAAATCGACGTAAAACATGCGCTACCGATTTACCAAAATAGGCCTACCTATAGTTAAAACAAGGCTCTGAATAGTGCTTTCTGAATGTTGCTTTCATTTTTGACTTTATTTTAATGGCAATTTCCACTCACTTTTTGGTCAACCCAACAATACAACGCATTTTGGGAATATGCAGGGGTTACAGTCATGGAATAGATTGAAATGAAGAAACAGGAAAAAAGTGTCAATGGCACCGTAGCTCATCTTTGTAATTGCAGGTGTTTTGGGTTGAACTTTTCAATCCAGGCTATAGGACAAGTTCACTCTAGCACCGGGTTTAGGTGGATTTGAATTCAGATATGTATAGTGTCATATTCCTGAATTGCGGGGACTATACTTCTGTGATCACTCCTGGTTTGTGTTGATTGAAGTCCCATTAGCGATTTTGGCAAATTGTGGACGGACAGACGACAGACAACCCGCCATGACAAAAACTCATATGACCGAATGAGCTAAAATGAGAGGCTGTGATTTGTTTTATCTTGCATTGTAGTTTACCTGAATCTGAAAGATGTAAGTTTTTTCCTACATCAAACAAAGAATATTCTGAATATAGGACCTTCTGAACATAGAACCTTCTGAATATAGGACCTTTTGAACAAATATTTTCCGAACATAGGACCTTCTGAACATAGGACCTTCTAAATATAGAACCTTCTGAACATAGGACCTTCTGAACATAGGACCTTCTGAATATAGAACCTTCTGAACATAGAACCTTTTGAACAAATATTTTCTGAACATAGAACCTTCTGAAAATAGAACCTTCTGAAAATAGGGCAGTCACCGTCTACTGTCACATGTCATAATTTTCTCATGGGTCGAGATGATTGTTGATTGCCGGGGGGGGGGGGGGGAGGCGGTGCAAACAGCGTCGCGCGTGGCGGAAAAACCCCAATAGCTCCACAGGATATTAATAATAATATATGCCATCAAACACGACAAAGACCCAATACTAGACTAATAAAAAAAAAAAGATAGTAATCGTTTAATAATGTTGTTTTATCGTCTGCCACCACCACTCGAACTCGATTCATTTATAGGCCTACTATATCTGGGAAAATATCATATTGTCATAGGCCTACTTTTCATTTTAGATTTTGTAAAATAAATTTGCGGTTCTATTGTAAATTTTATTTCATACCTGAAGGCGCTAGGCCTAGGCCCCTATAGTCTATATTTAATTTCACATCGTGAAATGTTTGCCAAGATCGCCTATAAACAAAATATCAATATGTGAAAAACTAACTTTAGTCTACAGCACTTAAAATTAATAATGGGTAGACTACCAAACTGTTTTTCCGACCAAAAACGATTTTAGCAAATAATGTTTTAATATATTTTTTCAATTTGGCATTTCGGAACTTGAAGTTCCCGAAACTTGAAAATTGGGAACTTGGAGTTCCCGGAACCCGTTTTATTCGTCAGTTTCGTTTTGTCAATTTCGTTTCGTTAGTTTCGTTTTGTGTCGTCGATTAAACAAATACTTTCAATTTAAACAAATACTCTCGTGAAGATCACCTAACTTTAGGATTTTTCCGCAACTTTACAATGCGGAACTCCGTAACTGCGGAATTCCGTAAATCGCTATTCTCAAACTATTTGCGGAAAACTGTAGTTCCGGAGTTCCGCATCCTAATTTTTATGTAAAACACGCCATTTTTTCCTAGAATTTAGGTCACCCAAATTCTTTCCGTAACTTTTACCTAAAACTTAGGTGAGTTCCGCATCGTAAAATTAACGAGAATAGCACTTACGGAAAAAAACCAAAGATGCGGAAATATTTGAGGAAATTACAAAAATCTACGATGCGGAACTCCGTAAATGGTCACGAGAATACGGCCCTGGGTAATAATATGATTACCACGGACCCTACAGCTAAATAAACACATCATCTCGCCTATCTGGCATGACGAGAACTATGGCCCGAAAGTTATTTTGTTTACGGACAGGTGGGCCTCGTATCGACTTAGCCAGCACACACAAGACGTTGGATTAAGGAAATCAATGTTGGTTTACCGTTGGTTCACCGTCTACTCTACGACATTGAACCAACGTTAAACCAACATTAATTAAAGGTATTGTGGCTCCCCATACAGTGTAGTGCGTGGACTAGGCTGTGGCGAAGCCTGCACGATTATTCATTGCTGTGCCATCGTGGCCGACGACGATGGCACAGCATTGAATAAACGTGTAGCCATGACGATGTACTGCAAGGGTGGGGGACAGCGTGCTGGGCCCGTATTCTCGTACAAGTTACGATATATCGTAGGCTTCTGATTGGTCGAGATAGCCATCTCGACCAATCAGAAGCCTACGATATATCGTAACTTGTATGAGAATACGGGCCCTGGCAAGGCGGGGATGAGGGGCAGAATCGATGACGCAACCAGTCTGTACCGACATGCACTACACAGACAAGGCCCCAGGCAAGGTCACCAGAAACTAGGTAACCCTCTCGTCACCGACTCCCGCGCACAATCGCCGACGTCCTGTCCAGTTTCGGTTTTTTGGACACGTCAAAAATAACTGGATGATAGGCCTACATTTGAGCAGTTTTTTTAGTCCCACAGCTTCCGTCATACAGGATGGTTACATTTGCTCTTAATAAAAAGCTCGGTCTGTGGATTTGGCGCGTTTAAAATGGCGACTTGTCGGAGAATGGAGTTCGGCAGCTGGTATTTTCCAGTAGGCCTAATTA
Source organism: Flabesymbios commensalis (assembly GCA_964017125.1). NCBI lineage: Eukaryota > Metazoa > Annelida > Polychaeta > Terebellida > Flabelligeridae > Flabesymbios > Flabesymbios commensalis. Next base: position 33,092,158 of record OZ024917.1, on the reverse strand, counting down.
TTCAGTCGGGTTGTCCATGGCGCGCCGCATGCCGCGAACTAATCAAATTTACGCCAATGCAGTTTAGCGATTTTTTTAAATTTCGCGAATTTGTTGAGCTAATTCTCCGGTGAAAATACAACTAGGATCTACTTAGCATGCTGTCAATGAAGCTATTGAACAGTTTGGACAAAATAAGTTGTAGACAAGTGTAATGTATTTTATCCAACAAAAATATAGTAGACAGCATAGATACTTTTATAAATGGTGTTAAATAATCCTGTTCTACCCGTTCAAAAATAAGAGCACTTACTCACTTACTTACTTAGGGCCTACTTACATTTATAATAACATTAACGTAACTAATATTTTCATTAATTTACGTGTCTGTCTCAAGTCGAACCTCAAATCAACACTTTGCCCCCATCACACGATATTGCTATAAAATTATGTAACCCTTATAAGCCGACCAAATCACTGTTACTGGCAATAACATTCAGTGTTCAAGATTTGCAAAATGTTTGGTCACAATAATCTGATAATATTTTTTTATCTCTAATTTAAACAGTGCGCGTATTTTGATTGTTTGACGGTAATATTTCTAGCTCGTTTCGTTTATGACTATTTTAGTGCTTGTCGTTCGTCATCTATGCTGCTCTGCAGGGCCAAAAGGCAGTAACTGTGTACTTGAAAGTGTGCACTTACTGTATTTTGGCTTTGCACGGGCCGTATGACATAGCGACCATTTGACGCGGATACCTTTGCATGGCCTGGAAATTTCACCGCCTTATTTCGTTGCTGGCCCCACATTAAACTGACATAAACCGACCATAAACGCCATGGGCAACCCTCTACTTGCTGGGGTGTATCTGTCACCCACAGACGACCCTTTGCGTTCCATGGAGTGATTTCTGCCGCAGTGGGAAATCTAATCATAGGCCCACATGACATAATTATGAATGTGGCCCCGACGTGAAATTAAAAAGTCATGGTTCAGGAATTGTAAATTAAATGGCATTTCCATTTAAATTGGAAAGAAAAGTGTCACCCATTTGATTTTATATATCGCAATAATTGAATGAATCAATATTAAATTTATCAAAACAACCACTTTTTTTTAAGACAGTAAAGGGACAGCATATTTTTAACATATCAATTTTGAAAAATGAATTTTTATATATATGGAGCAACTATAGGCCTATACTGATCTGAAATTACAATACAAAAATCATAAACGATTCAAAAGCATTGAAAAAGACAAGTTTTAATTCCAAGTTGTATACTGTCATGTAAATACAGTATACAACACTTTATACCACCAAGGAATATAAAAGGTATTTTCTATATTCCTTGATACCACAAATACTCACCGTCACATCTGTTTAAATTGAGACCAATCATTTGCAAATTTGGATGTTTGAAGAAACCTTTCGTTCCCAATAACAGTGACCTGATCGACTGATAAAATGAATTAAAAACGACTTTAGTCGCCCTTAGCAGTGCAAGGGTTAACGAACAGAATATAAGACTCTGTATAATCATTATTACAACTGTAGTCTACGGTACGTATACGTTTACGGTATGCCTACACAGCCAATTATTTTGTGGGGTGATCGATTACCTATGTCTGGTAATCACCCCCCCCCCCAGAAAAAGCTCTTTGTAGGCCTATAGTGGGTACCGTAAAATTAAAGCTGCCCCTTGAGATGAGAATTTTCAATTTTGTCAATTTTGAAAGTTTACTTTATATGAAGCTATAGGGCCTATAGCCTACAGATCTCAACCAAAAATACAAAAAAGTCAAAAAACAATTTTAAAGCACCGAAAGAGAGTGAAAAAGCTATATTTCCAGGTCGTATATTGCCATGTAAACAAAACAAGTCAGCAATTTACAGGACTTTACACCACAAATTCCCACCTCTTGGACAGGGAGATCAAGGCAATCGCCGCTAATTGGCCGCTAATTGGTGTCTTTTAGTCAGGACACGGGGGGGGGGGATACACGGCAACACTGATTGTCTGCCCAACGCTGGGCCGACGGCGTCAACATGTGGCCCAGTGCTGTAGGAACATTTAATCGTCCTTCAGCAAGTGTTTATGTATACAAAGAGTTTGTTTGGGTTTTAAGCGGTTTCATAGACATATTGATAAAAAAATATTTGTAAAAATCTAAAAACTCTGAAAAAAATGAAATCATGATCTGGGGGATACACTACTTCATTACAAAACTAAAAACGAAAATTGATGTCATCCCAAGGGGTCCCTTAGAGGCACTGGAAAAGAGAAAACAAGCTCTATTTCTAAGACATATACTGTCATGTAAACAAGTTTGGTTACAGCATACCACAATATAGATGGCAAATACTGACCATGTCAGACGGCATGTTCAAAGTAACCACCAGCATTTAACTAAAGTGGACCAGCATTGAAACAGCATTGGGTGAATGTCCCGTGTTTGCTAAGCACTTACCAACATATTATATATACACTTCTCTGCAAAGCCAAAGTTCAGCAACTGCATACTTTTCAAGTTATCAGTTACAGCCTTTTGGCAGTGTAGTACACCTGTGTATGTGCTCTTGCATAGCCAAAAGAAAGTAGCTGCTCACTTGTGAAGTAATCAGTTACTGCCTCTTGTCAGTGTAGTAGGCTACACTTGTACACTGTAATATACAAAAGTAATAAGTTGCCTTTGGGCTTGATAGTTATTATACGGACCATTTCAATACCTTCGTACGTGTATATTAATTACAAATCTATGCTGATCGTCAAAGTCATCGCGTTGACGGATGGCCGGGAAGAATCCACCGTAAGTTCTATTATCTGATTATCAGATTATTATGAACTGAATTATTGTGGACACATTATTATGTTTAACTTGAATCGAACCAAAAATATTTTAACTAAATTGAAATTGAACTTTTATTATTTGTTTAGTAATTTTGTCACGTGTGGTATTATACTAATTAAAAACAATAATACATCTATTTATTTTGAAATGCGATTAGTAAAAATGACACCAGCAAACACAAAACATTTGTATAGCATTTGTACAATGTTGTACCGACGGCTTCGACGTTGGTCCTACATTGTACAAATGTTATACAAATGTTTTGTGTTTGCTGGGATCACGTTTACCCCCCCCCCCCCAACTCAGAAAAAATAGTCGTCAGGTCCGAAAATAAATTTCTCCTAATACGACCGACTGATTACGTACAGATCCTCATGTAACCCAGTCAACACGAGACGTTGAACCAATGCTGGGTTGAATGTTGGGCCATTGTCTACGACGCTGACCCAACGTCTCGTGTTTGCTGGGAAGTGGGATCTTACACAGCTCACGCAAGAAGTTTATCTGCTGCTGGTTTAATGCTGGACCAACATCGCATGTTAAACTAGACAGACAGTCAGTCAGAGACTGGAAATCTCTGCCGCGATTAATTATCATAATCTGGATCGTAATCCGAATCATCTTCAAAAATTACTGGATTGATCCTTGGCCCGTGACACACTTATGGTAAAAAATGCGTACAAATCCATACGATCCGGATTGGATCATAATCCGGTTCCTGGATCCAGATAGTAATCCGGATCATCCATAAAATCTACGTGATTCTTTCTTGGCCCGAGACCACAGGTAATTAATTAGTAGAGATTTATAAACAGGTACATGCATGGTCGACTTTTTTTGGATGGGTCATAAAATATGGCCTTCACCAAGCCACACAGAGTTACGAATGGTGCGCACGATCCGAATGAAAAAATACCTGAACCATACGCACAATATTACATTTTCTCCACGAATCAGCCATTCGTAGAGGTTCGGGACACAATATACGTATTTGACGACTGGCATCTGAACCACTGCCGTAGGCCCTACTGTTACGAAAGCACTCCCGCATCCATGCCGTATATGGCCCAAACCTTACGAATACATTAGCCGAACCATATACGCCTTTACCTCCCAGACGTACACAGTTGCCTGAATTAACTTTACAATATGCATGGCGGCTCTAGGGTAGTGGTTAGCACCGCTGCCTTTCACGCCAGAGTCCGGGGTTCGGTTCCCGGTCTCGGCGGTTTGTAAGAAACAAAAAATGTTTCTTCTCCATCCACGTGTGAAAGTTAGTATTGTGGGGAGCCTCCGTGACCGAGATGTAGCGTGCTCGGCCTCAGACCGCCAGGGTTCGAATTTCGAATTCTGTGTCTGGAGGACAGTGTCATCTCAATCATCTCACCATCCTCAGGAGGTTCTCCTGGCCCAGTTTAGCCTATATGTGCACAAAGGTGGCCTAAAGCCCGATTCATTTCATTTCAAACAATCCGAAAAATGGCCATTCAGGTTCCTCACATATAGGCCTACTTACCTTGTAAGCAACATACTAGTATCTTTAGATTAAACAATGAAAAATGGCCTACAAGTAAGTTCAACAGAGAAACAGGACTGGCTGTCGGGCGCTAGCTCTATGTGCAGCAGCTGCAGCAGCAGCCCTTGAATTTAAATAAATAAAAAACGTGAAGAAATGGTTGAGTAGAAGGGAGAAACTGGGCCACAACAGCTCTTCGGTACATGAACCGGAGGAAGAATATATTGCTAGCTTCAAGAAGAGTGATATGAATCCATTATGTATCATGCGAACTATATTACATACCATGCGTATTAATACGTATTTCATCCGTATAATCTAAATTCAGATACCCAACGTACGAATATCAATCCGGAGGGAGTGGTTCGGGGGGTTCGGCTAAATTTTCAAACATGCAAGAAAATTTCCCGTACTCTCGCGTATCCCCCCGTACCCAACCAAAAGCTACGCACCATACACACTGTACAAATCAAACTCCCCGAAATTTTCCAAATCGATTTGAGAAGGCGATTCGTAGAGGCTCATATCCCACTAGACAGGGGTTTAGATTCGACGCACATACACATACATTTTATCCTGAAGGGGCTGTATACCCTCGCCCCAAATCGCGATGAATGGGGCACATGATCCGAATTAAATTATCCCCGAACCATACGCACAATTTTACATTTTCTCTCCGAATCAATCACTCGTGGCAGTTCGGGGCAAGATATACATACTTGCCGAACCGCTGCAAAACTTACGAAAGTAGGCCTACTCCCGCATTTTTATATATCCATGCCATATGGGCCAAATCTGACAATTAAATTTGCCGTATACTTTACGCATGCCTTTATCATGTTTACATACCAGCCATACACAGTTGCCTGAATGAAACGTACAATAGTCATGGCGATACACACGCTACGATCAAAGTGAATGTATAATCCGAACACGATCGTTCGAATGTTATATACGAATCCATTTTAGTTGTGTATGTCATACCATGTATATTGTCATAATGATTTTAACAAATTATCAATCTTGTATATACATGTACATTTATCTCTTTCATTTCTATGACAATAAAATATCTGTCTGTCTGTCTGTATTACGTATCACACGAACTGCATTATAGATACCCTGAACAATCCAAAAAATGGCCATGCTGTTATAAAAATTGCCGAATCAACCATTCCTCACCGCATTTTCTGATAACAACGAAAAATGGCATACAAATTGACCCGAGCAACAGAAATGGGTGATATGTTTCTCGATTTGGGTCTGGTCGTCTATATATATATCGATGGTTTATACGGTTTATGTTACTAGTGGAACAAACACACAATTATTTTGGATTGTTTTGGAATATCTAGGTTCCCCCGCAAACCAGATGCATTTGAGAGGGAACATTAGGGGTTTGGTTCCGTACGGTTCGCGCCTAACGTGGACCGCCCAGTATAAAAGAAGACTTTGTGTTTGGGCGCTGGATAGAGAGCAGAGATATTCAGAGATAGATTAAGAGAAATGGGAAATACTTGTACTTGGTGATAGTGAGATGCGAGATGATTAACCCTGTAACCGCCGGTGCCGCAGATTTTCGGGTTTTCATTTTTTTGTTAAGTACCACATTTTAAATATGCTGAAAATAAAACGTGACAGCGACCAGCAAGATTTGAAAAGAGTTGACCTCAATTTTGTCAAATCTGTATAATTTTCACTCACTTGAAGTTGTGGATCGCGTCAGCGAGACACAACTTCAAGTGAGTGAAAATTTAAATTGAATAATTTGGCGGTTAAAGGGTTAATACGAGAGATTGGTTATTCACATGATGTGCGGTTAAGAATGTATTAAAGACAATACCATGTGACAAAAAAAAATAAAGTTAAAGGGACCCCTTGGGATGAGACATTTTCAATGTTGTCAATTTTTAAAATTTAGTTTATATGAAGCTATATAGCGTACTGATCTTAACTAAAAATACGAAAAAGTCAAAAAACAATTTTAAAGTACCGAAAAAGAGCGAAATAGTTGTATTTCCAGGTCGTATATTGCCATGTAAACAAAACAAGCCAGCAATATTAAGCACTTTACATCACATATTCCCACGCATCAGATGGTAAGATCAAAGCATTCGCCGCTAATTGGTGTCTTATAATCAGGACACGGGAGGACACACCTGCAGCACTGATTGTCTACCCAACGCTGGGCCGATGCCATCAGCATGTGGCCCAATGCTGTGAAAACATTCAATCGTCCTTCAGGTATACAAATAGTTTGTTTGGGTTACTTCTGGTTTCATAGAAATGTTGATTAAAAATATTTGTAAAAATATAAAAATTCTGAAAAAAATAAAAACATGATCCGTGGGATACACTACTTCAGTGCGGAATTAAAAACGAAAATTGCTGTCATCCCAAGGGGCTGCTTTAATCATTCGTCTACCATGACTGTGTTGAGTTGTGGATCCCCTAACGTTGATACATACATTGCGGCCAATGTGTCCACTTCTACTGATCCGATCCCAACAATCTGCTACCCATTAATATGTATGTTATCCGTACAATCCGAATTAAGATACGCCCCGTTACGAATCTCAAGCCGAATAGAGTGCTTCGGAGGGCTCGGCAAAATTTTTTAACAAAATTGTCCCGAACCCTCTCGTACGGTCCCGTAACCCTCTAAACCGCCACACCCCATACACAATATATATCTCAGAACCTCCTCACATTGTGATGGATTATATTATGTTTTCATTCCATGAATTTTATTCAAAATATGCCATGAGGTGGAATATGAAATATGACATTCGGTGAAAGTATGCCTATAATCTACATGACATCAATGTGATTGTATCCCAAACCGTCGCTATAAGTGCCAGCATTTAGATCTTATGCTAAAAAGATTATGTCTTTTATATGACACTTGTGAAGTGTGTCAAGTAGGCTAGGTCTCTAGCTATTTTTGTTATGTTCCACACCGTTTACATTATTCTATTCCAACCGACTTTGGCCCAAGTACTCGACACCAAGACTGAATGACGGGTGCCGAATTGACAATTTAACACCACGTGACGTTGGATGGGTGTCGATACTGCCATATTAACAAAACTGTGTGCAGTATGCAACACTTTATACCACATACCACCCACAGTCTCGGACCGTGGGATCCAGGACAATTGAAAGACACCAACGTTAACTGGTGTGTGGAAGTGAGGGATTGGGGATTACGATTGTCTTCCCAACGCTTGACCGACGACTTCAAAATGTGGCCCGATGCTGTACTTAAATTAAACCATCCTGTAGGTGTACAAATAGTTTGTTTGTGTTGCGTGTCTGGATTCTTAGAATCTACATCTACTGTAGATTAAGTTCTGAAGATCATGATAAAATATGTGTGATTGTTCATAGTTTAGATGCAATCATGGGTACTGCGAGGTTGATGACAGAAATGAAGGCTGGTACAATTGTGGTGGTTTGTCCCGCTCCACCAGGTGGCGTGTTACATGCATCTCGGGACGTCCGGCTAATTTTTAAATAAAGGCTATGCATTATGTCTATCCCTTGGCACGCATAACTCATTTTCAAAATTGCGCAGTTGTGCATAAAAGTGTCCAATTTCTACTCAATCGAGTTAATTTTAATTTAGTTTGATTACCACGGGATAATTTAATGAGCAACAATCAACATACTAACTCTGCAGAGTTTAGCAAGTGCTAAACTCTGAAAATAACTGTCAACAAAAAACGACTGGGAAAAAACTGTAATGACAGAAAGCATATCTTATATTATGCATTAATAAAATGGCGTGTATCTGATGGTGACTTAATGTTGCACCAGCGTTGCAGACGGTGGCCCGTTTATCCGCATCCTTAATTTTCTAAAAAGGTAACAACGGCGATGCTCACAATAACAAAGGTGTTATGCTGTGAATAAAGGTATACGTATCCCTCCAAGAGAGAACGAGTATACAGTAGCCTTTGATAATATTAGTTTTACTGTGGCAGCAATAAAATATCAAGGATACTCAAACGTCACTACACATGAGTGTAGTGTGGTTTAAGTACCCTTGGCAATATTAAACGTCGGTTATTATCCGCCCATTATGCAAACGTGACACAAGCAAAACAACAGAGCATCTTGTCACGGAATAAATGCGATCCCCAGAAATTGCCGCCGTAATCAGTCCCAGTATAATTGAGGTGTTGTGTGACTATTTACCGAGTAAACACAAAGGATTGGTATAACATTTTATACAAGGACGGACCAACGTCGAAGACAATGGGCCGACGTTGTATAAATGTTATACAACTGTTTTGTGTTCACAATTTATCCAGTTATTACATTGTAATAAGCCTACTCTAATAGAGAAAGCGTTTGTTTGCGTGACGCCGTTCTAATAGATTGGCCTCGTTGTTTATTACATGCAAGGATTGTGTATGTACAAACGTCCTTAATAATATAATTGAATAAACAGATAGGAGCAACCACTCTTTTCTAATGATATCACAGCCCACCAGCTAGCCGTGTGTTACAACGGCCTATGCGAGAGCAGCGAGGCCGATGTATCGCTACCCACCTGCGTGATGCCGAGGGGGTCCGGGTCGTTATTCCGACAGGTCGTTATTCTGACAGGTCGATATTCCGACAGGTCGTTATTCCGACAGGTCGATATTCCGATAAACAGGTCGTTATTCCGACAGGTCGTTACTCCGACAGGTCGATATTCCGACAGGTCGTTATTCCGGCAGGTCGATATTCCGACAAAGAGGTCGTTATTCCGACAGGTCGATAGTCCGACAGGTCGATAGTCCGACAAACAGGTCGATATTCCGAAAGTTCTATATTCCGACAGGTCGTTATTCCGACAAAAAAATCACAGTGTTGAGAGGATTAACCACTATTAACAGCTACTGTGGTGATGAATAGCGATGAAGACCTACATCTAAAAGACTAAGGTTGTTACTGTACTTGTTAACTTTTTTCGTGCTGCATCATTCTTTGACATGTATTATTCATTTAAAGCTTGCATTGGTGATGCAAATGTTAACTTCAAATGGGCGTTTAAAAGTGGACCAGTTACATGTAGGACTGATAATTTACAATCGATGTTTTTTTTTAGATCTGAACGCATTTGCCCGCACTGAAAGGGTTAACCTTGTCTACCCTGAGTTTCTGGGAGCCATTTGGGTGGTGTTTTTGAGCGTAGTGTATAGAGGCCCACACTTCTTTGTACAGCCGTGATATATAGATGCTTTCAGATCCATTGCTTAATATGCCAACCAATGGCATAACTAAATTTATGTCAACGTATTTGATATCAAAAATTGTTTTTACAATTGCAGATGTAGGCCTATACAATTATTGTATATAATTATGTATATTCCAGCCTAATAAATAAATACATTTAATTATTATTCCCACACATTCCCCTGATTTTTCCCTGACTGCCCAGAAAATACATCACCAACTATTAAATTGAGCAAAATATTATTGAGCGACCCCCATAGTGCTCTAATGCCGTCCAAAATGCTGGTACAAATTAGCAATCTCATCAACATCAGTATTGAAACTAATAATGCTATTTTCGAGGTAAAAGTATACATTCAGAATGAATACAATCCAGAACTAATAGTGATCATCTTAAAATTTCCTAACTTTATCCTTCCTATGAGGATGGATGTATTAGCAGTGATGGAACAATTGAAGTTTTATAGCTGCGTTGCGTAAAGACAGTAGACAGTGATATGAAAATATAATTATGTTGTTGTGCCTTGAGTCACAATTATAATATTATATCTATAATATTCTTATTATAAATACTATTACTTATTATCTTGTTCATGTTCGTAACGTAGGATAGCTCATTGGTCGCGTGGTGGACTCGAGAGTCCGGGGGTACCTGGTTCGAGTCCCGCTGCGGCCGAAATCTTTCCTTGGTGTATACATATGCAGTGACCCAAACTGTTCAAATTCGTGGTATAATAATAGCAACCGAACGTATAACCGATTCGCGCCGCCTAAAAAAAGTACAAAAAAAAAAATGTCAAAGTTGACACGTGAACGGTCAAAAAACCTTTCAAAAAACACTTTCGTCCTGGTTGGAAACGGGCTCTTACAAACACATGAAATAATAAGCTCTTAATTTCGACGTCTGACTCAACTCTTTTGCTTAGATAGTACGATTTTTAGAATATTCACTGCCCTTAAGCAACTAATATATATTTAAAATCGTTTATGAAACCATAGAAAGATTCTATTAAGTGTTTCTCTACTGCTATTAGTTGGCAAGTTATGACGTGGGCTTGATATGAACAGCGGCCATTTTGAATTTATTTAATATGGCTGATACACAGGAACTCCAAGGACTGGATCTGGTAGCAAATCTTATGGATAGGTCGTTATCAATGCCTGATACATACGATTGTGTTGCTGATCTGCGTCGTTTAAACCGTTATCATGTCGTATATATATTGACGAAATAACTTCACAAATATTTTTGTTTTTTAAATAATTCCCCAATCAACTGCAAAACATCATAAATCAATCCTACATATTCGAAAACCATAGAAAAGTGGTATCAAATGCGTCTCTACGTCCATTAGTTTACAAGTTATGAAATGACCCTAATTTGAATGGCGGCCATCTTGGATTTGTCAAATAAAGCGCCCACGGCGAGAGTTCAGCTTGGCTCCCGCGATAAATCAAAAATATTATGGCCTTAGCCATACGTGGTCCAATTTTAGTGCTTTTGGGACGATTTGAACTATTCGGGGGTAAATATCAGTTAAGCCCCCTGATTTGAATACTTATGATATGGGTCTAACACCATTATAAATATTTTTAAATCTTTTAGAGCTGAGCCTGACTTTAGACGTCAGATTCTGACGTATAAAATCGGTCTCAGCGCTGAATTTGTTGTCTTATTATTGGATCACATGTATCAGACAGTTTAATTTGGCATCACATGTTCTTATGTAGATAGGCCTACATTTAAACAGTGTCACTGGTTAAAATAGCGATTTTACCATTTTTGTATGAAAAAAAACACGCAAAATGCTATATTCTGAAAAAATGCAGCGTCTGAGGCATTTAAGAAATGGAGTTTCAGAATCAGCATGAAATTCTGACTAGAAACACTCTTCAAACCTTTTGGGCCCAGACACGTAATTAAAAGTGGTTCATCTCACAGACTAATTCCCATTACAATTTAGCCTACATCAAGGAACTGTCGGAATAACGACGTGTCGGAATATCGACCTGTCGGAATATAGACATGTCGGAATATAGACCTGTCGGAATAACGACCTGTCGGAATATCGACCTGTCGGAATATAGACCTGTCGGAGTAACGACCTATCGGAATAACGACCTGTCGGAATATAGACCTGTCGGAATATAGACCTGTCGGAATAACGAACTGACCCCGAATGTATACCCATATGGGATTGTTAGGCGGTCACCCTCACGTCGGAGGCACCAGTATGGGATCGTTAGGGTCTCCAGTATGGGCTTGTAAGGGTGGACGGGAGAAACTGCCTAACACTCTCCATCATATCGTAAACTTCATCTCCCCGTCGGATCAACGGTTCTGATTAACTCACAAAACTCCTCTTCTGCTTATCATGTTTATTTGTCTAGACATTAGATAATAGCAACATACACGCAACAGACACGCTGGAAAGCGTAGAAACCTAAAATATATACAAGTGCATAATTATGCTACAGTAAGGGGAGTGTTTATTGAGACAATGGTAAAAAGTGCATGGTATTTTACAAAATCAAATATAGTATCATGCAAGTACAATAAATGTGACAATCCGCGAAACAGGTAGCTCCGAGCCATGTGAACCTGCAAGCGCAGTCGCTATTGGAGCAAACTTAACAACGTAATAACAGTACAGTACAATGTGTCCAATCCCAAACTACTGCAACATAATGAAACCTTCATTGGTGGATTGACAGTGAAGATGATGGAAATCAAAATGTATATACATAGATTCTGTAGTTTAGATTAGTAACCTAATTAATTATTGATGAAACACTAAATGCTGAAGGTTTTATAGTTGATGAAGATCAGGCCTGCATACATTGTAGGCCTGACACTGCGTTTAAATATATATTATTTATCTAGCTGTTGCCACAGTTTATCATTCTCACGAATCTAGTCATAGACCTCCAACTACATAACCATTTTAAGCAGTACTAATATTTAACCAGTCTAGGTTGGTATAGCTCCAATCAGGGTTTACAATTGACGATTACGATTACGGTTATGATTACATGTCATTTCAATTTGTCGATTACGATTATCCGTCATTATAATTATTGCTTACGATTATGATTACATGTCAGCAGAAATTTTCGATTACGATTTTGATTACACTCTATTTTGTCCATTACGATTATGATTACGATTACAATAATCATATTTCATGATTACAGTCACGATCACGGGTGATTAAAATTATCTTATTATTCTTATCAATAATAATGACATACTATAACAAACTATAAATAGCAACAACTTAAATTGAAATGTACTTAGTTTTATTTATTCATATTGTGTTCAAGAAGGTCAGTTAAACTTTATCAAATCTGAGCTAAATTAAGTTTGTATACATATATACATATATAGGCCCTACACATTGTACATTCACATTGTCTTAGGCATATGGGTAAAACCAAAAATTGGGGTAATTTTACGTAAAATTAATGTCCCCAGGACTTAAAAGGTCCGCATTTTGATTTAAATATAATAATATTAAAAATAAATGGTGCAACTTCACGTTTAAGCATTACTACTTAATAATGTTTAGATTATTTGTAAAATATATATATATATATATATGGTTTTATAAGAGCTCTAAGTCATGGAAACGTGGAAAATGGCATGTCCCCGGAGAAAATTCCACTATTTGAAACTTCACTGTAGGATACAAAATCACAATATAATTCTAACAATTACATTTCATGGCTAGACATTGTTCACTTAAACTAATCAATGATCAAAATTCGACTTAAAATTAATATCGATATATATAATTTTGATGAATATACATGTCCCCACATTTGCACTCTACTCCGTTACCATCATTGTAGCATGCCCCATCAAGTGAATAATCATGAACTAAAATCATATCAAGTGTAGTTTGACACACTGAAGGGTCTTATACGAGTTTCTCGCCTTGAAATAATTAATATTGTTGAGTGACAAGTTATTCGAAACAGGTATTACCAAAAAGTTAGAAAATTCACTTTTGTTTTTACTACTCCGTTCCTAGCCTTGTGGGTATAAAAACGAGTTTGGTTTTATACTTGCATGCTTAGAACAGTTGCTAGGGGGACTATTTCCACCCGTATGATATATCTTTGAATTATTGCCCATATATTTTCATTAATCCCAAGAATACTTTTATTTTTACTACTCCGTTCCACTCTACTCCGTTACCAAGAAAAGGGAACGGAGTGGTGAATTGTCAAATTTTATGGGTTTTACAGTCATAATGATTGATGATATAGTCTTTTAAAACATGGCTCGTTGTCCCCATATAAATAGAGCACCCATTTATGATCGATATTATGATAAACAAATATACAGTTTATATTTATGTCGAGCCAAACATTTGGTAACGGAGTTGAGTATTTTTTGGCTTGGTAACGGAGTTGAAAAAAGGATTTTTGTTTATCCTATCAAATTTTCTTAAATTTTTAGCAGTTTTGAGCTACGGTTGTTTAGTATTATGCTTCAATAAGGATATCACGTTTAAAAGTGTGATGTCAAGCTAAACAAAGTAACAAAATTTTTAAAATGGTTTGGATTTGGTAACGGAGTAGTAAGTGAAATGCTGTAACTTTTTAAAAATGACGTTTTTAGAGCAAAAAAAAAATTTCTAGCGCAGCCAGTGACTTTTTTATGCTCCATTGGGATCAGTGCATCAAACCCATAAAGTAGTTTTCCTCCTCTTTGATGGTCACCTCACTGCCATTTTTGATGCTACAAAATTACCCCAATTTTTGGTTTTACCCATATAGCAGATCAGACAAATATCAGCTGCTGCAATTAGCAGTCGCGCCTGATTGCTGTGCAAACAGTTGATCATTGCAAAGAGCGTCCCTCCTATTATATAATATCTATAGGGCCTACCATCTTGAAAACACGAGATGCTGATCCAATATTGTTGATCCAATATTGGCCCACTGTTGGGCCACCATGTGCGTCGCTGGCCCAACATTAGGCCAATATTGGATCAACAAGCTGTGTTTGCTGGGCACCCTTGTTTCCTAGGACATGCAACACGGTATGTACTGTTTTGAAGGCGATTTAAACATGCCATTATTGCCCCCCCCCCCTATGTTAGCATTTAGATATAGATCTTCCAATATAAATTGTGATAATATATCGATAGTTCACTGCTAAGCATCAGGTGAAGGTTATCGCAAAATATATATAGGCCTATTTGAAACCGAATTGTAGCTGTAGCCATAACTTTAATCTTTAAAATAAAACAAAAATAACCAGAAATATAAATTATTATTGCTCCGGACAGTTTTAATTGGCTGAGAACGACAAAACAATAAAGTATTCACTTAATTATAAAAACATTGTTGAAGTTAGTCCTTAGGCCAATTTAAAAAAAATATTTTCGTGGCCAAATCTCACATATTAGGTTTCTTGGTCTTATTTTGTAGGTTTGTATATAAGGAAAAATAATATACTGGGTAGCCCCTTCCACAATTGTCCAAAATAGAGAAAAAATAACATTTTCCAAGATGGCCGCCATGAAAATGGGAAAATTGCAATTTAAGGATATATCGGTTACTATCTCACCTAGAAATGTAATTTTGGTGTCTAAACATATGTTTACAGGGTCAAGGGATACGACAAACTACATAGCAGTAATCTTGGTCCTCGCAATTTTGCAAAAACTCCAAAATGACCACCATTTTAGGGTCGAAATAAAAACTGAACTTCTTTTATTGAATAATTTGTTTTTGAACACAGAGAAATAAAGGAATTCAGTTTATTTTTTTAGCAATTTCCAAACACTTTATACGTCACAGCTGAATATGTAATTGAAAAGATTTTGTTACTGCATTGTGAAGAATGATGTAGTTGACTGATAGCTTACTCCGCTTGTTTTAATGTTTCTACATCTGGATCAAAGTTTCGCCCTTTTTTCACTGCGTTGCAAAATAAATAATTTTTAACAAGTAGTTTCATATATCGATTTATACCGTGTCCTGCAAATCTGCTGGTTGAGTCACAAACACTAAATTGGTGCATTGCAATTAGCCCATCACGCACACTTTGGCGCCTAAGCTACTAGCAATGTTTGCCATGTTCACATATATAATGTCCATATATAATTGTGTTCTTCTGTATTTTTTTTTTATGGGAAGTTGCACACAATAATATGCTAACGGCCAGAACAAGGACATTAGTGTCTGGTGATCGCAGTAAAACTGGTGCTCGATGATCTGATGTGGTGTGGTTGGCATGAAGAAGAAGGCGTGTGTCGGCCTCAATCATATTTGCAATACAAATTTGCTACAGGTGTATTCATTAAGGATCCAGTAATACTTATATATAATATAACACAGTCCTTCCTAGATGTCACATACACCATTATGTTGTGCGAAGTCGCCATCATTATTATCTGTTCAGGTGTATATTCGAAATGAGAGGAGTTCCTCTAAATGGGAACCACATCGGAGGACTCACTTGTGCTGCATTTGAAAAAAATTTCCAGAAACACCTGTGATATCATCTTGTCTGGCACGCTTAAAGCGTTTTATGGAGATAATAGGATGTATATCTACAACCTGATGAATCAACTTGAATGGTTGCTGGGCCAAATGGTTGAAAGATGATTGCGGAGTCAGTGATTGAATGACAGCCATGGCGTCAACAATATGTGTTGTGTTATCTGGCAGTACTTAAATAGTCTGCCTTATCTGTTAGGATGTGAAGAAGATTAGTTCTTGTTGCACTCAACTGTTCACCGTCACCATCAGCGAAATATCTGGGTACACTGGTCAGCTCGTATGACAATAGCTCATCATGGTTTACATGTCCTCTCTTACACCATCATATCAGTAAGCAAATACAGCAGAGGTTTCTTGTTGAGCATTTGTCTTCGTGATTTACTTCGATTTTTTTTACTCATGGAGTCAAGCGTTGAATTCGGTTTCTCCATTTGTTGAAAGTCTGTCATTGGCCAATGTATGCACTTTGTGTGGTATAGCTACTTGTTCCGCTGATAGAATATCATTTTCCATTTCAGGCGTTGGGTCTTTGCCTGAGGCAACTTGAGAGATGATATCTTGCTGAATGAACGGATTACCCAAATTCTCAACTGTACGCTGTTCCCACTTTTACCATGCTTCATTTGACTTGCTGATACATCCGTGTGCCATTCAATGTCAGCCTTACTCATTCCACTGAGCCCTTTGCTGCCGGCTGTTGTCCATATCCAATGGTTAACACTCTCACGGCGTTGTATTTTGCCTATCAAACCACCACTTTGTATCTTTGTTATTCGTTACCTCACCGATTTGCAATTCCAATTCCACTAAATGCATTAATCATTTCTTCCCTTTGAACTGAAAAAAATAACTTCTAGTATTCGCTATGAGCGTCTGGATGTGTTCTGGGTAGATATAATAATAATAATTTTCCTAAAATAATGTTCTTAAAGGGACCCCTTGGGATGAGACATTTTCAATTTTGTCAATTTTGCCAATTTAATTTATATGAAGCTATATAGCCTACTGATCTTAACTAAAAATACAAAAAAGTCAAAAAACAATTTTAAAGCACCGAAAAAGAGTGAAATAGCTATATTTCCAGGTCGTATATTGCCCTGTAAACAAAACAAGTCAGCAATATACAGGACTTTACACCACATATTCCCACGTCTTGGACGGGGAGATCAAGGCAATCGCCGCTAATTGCCCGCTAATTGGTGTCTTTTAGGCAGGACATGGGGGGATACACGGCAACACTGATTGTCTGCCCAACGCTGGGCCGACGGCATCAACATGTGGTCCAATGCTGTAGGAACATTCAATCATCCTTTAGCAAGTGTTTATGTATACAAAGAGTTTGCTTGGGTTTTAAGCGGTTTCATAGAAATATTGATAAAAAATATTTGTAAAAACCTAAAAACTCTGAAAAAAATGAAATCATGATCTGGGGGATACACTACTTCATTACAAAACTAAAAACGAAAATTGATGTCATCCCAAGGGGTCCCTTTAAATTATCTAATTTGTTGTCCTCACGAAATTCGTGAATATTCAAATTTCGCGAATATTACCAGATCTAGTCTATATCCGGTACAAGAAGTATATCGGGTAAAAGAAGTATAAAAAGTAAACAAAATAAGTGACTTAAAGTTAAACAGAACAAACTTACTACAATTTCAATGTGAAGAGCGTTTTCAAAGCTAGGTGCATTTAGGTGCATTTAATGAAGTCTTTGGAAACAAAGAGAGGTGGGAATGTTATGCAATAGTCGGTCCCCAGTGACAACCTGTCTACACAAGTAGGCCTATGCTGCGGTGTAGAGCCAAAAAGCAGCATCTACTTACGTTACAACAAGTAAGCAGATACTGCCTTTTGGCTTTGTAGAGAAGTGCACTTTATGACTTGGCAGACTGTTAGGGGTCCACCATTAGATTCCCAGGGGGGGGGGGGAAGGCAGGAGTATTTTTGAAATAAATAATTTCGGGCGGACTCTGCGTGAAATAAATAATTTACTTCAAGAACTGTTCCATATAAACATGTAACAAAATGTGAAATTTTCAGTGCGGCGCCGAGCCCGGGTGAAATAAATAATTTATTTCTAATAAATACTACTGCCCCCCCCCCTCCTGGGAATCTAATGGTGGCCCCCTTAATTAGACCTGCTGCCGGTGTTACCCCCACCCTTCCACACCTCTTAGTGACAGCGTTTATCAATGAAACAGCCTTATTGACCAACAATGAAAGGCTATCAGTTTTGTTTTGGAACCCTGTCATCAAAACGGTGACAGGGTTCAAATCCCCCCAAAAATCTATTAATTTACCGTTTTTTATGTCCTGATCTAAGTAATATATATATTATCGCACAAAGCCAAAAAGCAGTATCGGTTTACTTTGTAAGCAGATACTGCTTTTGGCTTTTGCAGAGCGGTATATGTTTATCATTAAGGGAATATAGATATAATTAAAATTATCCATCAATACTGCTTTAATTATTTTAACAATATTAGTCGAAAAAAAAATTGTGACTTTTGCAGATTATGTTCTGAGTGTGTATATCTTGCACACAGTGTCAAAGATGTACTGGATGACACATTACAAAATCATGATGGATCACTAAATTTCAGTGTGAGAAAGTGGATTTTGGATCATAACAGCGAATATTGTGGACATAGATCAAAGCATTTTCACAAATCAAACACTTCATTTCAAATGAAGACGATGTTAAAATATCTTTCAAACGTTTTTCAGAAAACAAATATGTCCTAGTACAAATATCTGCTAGTACAGGTCGTGGCGATTTTAATAATTCCACCAATGCCCATGCACAAATTCAACTGATGATGATGATATAATATATGCATTAATACCTGGCATAATTCGCAAAATGAACTATAATGGGCATGTAGATGATAAAATCGGTTCACAAATAAAGCCATAGATAAAGACATGTTGAACTCTAGTATAGCCCTACATTTCATTCTTGATGTCTATGAACAAACAACTGTGTTTAATATCAGGTGGGCCTACAATAGGGAGACTCACATTTCGGACAACTGTAAAGAAGTTATTTCAAAGGAAGGTGATTATTTTTTTCATGCATATAAAGCTGAAAGGTTACGTTTTGTTGAGAAACAAATCAGTTCTGCTGATTGCAAAATCAATTTAGCTGTTCCATCAAACCTGATTTAGCTAAACACTCGGCAGTATAGTAGAGAACATGTATAACGATCTCTGGTATATACACTATTAGTCAACAGTTGTAATAGGCCTGCACGACACTCTATTAGGACCCAATAATTACCATTAGCCTAGGAGCCCTATTGAATATTTATCCAAAATGGCCCCCGTTTTGACCAAGGTCAAAAATACAAATGATATCATTTTCGCTAGATGTGGAGTGTAAAAATCAGCGTTACAGGGTACCACGTCGGATAGCAAAAACTATATAGGCCTGTAAAAATAAAATGAATCGGGCTTTAGGCCACCTTTGTGCACATATAGGCTAAACTGGGTCAGGAGAATCTCCTGAGGATGGTGAGATGAATGAGATGACACTGTCCTCCAGACACAGGATTCGAAATTCGAGCCCTGGTGGTCTGAGGCCAAGCACGCTACCTCTCGGCCATGGAGGCTCCCCACAATACTGAGTTTTACACGTGGATGGGGAAGAAACGTTTTTGTTTCTTTCAAACCGCCGAGACCGGGAACCGAACCCCGGCACTGAAGTGGCCATTATGGTTTTAAACATCTTGATTATCTCTAAAATTATTTTCTGATCATGTCGGGCGCTAGACATGAAAACCCTGTGATAGAAAGCAAAATCATCGATTGATCCTAATTCCGGCAAAGGTTATATGTACACATTTCTTGCAGGTCCATGTTTATGTGATGGTTAATTTACCGCCGCCATCTCGGTTTAGACTACATACACCATAGTTGTTTTAAATGATACAAACATAGTCATATATCGAGCTACTAGTATCTGAAACCTCTTTGGTAGACACAATATATGTTACTTCCAGTAAAGTTATAGACATTTCCTACTATGAAACCCCCTCCTGAATCTGAATCTAGATAATGTCACCAGGTGATGTGCATAAGAAAATCCTAAGGTAGACACTAAAGTCACGAATCTCCTACTATTCTGACTAAAATGATAACAAAAATGTTTGACACAAATTTTGTTTCACTTTATCAAATGGCGGCCGTCTTGAATTTCATCCACAATAAAATGTTGAACTACCCTCTCGCCACACAACTAAATTGGGCATTCCTGGAAAACCGACGGCATTCACCGAAATCGTGAAGCTGTTTCTATTTTATCGAAAATGTATCAATTTATTGTTTTGACCTTGTACAAATGGCGGCCATCTTGGATTTTACTCCAGATTTTATGTCAGACATGCTTGGAAACCCTATTGTACACACCAGACTTATGATTTTGCTTCTATTTTATAAAAAATAATAATATCAATTGACTGTTTCACCTTGCACAAATACCGGCCATCTTGGATTTTATTAACTATGCAATGTCATTTCTAACTACATCACATGTCAGACATAACTAAAACCCTTATGCTACATGTCACACAAAAATCAAGAATCTGCATCTATTCTGTCGAAAATATTATCATTTTATTGTTTCATCTTGTACACATGGCGGCCATCTCGGATTTTGTTATTTTTCGGCGTCTTAAGCAGAAAGTAATTTTGGTCTCCCAGGCCAACTTTAATCAAGATTGGCTACTGAGCCTTAAAAAATGGTGTTTTTATCCGCCCGATAACGATGAGCATAAAATTTAATCCTAAACTACGTACTGACTATACCTACCTAAATATTTTTAAATAAATATAGTATACTTCAAAAATCACAGTTAAAGACATCTCCGAAATGTTTTATGACATGTATAGCAATCTGGAGTTTGAAAGTAAGCCTAATTATATTTATGTTGGTCCACCGCCTACGCCTATGAGTACAGGCATATGCATCTAGTATCTAATATAGCAGGCCCTCGTAATAATCGCATCGCCCTCACTGTGATACTGTATAATGTAGTAATTAAAATAAAAGTCAGGACGCATCATCATCAACTTTACGATCTTGTAAACTATTACGAAAGTTGTTTTAGAATATACATTTTATAATAGCATTTTCCAGCCAATTAGAAGTGACAGTTACCACCCACTGAAACCGACAGTTACCACCCATTGGAATTGCAGTTACCAGTAACAGCTGGAATTGACACATGACAGTTACCTTTCTCATTAAACGAAATTAGTTTACCGATTACGAGTAAATTATCGCCAATTTTAAGTTAACATAATAAGCATTTTGTCCTGCTAAGTGTTATTAATCCACCTACGAATCGGCGGAGCAAAGGAGAACGTTCAAGTACACAAAATATATGAAAATGTAAACGAATCGGTAGCCTTAATTGTCAGCCATCTTTTGCTAATGGTAACTCCAGTTACCTCCACCGCTTAACCACAGTGAAATAATTGTAAACTTACTAAGGTATCATTTCTATGGATGTACAGTAGTATTATATTTAAATCGTTTATTTGGAATTGTCATCTTTTACTGTTGTAATATATTCTTACTTCTTATGGTTATATTTCATGTGTGTATATAATTCCATCATTTTAACATCGAAATCATTATAACAGGGTTTCCACAAGAGGGGTCCGCGGGGGAACTGGGCCCCTCCACTTAGTACAAAATGGAAAATACCACCCCCCCCCCTTGTTGGCAGAGAAAGGGTAAATTAGTTTGCATATGTGGATGTCATTGTGATTAAAATAACGAATTCTAATAGCCAAACTACAAAACTTGGGAAGAGGACCCCCACATCCTAAGCTCATCTCACATCCCAACCCTTTTGGACCCCCAACTCAAACATTCCTCGTGGAATCTCTTTAAAAACTATTTTGTGGAGTGTGTTAAAATTACTCGCCAAGTGTACTGGATTGGTGAATTAGAAAATACATTTGTCTTGTATGCTGAAGAAATGAGATCGATATGGCTTTTAATAGCTGCACTATATATATTTATCAGTGATTTTCAGAAATATTACGTTCAGACACACATATATTTCTTAAAAGAAACGTATAGAAACATTTTCACACAGATGGATTACAGTGATTTTGTAGATCTAATCTATACTAAATACATAAGCCTGCCATTTTAAAATATGGCAACAATATGTAATTTACCAAACCTTCGATTTAAAAGGAGATTGATAGTACTATCTGGAATTAATCCTCAAAAATGGTGCGAAATAGCGTCTCAGACATAATACTCTCAGTACTATATTCCATGTATACGCTCGGCCCTACCAACATCCTTACAGCAAGGAGATGTAAATAGACCAGTATTTAAGCATCAAGAGTCGTGTTCTGCGACGAGCTTAAGAGTCGGGTTTATAACTAGGACCAACAAAACCAGTAGGCCTCCATTCATGCAGTGAAATAACACATTAGCTCACAAGTTTTAGGATCGTTTCCGAATACAATCACTAGAACATACTACATGTATTTCAATATCGAATTTAAACATCATACTCACCTATTTTCTTTGTGAACAAATAGACATTCTCCTAAACACATCAACGTATGTGACACATATGCCTTGTTACTGCTAGCGTACATATTACACGTTATTTATACCTCATCAAATGTTTTTTGAATAAAACATCATATTAAACAATCCAAAGTAATTTTCATATCAAAATGATATATGTAACTTTACTATGTATCTCAGAGGTCACTGTAAATAGCTACATTTTTTAAAATGTTGTGTCGCATATGAATTTGTGTGGTGAGACCATAAAATCTATTGGCGGCCATCTTGGATTGATGCAAATTAATGTAAAATGATAGCTTCGGCTTCAGTTATTATCTTGGGGGTGATAAAAATCTCATTAACTGAAATATATAATGATATCTCAAGGTTTTGAAAGAGTACACTGCCATGGTTCGAGGTAATAATGGCACAGGGCTGTATTGGCTCTATTGGTTGCTATGCAGATGAGGGTGAAAATGGAAGCGTTGCTATGCCGATGGGGGTGAAAAGTGAAGCTTCAGTAGCTCATATATATTGTCAATCTGTTTTTTCACCATTGTCACATTACATGTTTAATTTGAGCTTACTATGTTTAAAATATGTGCGCCAGAGGTCAAAATATCATGATATATGGAGGTTATAACCATATATAGACCCTTTTGGTGGCCATCTTTAATTCAGGCAAATTAGGTTACAAAGCTTCATCTAGGGTCCTTCTTTCAATATTTTATATTACAATTACCAACTAAAATGTAAAATTAGAACATAATATGCTGAAAATATGTCCTCTAGAGCCTGGTATGTGATAAAATATAAGGGGATATATATTTTTGGCGGTCATCTTAGATTTATGCAAATGAGGGCAAAATAAGGCCGCCTCAGCTTGTGTTCTTACCTTAAAAGTTGCAGAAGATAATAAAAAACATATATGCCAAAGGAAACATTTGTACTAAAAAATTGCAGGTTTTGCCATATTTTGTGGTTTTAGCAAGCCTACTATATCCTGAGATTTAGGCCTAGTCTTTTGATTATTTGAGGATTCCTGATTCCGGTTCCTGAGGCCCCACAAGCAGGAAAGAGCGAGTTGATCCGAACAAAGATCACGAGTGGGAAGAACCACAGGCATTTACATAGTTATTAATTTTGCAAGCGTTTTGATCACTTGATGGTGTTGATAATACTTGCCAACAGTGTAGTGTACCATAGAAATATATAACAAGGTATGAAACGGGTCCCCCACCACTTCATGGTTTTATAGAGAGATCTATCGGTCGTCAATCGCGATCAGCCTATGTGCTATATGGCGTCATTTTCTTTCCTGGGGCTGATTAGTCAAGATAAGTGCCGTCATGAGACGACTGAGTAATATGGGCTCTGTATGGTAACATCATTTATGATTGCCTATTTTCAATGATCCCCATCTAAAAATAAATAGAAATTTACATTGCTATATATAAATGGACAACATTAATGTTCAGTAGTAAAACTAGAATATTAACATATTTTGTGACCATAAAAAAATCGTCCTGCTGTAAAAACTAATTAAATAAATTGATTTATATGTTTGCAAGAAAGCTGGCTGTCGCATGACTCTGATACAGCTTTACTACAATTAGATGGATACACACTAATATCTCAGGGCAAAATATGTTCAGCACACGGAGGTCTTCTAATTTACTTGAAGAAAGAGTATACTTATAAGATTTTATCATTGTACAAAGATTCTGATATTTTGGAGGGTCAATTTTTTAGAAATTAGCGGGAACACTTTGAAAGGAAAAATAATTATCGGAAATATTTACCGCCCACCTAGAGACATTAATCAAAATTATATTAGGTTTCTAACTGAACTTGAACCAGTTCTACAAACTTTAAACAACAGGCGTGGCGAATTAATCCTCACAGGTGATTTCAACATAGACCTGTTAAAAGTAAATGATAAACAAATGTACAGTGATTTTTTTGATCTAGTCACATCTCATCATTTCATCCCACGTATAACGTTCCCCACAAGATTTTCTGAACACACAGCCACATTAATTGATAATTTCTTCTGCAAACTAACAGCTAAATGTGCAAATTCCCAAACAGGAATCTTTGTAACACAACTATCTGATCACCTTCCATACTTCATTTTCTTAAACACAGAAACAACAAAAATAACACCACCCAAATACATTGAAATAAATACAAATGACACAAACTCTATCGCACTTTTGAGGCAGAGTTTAGCAGCTGCAGATATATTTAGCTCACTAAAAACAAATCAACTGTGTGATCCAAACGAAAACTATAATCGTTTAAATAATTTAAATATGAAACTGCAGTCTAAACATTTGCCTGTTAAATCAATGAAGTTCAATAAGCACAAACACAAACACTCAAAATGGATTACACACGGTATTATCAGGTCAATAAGATTTAGAGATAAACAATATGCAACACTGAAAAAAACCAATGTAGCTGATGCAGAATATCAAACATTAAAAAGTAATCTCGCTTCTTATAACAAAATACTAAAAAGAAGTATTTACAATGCAAAGAAATCGTATTACTGTCAACAATTTCATAAATATAAGCATGACATAAAAAACACATGGGCGAGTATCAAACAAGTACTAAATAGAGACCAGAAACAAAATACATTCCCAGATGTATTCTATCTAAAAGGCAAAGAAATAAAAAACAAACAAGATATAGCAGATACGTTTAATAACTACTTTACAAACATTGGGTCAAATCTCGCCTCCGAGATTCATGCGCCTGAAGATGCGTCTTTCAAAGATTATCTGAAAAATCCAGCAAAGTGTACTTTTCATTTTGAACCTGTAACTGAAACATCCGTAATGAAAATAATAAAACAATTAAAGTCTAAAAGTAGTTTTGGCTATGATGGATTATCCACCCGGCTACTAAAAGAAATTCTTCCTGAAGTAATAAAGTCAATAGCTTTGATAATTAATCAATGTATGAACACTGGTGTTTTTCCTCACAATATGAAAGTAGCGAAGGTTATTCCTCTTCACAAAAAAGACGACAACAATATTATTATAAATTATAGGCCCATTTCATTGCTTCCTGCTATGTCTAAGGTACTAGAAAAAGTCATTTGCAATCAAATAAATGACTATTTCACATTAAATGGCTTATTTTGTAAGAACCAATACGGTTTTAGACCCAAACACTCAACCGAATTAGCTGCTTTGCATTTAGTTGACGATATAGCTCTTCAAATGGATAATGGAAGTATCCCTATCAATGTTTATTTAGACTTTTCGAAAGCTTTTGATACCCTAGATCATGAAATTCTTCTTGACAAATTAAAGTATTATGGTATACGTGGAACTGAAATAAAACTATTTAAAGATTATTTGTCAAACAGGAAACAGTACGTTCAGGTTGGAAATACAAAATCAGACTTTAAACATATCGTAACAGGAGTACCGCAAGGATCAATTTTGGGTCCACTGCTTTTCCTCATCTACATAAATGATATTGAACTTGCAAGTACTTATTTTAACATCCTTATATATGCGGATGATACAACACTATCAAGAAGTCTAACTGTTGATGATTTCAAGAATATTGTTCTGCTGAATTTAACTCTAAATGCTGAACTTGGAAAAATAAGCACATGGCTGAAGGTGAACAAGCTGTCACTAAATGCTAAGAAATCACAATTTATGCTTTTTCGTAGGTCCACCCGTAAATTTGACATACCTCAAATTAAAATAGATAATACACCTTAAAAAATATAGATAGTTTTAACTTCCTTGGTATAACTCTACAAAAAGATTTAAAATGGGAAACCCATATAAACAATATATCTTGCAAAATTGCCAAAACATTGGGAATAATGAACAAATTGAAACACTATGTGCCCAAACATATATTGCTGACTATATATTCCAGTCTCGTTCTGCCTTATATACATTATGGCATTTTACTCTGGGGTTACAACAAAAACAGAATTTTCAAGTTACAGAAACGAGCAGTTAGAATAATAACTCTAAGCAATTATATTTCACACTCGGAACCAATATTCAAGACCCTAAATCTACTTAACATAGATGACATACACAAAATGAATCAATACAAATTTATCCATAAGCTATATAACAGCTCACTACCAGCATATTTAAATTCTTTACCATTAACCTCTCTGAGTGATATTCATCAGCACAATACAAGAAATAAATGTTCTCTTCTAGTCCCTAAAGTAAAACACGAATTTGCCAAAATGACAATTCGTTACGACATACCACATCTCATGAATAAAAGCCCGTCACTGATCCTTGATAAAATACACACACATTGTCTCGGTGGGCTTAGCTCTTACATAAAGACATGTATGATAAACAATTACTCTGATACTTGTTCCCTATCAAATTGCTATGTTTGCCAAAGATTACATTAAATCACATTAAATTGCATTAGCCCCCAGAGTTCTTCCATAACCTCAGCTTTAACATCTTATATGACACGTTTTTCAGTAAATAATAATCAGAGTTCAAAAATACTGTTACGAAAATGTCTGGTTATTTTCAAATCTATTCATTGTCATTTGAGTATGTATGAATGTATTTCTGTATGTATGTATCCCGGTGGCCCCCGTGATAGCGGTACAAATATTGTACCTTAACGGGGGTCTCCTGACACATTACAACAAACATGTACAACTCCTATAATTCTGATGTATAATTTGATGTCAAATAAAACTTTTGATTGATTGATTGATTGATTGATTGATATCCAGTCAGTTTGTAGTGATGTGTAACCAACTGGGGTAGCGGATGTAAGCTATCATTGTTATGAGCCTTCACGTACACTTGTCACACAAACTAGAGACGTTAAACCAAAGTTGATTCGATGCTGCGCTGCCGTCTTCGACATCAGTCCAACATTAAGCCAACTTTGAGTCAACGTCTCATGGTGGTTTGTAGGTGTAGCACGTGGATGTAGATGTTTCCCTCTCACTCAGCTGTACACATTAACAGGCGACATTGTTGAAGGAGTGTACGTGGGTGAAGCAATTGTACGATTAGGCCTATCATCAGTGAAGACACTTTACAGTCACGTTTAAAAACATTCAACAGTAGGGGCGTATGAGGGCGGGGGGAGTTGGTGGTCATGCCCTCCGCCAAATTAAAAAAAAAATCAAATAGTGCGATTTCGTGATCTCTTTGCTGTAAAACGAGGATATGAGATACTGGCCAAAATGTCAGTTTTTTAACCTTTTAACCTAGACAAGTCCAACTATTTAAGCAAACACAACCACACAATGGAAAAAACTATAAACATGATCAACATTAGCTTATTTAATAGCGAGCGCGAACTACGAGGCATGTTAAATGAGCTTGAAAAACATAAACAGCTGTCGATCCAATGTTGTGATGATGTTGGGCCAGCGTCGCAGATGGTGCACCAACATTAATTTTAAACAAACTTTGTGTCACCCTCATTGTGATAATAATTATGCAACCTTGTTTGTGGAATGCCGATTATGCAATTCTGTAATTATGTAATTATGCAACAATCATCTATTAAAAATGATAACATGTCATTGAAAAAAGTTGTAGACCATTAAAATACTTACAACGTTTGCTAATGACCACTTAAAATTCCAGAGATATTTATTTTATTTCACTTCTATTAATTAGCCACCCTCACCTATGGCAGTATATATTTTAATGCAACTTTATATTATCTTCCAGTTCATCATCAGTTAAGCCTATATCAGATATTCTTATTAGTATTGATTGTTCTTCCACATTGTTAGAACAACTCTACTGCCCATTTTCAATTATTATCCTTGATTTCGTCTCTAGTAAAAAAGAAACTGTTGAGTCCCAGCTGTAGCTAAATTATTTCTTGTCAGCTGCTGGAGGTCTATATATTGCACTGAAAAAATAAGCTGATTTCAAATAGGCTTTTAAAACAAATGTCTAGGCACGAATATAATACAACAATTAAATTTTGGAAATTGAAAAAGCGACCCTGTTTTATCTCAAGACCGAGTCTCAGACAGAGATGATATTTCTTGAGAAATAAATTCGCTAACACGCAGTTGAAAAAAATATAGTAATTGGGGAATAATCTTTATCTCGTGGTCCTTATTTTTTTATTTAATGCAACGTCAATTGCTTGGGAGAGCTACACGTCCAGCTCTAAGTCGTTGTCCGTTTTAAGCGATCGGCATAGCCTACTGTGGATTGTGCTTGTGGTGTGTTATAATTATCATAGGGTATATAGGGTAGTCTATGATAATTGCTATCAATCTTAGCATACTTACTTTGGAACAACGTTGTTTCAAGGTAATCTATGATAATTACCATCAATCTTAGCATAATTATTTTTCCATAACGTTGTTTCAAGTCTGGATCAACGTTTCAATTATTGGCAAAGACTAACACCAAGTTGAAATATTTATTATGCTTCTTTTCTAAAAAAATGAATGAATGTTTTAAAAATGTATCCATCTCACACTAAGGTTGGACAGGAGAAAGAAAACCAGTCAAAACAAATTAATACTTTTAGGTGCTCTGAATGGACAATTTTACATATTTGCATAGCAAAGATTTTGCTTCTGTCGCCACATGGGGCGATGTGGCGAGGAATGACAATGGCCACCACGTAACAGAGCATTATCTATTTCTAATGGCGCCAATGATGCATCTCCCCTTAAAGGGACTGGCCCAGGCTGAAATCACAAAAATTATAAAAAATTGCAGTTCTAGTCTATGGACATGTTTACATTATATGGTCATATTAAGAAGCCAAATTTTTTGATGATTTTAGCTTGGGCCAGTCCCTTTAAATGGGAAGAGGTGTATTTAGGTGTGGAGGGGGCTGGCACCAGCATGCCGGATACTGGTAGATTAATTTTATAAGAAATTATTGAGTCGATAAATTACCACTCTGGAAATTAGGAGGGGTGCTCGAGTACCCTGAGCACCCCCTGGATGCGCCCATGCCACCCCCCCCCCCCATGTATATTTATAGTCCCCGTGCAGTTATTGTCAAAGGGAAATTACTGTTGAAATTAAACGAGACACAGTCCAGTAACATAAAAACATATCAGTAAACACCGGCGCCACGTAACGCGGGGGGGGGGGGGGGGTCACACGGTTAAATCTGCTATTTTGTTGAATGTGGTGTTGGTATTAAAAGTGTCCACATGTATACACCCACACCGTTTTTAATTTTACATATATGCCAAGGGCTGATCTAGGATTGCTTTAAACATATCTAATGCATTATCAATGTGGAATAGTGTCAGCTATTTTGATTCTATGTGATTTACTGAGCATTTTTTTTCAAAATGGCTAGTAGCTACATGGAATGGTATATTTTTGACCCATTTTTCGCACACAGAAGCTTTAAAACTATGTTTCCAAAGGGGCGCAGCCCTCTATTTTCTAAAGTGGCAAATGTACCGAAAACTGAGCATCTGGTGAAAAGCTAAACAGGTATTTAATGTAGCCCTTATTCACCTGCAACTATAATATGTACGTGGGTTACAGCCAAAAAATGATTTTTGTCGCCTGTTTGGTTTCTCTAAAATTTCTTGCCATTTTGAGCTTTGTCGGCCATTTTGGATTTATGTACGTTTTCTACATTTTGTTCATGTTATTTCGTATTTGTGTTCGTTTGTATGTGTGAAAACCCACACCAAAATAATATAAGAATTCTATAAGAAGGATTTTTGCCGTGTTTGTATTCGTACTCAAATTTGTGCATATGCGAATCTATAGTACCTAAAGCATGATGAAATTAGGACCGTGAAGTTAAAAGTTAAATGGTAAGAAGCGGTATTAGCAAAGATAGTGTACAATTTTACACTATCTTCGATATTATCATTTATGGTTTATATATTACAATGATTACATGGGGGTGATGCTAAACCTTTTGTTTACAATAGACAACAAATCATAACGTTTCATATGAGGGAATTACAGCGACTCAATCAGGCTAAAATCGGCAAAAAAAAGGTGATTTTATTTTGGCTTCTTCATATTACCATATGATGTAAACATGTCCACTGACTAAAACTGCAAAAGTTTTTAAATTTTTGTGCTGCGCTATAATTTACCAGTCAAGCAAGATATAGAGACAAAATTCCCGTATTTTTTATTTTGGACTTTTTTTTTTAATTTTGACGATTTTAGCCTGATTGAGTCGCTTTCAACTAAAATTTACTTTATGATAATATATGATTCGCTTTAAACTTCTAACCGCCAAGTTATTTTCATTCATTTACAGTTGTTTCATGCAATCGCAAGGCGGGTGCCCTGCTGCAGTGGTTAAAGCTGCCTGCTTGGAAAGTTGGAGATCGCGGGTTAGAGCCCCACTCTTACCCCCAAGTTTTAAAGACACAAAATGTTTCGTAAAGATTTATTATTGTGGGGAGCCTCCGTGACTGAGAGGTAGCGTGCTCGGCCTCAGACTACCAGGGCCCGAATTTCGAATTATGTGTCTGGATGGCAGTGTCATTTCACCATTCTAAGGAGGTTCTCCCTGCCCAGTTTAGCCTATGTGTGCACAAAGGTGGCCTAAAACCCCATTCATTTCATTTCATTTCTTGCAAGCGCAATTCACAACTGGAAGTGAGCGGAAATTATTCAGATTTCGCGAAATAGAGATCAATGATTTTGAAATCTTGCTGATTTATATCAACTTTTATATATCTTTAACATGCTGGTATTTAATGTGATAATATGAATAATAGAGA
This sequence comes from Flabesymbios commensalis, assembly GCA_964017125.1. Taxonomy (NCBI): domain Eukaryota; kingdom Metazoa; phylum Annelida; class Polychaeta; order Terebellida; family Flabelligeridae; genus Flabesymbios; species Flabesymbios commensalis. The sequence continues at coordinate 33,060,789 of OZ024917.1, read as the reverse complement.
ATAATACAAATGTAACCGTGACCGGCGGTGACCTATTGACCAGAAAAGTAGGCCTACATCCATTATAAAAGTTACCATAAAGTTAACCAGCCCAGCAAAACAAAACATTTGTATAGGCCTAACATTTGTACAGCGCCGACCCAGCGTCTTCGACGTTGGGCCAACACTGTTCAAATGTTAGGCTATACAAACGTTTCGTGTTTGCTGAGAACACTTCATCACGAAAACGTGCTTATTGTTTGGAAAATGTAGGTTTAATTATTTGATTATTCCAAATTGTTCACAATACGTTGAATCTGATGAGTACATGAGTTAGTAGTCCATAATAAATATGTGTTTATAGGCGCTGGGTGGTAGAGCCAACAACAGCAAACTCTCTGCACTTACCACTATCGATTTAATGCTGGCTCGCTGTCTACGACGCTGCTTTGTCATGTTTACTCTGATATAGATGTTGTTTTAATATCGGCCCATCGTCTTCAACTCTGGCCCAACATTAAAACAATGTCGGTTCAACGCCTATTTGTTGGTAGTGTGTTATATGTACCTCAGTCTAGTTACGTGATAGATCCACAGCAGTCTTATATAGTATTGGTCATACATTGTACGCTCTGGTCATGTTGACCTTCATTGAGCTTAAAATAATACATGTTGTCTCATCATTAATTACTTTTTTAGTTAAAAAATTAATTGATTCAGCGCTCAGGCAATTTATGACGCCATAATCCCGTGGTGAAAGTGTTAAAGCCATGGAGGGGTGGGGGACCGTTTCACACCTTGTTCTTTTTCTATAGTATGGACTGTGGACTGTTGAAGACATTGACTGACCAGAACGCTTGCATTATGAATAACTATGCAAATGCCTGTGGACTAACCAGCTAACGGTAGGATAAGTTGGGCCTATTCAGGTGACAAAACAGAATACAATGTACATATAATAAATACAACATTACCCTTGTGTTTTCAGTATTGGCCCTATTATTTTGTCTCGGTGATAATACTGAATAGTTATCTTGGCCAGTAATAATGTAAGCATATGTAAACATAAAACATTTGTGTAAAATTTGTAGGCCTACAATGTTGGACCAACGTCGAAGACGTTGGGCCCGCGTTGTACAAATGTTATACACATGTTTTGTATTTGCTGGGTTACTGGAAAACAAAAATTTAACATGTTTAACCTCACTATGTCCAAATTGCGTAGTTTGTCACACACCATCAGTACTTTAAATTTATGATTCTGATTGATTGATCTTGATTGATTGATTGATTGATTGATTGATTGATTGATTGATTGATTGATTGATTGATTGATTGATTGATTGATTGATTGATTGATTGATTGATTGATTGATTGATTGATTGATTGATTGATTGATTGATTGATTGATTGAGTCAGGTATATGAAAAACTGATTATTCAGGTACAGATTACTAATCATAAGTTTACCAAAAATTAAAAATTATTATTACAATTTTAAACCGGAGAATTTCCAGTATATCATCTATATATATATATATATATATATATATATATATCCCTGACAGCCCAAGAAAAATATAAAAAAGCAAATTATCCGGTTGTGGCCAGCTATGCCCATGTACAGTATGCAATATGTTTGTATAAACCATGGAGACCAAATGACTTCCTTTTGTGTTTTTTTTGTGCGCAAATGAATTATATTGTGGCGGACATTTTGCGTTTTTTTTAAGATATAGCCTATCTTGTGGCGGACATTTCTGTACCTTGCGGACACAACGGCCTTAACATGGCTGAAGGTGAGGCTACTGAGTTAAAGTCTAAAGATCTAGTCATGACTGATAACGATATGTTTTCATATCGTGTGAATAAAATAATTATTTATTTGCATAGTTATTAAATACACAGAATTGCTCACCTACAAATAAATCTATTTGAAAAGCCATGATTGACTCATCTTGCCGAATCAGGTTGGTCAGTCAGACCACAGGTCTGACTGATAGCTGAAGGTGGATTAAATTGACCGGTGGACAGTCCATTGTCATACCGTTATCGCCAATAATATTCTCCACTGATATCTAAAAAAATATGTTATTATTGCAAAACATATTGTGCAATCATCGTGTACAATCCGTGACAACCGAGCAAACACAAAACATTTGTATAACATTTGTACAATATTGTACCAACGTCGAAGACGTTGGGCCGACGTTGTACAAATGTTATACAACTGTTTTGTGTTAGCCTGGTAAGTGCAAGTTCTATAACGCCCGTATACATCCATTAATAAATAATGGATGTATTTGGCGCTATATTACGTGCATTAAGACACGTGCATTTGTGCATAAAATGTATAAACCTTCACCTGCCAATGCACTCTCTGTCACCTGAACCCTTTAAGCACTATGTCACGATAATATGCGTCCTAATATTCGTCCTAATACCCGAGCATATATAGTTATTTGGGAATGAATATGTGCAAATGTGTGCTCTCAAATTAAACAAACTTTAATATGAGTGATTTTCACCTGATTAAAGTAACGTTACTTGGGTCGTCATGATTCGCTGATTAATCATTATGGGCACACAATGCAATGGCCATCATGCGCGGTATGATCTACGTCTACACATAACAGACATTTGTCAGTCGTGTCAAAAATAGCATTACACATAAATAGCATTACATATCATTAGTGAAAGAAGTTGTTTCATCCCATGTATAATGATCAATTATGTTAATTATCGTGATTTATGCAAATAAAGGTAGCAAAAAAACTAAACTGGCACATATCTTATACTGTTTATAATGATGCAGACCTGTTTAAAAGAGCATGGATTGAAAAAACCATGTACAATTCAACTATAATGTCTCATATAAACATGATAAAAGTCATATTTTGGTGTATTTCAGCCTTGACCCTGACATTTTTAGTTGTCATTGACCTCCATCACACAAATAACATCAGAAATCACCTTCTCGTGTTGAATGTTATCGAAAAAGTGTGTGTTACACTTCACTTGTTTCTACGCCTATTTGTAAAAAAATTTGTATTATAAAAATGGCTCATTATGTGAGGTAGGGTGAATAATGCAAATTAGCTTTTAAAAAAAATCGTCCCCAAATTTGGCACAGCGCCAGCAAATCTAAAAGTGTTCCCCAGGGTGCATACGAAGACTAATCAATAAATATATCGGAAAAATCTCGGTTCACTTGTTGGCAAATGATCCTGTTTATAACAGATAACATGTATGCAGCTGAGCCTGGTTATAAAAGATTACGTGCATGTTACTTAGCTTGTTTATAACAGATAACTTGTATGTAAATGAGCCTGTTTATAGCAACTGACGTGTATGTAACTGAGCCTGTTTATAACAGAAGCCGTGTATGTACCTGAGTCTGTTTATAAGAGATGACGTGTAGATAACTGCGCCTGTTTATAAGAGGTGCCGTGTATGTAACTGAGTCTGTTTATAACAGATGACGTGTATGTAACTGAGCCTGTTTATAAGAGATGTCGTGTATGTAACTGCGCCTGTCTATAACAGGTGACCTGTATGTAAATGAGCCTGTTTATAACAGTTGCCCTGTATGTAATGAGCCTGTTTATAACAGATAACGTTATGTAACTGAGCCTGTTTATAACAGATGACGTGTATGTAACTGAGCCTGTTTATAAGAGATGGCGTGTATGTAATTGAGCCGGTCTATAACAGATGACGTTATGTAACTGAGCCTGTTTATAACAGATAACGTATATGTAACTGAGCCTGCTATAAGAGATAACGTGTATGTAATTTACTGAGCCTGATTATAAGAGATGACTTATATGTAACTGAGCCTGTTTATAACAGATGACGTGTATGTAACTGAGCCTTTTTTATAATAGATGTCGTGTATGTAACTGAGCCTGTTTATAACAGATGACGTGTATGTAACTGAGCCTGTTTATAAGAGATGGCGTGTATGTAATTGAGCCGGTCTATAACAGATGACGTTATGTAACTGAGCCTGTTTATAACAGATAACGTATATGTAACTGAGCCTGTTATAAGAGATAACGTGTATGTAATTTACTGAGCCTGATTATAAGAGATGACTTATATGTAACTGAGCCTGTTTATAACAGATGACGTGTATGTAACTGAGCCTTTTTATATGAGATGTCATGTATGTAACTGAGCCTGTTTATAGCAGATGACTTGTATGTAACTGAGCCTGTTTATAAGAGATAACGTGTATGTAATTTACTGAGCCTGTTTATAACAGATGACGTGTAGGGAACTAAGCCTGTTTATAAGAGATGACGTGTATGTAACTGAGATTGTTTATAAGAGATAACTTGTATGTAATTCACTGAGCCTGTTTATAACAGATGACTTGTATGTAACTGAGCATGTTTACAAAAGATGACTTGTATGTAACTGAGCCTGTTTACAAGAGATGACTTGTATGTAACTGAGCCTGTTTACAAGAGAAGACTTGTATGTAACTGAGCCTGTTTACAAGAGATGACTTGTATGTAACTGAGCCTGTTTACAAGAGATGACTTGTATGTAACTGAGCCTGTTTACAAGAGATGACTTGTATGTAGGGTAAGATGGTGTAATATGAACATAGTAGGCAATATTAGCACTGGCTGTAATATTCTCAATAACAACGGCAATTGGGTAAAATTTGATTTATGATATAGTCATGACACGACCATGAACTCATTCATTTTTCAGAAAGTTTTTTTTTTAATTTGCCCAATTATGACAAAATGTTTTTGGGCTGTTTAATTAAAAAATACAATTACATTTGATTTGTTCGTACGTCCACAAATCACTAGGTATCATGAAAGTAAAGTGGGTGAGTGCCAACCATAGCGGTTCTTATCAAGAAAAGGGACGATAATAAAGTAATTTAGCATGTTCTGGACCCCATTAGGCTTGTTACCACCCCCTTTCTACTGGGGTAATATGAACACCCTGTTTCAATCTATTATGAGCATGGTGCTCATAATACCCCTATTACAAAATATATATGAAAAAAGTAGTATGCTCATAATACTCTAAACGTGTTATACAGTGAAATGAGACGAAACCATTCCAACCACTTACATTTAATGAAAAAAAAAAATTATCTATGCTTTAATGACATTTGGGCCATATCAAGGTACATGAGTGCCACTTCTATTAAAGGGACTGGCCCAGGCTAAAATCATCAAAAAATCGGTGATTTTATTTCGGGTTCTTAATATGACCATATGATGTAAGCATGTACATAGACTAGAACTGCAAATTTTTATAATTTTTGTGCTGCGCATTCACCAGTTAGGCTAGATATAGAGACGAAATTCCTGATTTGTAATTATTGACAACCATGTGAAAAATAAGAAATGCGGGAATTTCGTCTCTATATCTAGTCTAACTGGTAAGTGCGCAGCACAAAAATTATAAAAATTTGCAGTTCTAGTCTATGTACATGTTTACATCATATGGTCATATTTGGAACCCGAAATAAAATCACCGATTTTTTGATGATTTTAGCCTGGGCCAGTCCCTTTAAGTAAACTACTCATAAAATAAACAGTTTTGAAAATGTTTTTTTTTATGGCAAAGTGCTCATATTACCCTATTGTCAAATGCTAATTAATTACGCATGCTCATATTTGCCACCCACATGGGGAATATGAGCATGTTTTTAAAATTATGTTTTTTTTAAATTAATTATTTAACTAAATTTAAATTTATTTAATATTATGAATTACTGCACAATTGTACAAACATTTAATTCGAGCAAATCAAAATTTAAATTTTTCCACTTCATTTATTTGCCCTAAATACCTAATTAACCCTTTAACCGCCGGTGCCGCATATATTCGGGTTTTCAGTTTTTATTAGCACATTAAGTACCACCTTTTAAACATGTTAAAGATAAAAATGTGACATCAATCAGCAATATTTGAAAACAGTTGACCTTCATTTTGTCAAATCTGAATAATTTTCACTCACTTGAAGTTGTGGAGCGTGTCAGCGAGACACAACTTCAAGTGGGTGAAAATTCAGATTGACTAATTTGGTGGTTAAAGGGTTAAACCTAAGATGCTCATAATACCCCTTTTTACCCTAACTGAGCCTGTTTACAAGAGATGACTTGTATGTAATTTACTGAGCCTGTTTATAACAGGTGACTTGTATGAAACTAAGCCTGTTTATGTATTATATATATTTGTATATATATCGTCGCCTCAGAGCTGAAGGATCCTATCTGCCACTCTAACGAGTGTCAGATAGGATCCTTCAGCTCTGAGGCGACGATATGTATACCTCTAAAAGTAGACTTAGTCACACACAACGCGTAACTCAAGAATGACTCAGCCACGTACAAGACAGCTCTTATAAACAGGCTTGGTTACATATACACATGCTATAATCGTGATTCCGTTTCAGAGGCGAAAGTCCGTAATCGAGACTTTGGAACGCCCCCTCAGCGCTGAAAATCGGGTTTTTCATGAGCACCCAATGCAAATGAGCCACCACATAAAAGCTAGTTAAATAAGTGTTATAACACATGTTTTATCCAACCGAGAGTGAAATAAAGAGTTAAATGATACCTTTCTCAAAGCTCTACATAAAATACAGCTATCTAGAAGCTCGACATAAGTCGAAAAATATGTGATATGATGTGTTTTCATTGCACAACAAGTACACTTTATTCAGTTATCCAAGCCATAACCTCATTATTAAGTAAACTAAAGGTCGTAATGTATATACCCACAACACTTTATGAATTTAGTTTTATTTTGCATGTTGAATCCATGGCGAAAACAGCTATTATATAAAGGGGACCATCAGTCAACTATCTCTAGGCAACTCCTCCACGCAGACATTAGCAAATCCCCTTCACAGTCGGCAAATATACTGACACCTTCCTTTTTGCGTAAATACGTATTATATATCCTGTACTTCGGCATATACGACATGTTGGCGAGACGGCGAACTGAAGTTGCAACTGATGATGGGCCAGCTTCGGGTACGGTGGTACAACATTAAACCAGCATTGGGTGAATGTGTCGCGTTTAGTGGGTTGATGTTGAGAATAATGGAGATATAGCAATCTTTTGGGATTCACATTAATCGTGATGAATGATTTTCTCAGTCAATTCTCAACCAATGATTATCATGAAATTGTCTAGTCATGGTGCGACTACCACGGAAATGTTATTGGAACATATTATTGTATAACCCTACTTTAAAAGTTAGTCTATTTAGCATGTAATATATACCAATGTCGCCCTCTATAAACCCATTAACTTCGTCGAAGAATTTCATTACGTGTCAAGAGTGTCAGTCACTTCGACACAGATAATTTCGACACAGTGCAATTTCGACACAGAAACGTGTTTTAATTGTCCAAAAATGTAGGAGTCATTTCGACACAGGTTTGGACGTTTCGAAACACTTTCTGATAAGGTAATTTTATGTTTCAATCCAGATTAACATTCCGTGGATGTTGTCATAGTTGATTTTAAAATTCCATAAACCCATCTGATTTGCATAAATTTGCATAAATTAACATAAATTAGCATATTTGAAGCCATCAATCTTAAAAATGCTCTAACATTTTAAGCAAGTCATCCACAGAGGTGTTTCGGGTGTATATAAATAGGTTTTACACAACAAGGTAGTCGTTTCAATATATTTTGAAGACCACAGCACAACCTAATTTGCATAAATTAACGTAAATTACCACGATTCAAGCAGAACAATCTATAAAAGCTCTAACTTTTCAACCAAGTCACCGACAGAGGTGATTTTGGTAGCTATACCCAAGCTTTTCACCGCATGGAAGTCGTTTCACTAACTTTTGAAGACCTCGAATCAACGTAATTTGCATAAATTAGCATTAATTAACATATTTGAAGACAAAAACTTATAAAATGCTGTAACTTTATAAACCAAGTCACTCACAGTGGTGTGTTTGGTGCCTATACTCGGGGTTTTCACCCCATGGAAGTCGTTTCACGACATTTTAAAAACCTGGGATCAAACTCATTTGCAAAAAATGACTTCTAAAACTTTGCAAAATTTTAAGAGTATAGTCGCTCCATGGCTATGGTCAATTGTCTGAGCAAAATGTCATGAAAATTAGTTCAGAAATGACTGAGGAATCCGCAAAATTCATTTCCCCTGGTTGACGCACATCATTATGAGAATCACAACCGTGGCATGTTATGTTATTCAGTAAAATGACTGTATGTGCGCAAATCAATCAGGTATGTGTACTTGTACTCACAAAATAATTTATCACCGTGTATTTCATGCGTTATTACTACACATTATCTTGAGCACTGGCTGTGGTAGCCATTTAATGAAAAACTATGGTTTCATTGCAATACCATATTTGTTTGTGTTGTTTACTGTAAGGTGTACAATCTAACAGTTTCAATAAATAAGCGAAACTATATATTATTCATTGGAAAACTTTCTTCTGCAATTAATTTGTACAATGTATGGGATTCCGGAAGGCACTTCTTCTGCAACTTTTTCTAAAACTGTCGGTAATACGTGTTTCATGTTTTATACGGTATCATCTGTTATGTTATTTGTTTCTGTTCCATCTGTTTGTACTTCGATGTTCTTGGTGTTGGAATGAATGCTTGCTTCTTATTTTGTAGAATGATATGTGTGGTCGTGTGTAATGTTTGAAGAAAGATTCACGCTGTGCTTCAAGGTGGTTGGTGAATTCTCAAATGTAGAAATATATGTTTTTGTTTTTTTCGCTTATGTTGATCCCCGGGCTTGGTCTCTTTTCCGTTTGCAACGATGTTCAAAGTCCTGGTTTTTTTGGCTGCCCCATCGCTCATTAGCATCAGCCATATTGATGTGGCCAAACGTTACTGTAATGAGAAAATATGCGCTTCCAGTAGACACAAATAATATATGTATTCATTTAAAAACTGGAGATCCAGGATTTACATAATGTCTACAAGGTTCAGTTTTATAAAGGCTGTTTCATATTTAAAATTTTAAATATGCATTAGTATATCATATTATAAATAATGTAAGTATAATTAGCAGTGTCGTTGTGTAATTGAGTGTATAAAAGTATTCCCATATTAACATCGTGTGCACATGTAGCGAGAGGAGGCGTTGCCATAAACTGCGAGGATGAGTTGTCAAAATATTTCACTATGGATACCTTTATTTTATTGAATTCCGATATTAAACGATTATTTCCAACAGATTCCTAAGATTGTAAATATTTACTGATGTTGTATCTTTGTAATAATTGTATCTGGGCAATTCTATTGAATAGTATAAACATACAAAAGGAAAATATAATAGGTAGTATACTCAAACTATTACCGATTTTCCATGTTTACATTAAAAACAGCATGTTGTCACTGCTTATGTCGAGTCCACAGCTTTCAGACGACGGCACGAGGGACATAATTATATTAGGCTTTTTAAATTATTGCAATGATTGTTCACAGTTGGATACATGTAAAATGAAACATAAATACCTGCTCATTTGCTGGAAATAGGGTTTTTTAATACGTCGCCACGTGTTTTTGGACTCGGAGGCGGACGTTTATCCTGCAAAAGGGATGTTTCGCCCCTGAAACAGACTAACGATTATATAGCATGTGATATCGTACAAGTCACCTCTAAACAACTAGACAGAATATCTGCCTCTGAGCAGTGTTGACAGACGAGGCTCGCTTCCGAACGAACACAAACATTTGTATAACATTTATACAACGTCGGACCAGCGTCGAAGACGTTGGGACGACGTTGTATAAATGTTAAACAAATGCTGTAGGCCCTAGGCTTGCTGGTCTACACTGAAAATGAGCAAATCACTGAATATCGTAATACATCCCTAAATAAGTCAAACAGAAATGGCATCAGTTAGAGGGGCACCAATCAATTGCTAGGTAGGGGGACTGGACTTTCTGTTTTCGAATTGGTCAAATTATTCATTTCACTTCTTATCTGCAGAACTTTATTTTTTTCACTTTCTTGGAAAAACAAATTCTGTCCACAAAGTTTGATCCCAAACTAGGCTTAGAATTGGTCTGAAGGTTCGCTCGGTCTCAGCAATTTAAGGGTCAATTAAAGACGACAAGCGAAGAGAGGTTTACATTTTTTAAGGGCCATAAAATATTTATTTTAAACCTGGACTTAATTCAGACAATTATTATTTATTTTGCACGAAAATTCAGTCTGATTTTTATTTATCATAAAAATTATCCCCCACTCCCCACGCTGATGATTAAATGCTGGTCCCCTAAGAATTTTTTTTGGGTGTGAAAATTCGACATTTTCCCTTTTGCCAAAGATATTCATATTATAATCCCTCCGTGATCCGTAACCACAATGCAGGTTATTCCCGGGAGATGGCGGGACCCTAGTGTAGTGGTTAGCACCGCTGCCTTTTACGCCAGAGTTCGGGGTTAGGTTCCCGGTCTCGGCGGTTTGAAAGAAACAAAAAATGTTTCTTCCCCATCCACGTGTGAAAGTCAGTATTGTGGGGAGCCTCCGTGACCGAGAGGTAGTGTGCTCGGCCTCAGACCGCCAGGGCTCGAATTTCGAATCCTGTCTCTGGAGGACAGTGTCATATCACCATCCTCAGGAGGTTCTCCTGGCCCAGTTTAGCCTATATGTGCACAAAGGTGGCCTAAAGCCCTATTCATTTCATTTCATTCCCGGGAGAAACCCTTTGGGAGCTAAATGTCCCTTTGATTTGTCATTTAACGCAAATTCCAGCTCCCAAATGGGAGACAAACATAAATTTTCACCCTATTTAGGTAAATATAGTTACCTCTGAAATATAATTATAGTTTGGCTTTTCATCCAAGATGTGTATTTTTCTATTTATTGATACCTGCTTCCGAGCAAACACAAAACATTAATTTTGTAGAACATCAATTTTATACAATGTTGGACCAACGTCGAAGACGTTGGGCCGACGTAGTATAAATTTTACGCAAATGTTTTGTGTTTGTTGGCTTGTTCTACTCGGTACTTAACGTGTTTAGTGTTACAGTTGACCGCGTGTTGCAACGGGTAACAGCAAATAGGCCTACTCGTGTATTTTTAACGACTCTGTGCCGCGCAGGAGAGAATGAAAAATAAACGGATCGATTCACGGTGACGTAAATGGCCTTGCGCAACCTGTGCGTGTCGGATTACGCCATTATATGAGCACGTCCTTGACGCAGACCCGAAGGCCCGCTGATCACGTGTTCTGCGCATGAACGATTCCAATGGCCTGTCTGCGCGCATGTCTGGAACAGTCGATGGCAAACAGGCAATTCACATAGGCCTATAGGCCTAATAAACACTATAGGGCCTAATCACCCTGATCACCAGCTGAAAGAATGGATATTATGTTCCTATGGAAAAACAGTGGACACTGGTAAACATCGTGTTTCGCGAAGCGGAGAACAAACAAAATAACCAGGTCAACATGGTCAAGGAGTATAAGGCATGTGTGAAATTTGCTCAGGAAAGCCAAAAGGTAGTGTCTGATTACTTGTAAGGTGAAGCAGATACTGTCTGTTTGGCTTTGCACGGCAGATTAACCCTTTAACCGCCAAATTATTCAATTTGAATTTTCACCCACTTGAAGTTGTGTATCGCTGACGCGATCCACAACTTCAAGTGAGTGAAAATTATGCAGATTTGACAAAATTGAGGTCAACTGTTTTTAAATATTGCTGATTGATGTCACATTTTATCTTTAACATGTTTAAAAGATGGTACTTAATGTGCTAATAAAAAAATGAGAACCCGAATATATGCGGCACCGGCGGTTAAAGGGTTAAGGTTGTAGGCCTATACACATTCTTTTCAATTCGTCTATATAGGACTAGCCTACTAGTCTGTATGCCCAGCGAAGCGGGCGAACATGTTTTACCACAATAAGATCTACATGATTGTTTAGCCTTAGAATATTATCATGGTATTTATGACCAGCGAAGAGAGGCTTGAAGAAAAGGTCAAAGCTAAAATAAAGCACACATCTCGTCTATGAATAGCCTATAGGCTATTATGGGCTGTTCAACAATTACGTAACGCTTTTTTGAGAGATTTTTGACCCCCCCTCCCCCTTCGTAACGCTTTTTAACGTTGTGTTGACTACGGTCCGTAACTCATCGCTTAACCCCCCACCCCCCTCAAGTCGTTACGTAATTGTTGAGCGGCCCCTTAAAGTGCATTTTTGATGATGTAAATTGTGTCAGCAATGTCACCTTTAAATCAATGGTGGGCCTATATCTGGGCCTCCTATTATCGGGTCGCGAACTGCCAGGATTAAAAACTTGGCGGTCCCTCGTTTACATCCCTGGATTCTGCATCCGTCAGCTATTCACGCACGCTGTGACATCTACTGACGTAAGAAGTAGGCCAGAGGACCGTCAGACACGCATGGAAATCATTCCTCAAACGTCCGTGCAATGTCTGGCGCTGTCTGGTTCACGTGGCGGCAGATGAATAATGAAAGACCCCTTTTACCTCTTCACAGTCGGCACGATACACTCACCCAATGCTGGTTCAATGATGGACCAGCGTCTGGTCCATCATTGAACCAGCATTGGGTAAATGTATCCTGCTTTCTGGGTTGGGTGCACTTTTTATGTCCCGTTATTCTTCACGCACTGTTGTCATCGCTTTGTTTGTGTCCCCGGAGCTGACACGGAACCAACGTTTGTTCAGTCAGGGAGAAATTTGTTTAAAAAATATTGACTAGCAATTTTCTCATCAAAGTTGAAACTTGCTAGATATCCTTATAATTGATGTATAAATATTTTGCTAATCAATTACAAATTTGATTAGCAAATGGGCAGAATTGCATAACATTTTGCTATACGATACTGAACAATTTTTTCCCTGACAGCGCTCTATTGATACAGCCTGCACGCTCTAATTATTAATGCTGCATGGTGTGCTTTTATAGGTCAAATTTTATTGCATGGGGGTCTATGCAAATATATGTTAGCGAGTGTGCTAACGAATGAAAATATTTGACATTCCCTCAAAATTCGCTAAATTCGCCAAGTACGGGAAGCGTTGGTAACAAATTCGGAGCATTCGCAAGTCATTATCCACCACCTTACAAATACACACTGCAGAATCAAAAAGACGCCTATTGGCGCAAAGTTTACGCTTCTCGGCGAAGGATGAACGCTTCTCGGCGCAAAATGTCAATTTAGAGCATTGACGGCTCACAAAAAGTGTAAAAAAAACAGAAAGTTCAATTACTTGGTGTAATGACCCCATCCACGGAACACTAGATTGTATAAGGACAACGTTTGTGTTTATTTTACTCGTATACTAGCGACTGTAGTTTGTTTAGACGAATGAAAACAGTCGGCTACCCATCCTGATATTCCGGACTTATAGTCTTTTCAAACCCATTTTTGCTGGTAAGTAGCTATATGAACGTCATAATATAATCGAATGGTAGAGATTAGAGTCCAGACTGTACAACTAAACAGCTGGAGAGCAAACTTGTAGCTTTATTTTGTAATTATTCGCCAAAACTAAAGTTCTTGTCTGGTTGAACGCCTATTGGAGCAATGTGCACACGCCTATCGGTGCAAATAAAATTTACCGACATAGAAAGCATGTTGTTTCCAAACATTTTTTCAGTGGCGGATCCACATACTGGATAAAGAGGGGTACGCAGGGGGTTTCTCCCCCCTCCCCCCAAAATGTTTTTGTTTTTTTGCCTACACTGTTTTTTATCACGTATTATCGATAAATGTAGTAGGCCTATTCAACGTTATATTGCTAAGGCTAGTCATATACGTCTATCAACACATTTAAATGATTAGTCCTATGTTAATTATCAAATCCCCACAGCCCACACTTTCTATTAGAAACATTTACTTTAAAAAAATAAGATTGAGGAAATCTTGTATATACATTTATTTGTAATATAAATAATATTTATCACTATAACCATGGTAATAAGGTACGATGGGGATTATCAAATGTCAGCCATATATAAAATAAAATCAGGCCTATAATAAGCTATTTTGGTCAAGGGAAGTTCATGTAGCGTCACGTCCGGAGTGATGCATAAGGGGGGGGGGGGGGGGGCAGGCCTAACATCTGTCCCCAACCTAGCTTGTTGGGCCGGGATATAATATTCAAAAGCGAAGAAGAATACTAAAGTAACGTAAGTTTAATTTGTTATGGCTAGGCTTATATTGCCATATAAAAAAAGATCCGGGTTAATTATAAAATAATTATAAAAATTAAAATAAGTAAGCAGGTGTGGATCCAGGGTTGTTTGGTCGAAAAAAATATAATCTTATTTAGGGGTTTCCTTATGAGCTGGTTCCACACTCACTGAGGGACAAGCAGTACCCCGTATGCCTTAGATTGCAGGAGAAAGCCTTTGAAAATCAAAGACCCCGCGCTGCAGTGAAATATTCCTTTGTTTTAACCCCCCCCCCCCGTCAGTGAAAAGATCCGCCCCTGACTAACAAGGCCTAAGCCTACAACGGTTTGTGCTAACTAGCCAGGACTGCCGTACCCAACAAACATTAGGTTTACTGTTTAGCCAACGTTGTAGACTATTGGCTATCGGTGAACCAACGTGGGGCCAACGTCTCAAGTTTGCCGAGTAGTAAAAGTGTTTAGGTCATAATGCCTATGCGTAATGAAAAGATTTAGACCAAATGTATAGCCTTGTGTGGGCTACATATTAACCTCATCCTCATCTCCCCATCTCCCAATGCACATGTGAACTACATGTGCACTCGTGTGACCCTGTAGACCCTATAGTACACTTGGGTGATACAATAAGCAGGGGGTAAGTATAGTTCAATCGTGGCTGAAACAAAACTTGAAATTGAAGATTTCAGCCACAGATGGCTTGCAATAAAATATGTGTTAACCTACTTTCCATTTCACCTTCATAATAATATGAAGACTAAAATTGGCCTCGATAATCAGGTCGATAATAGGACTGGTTGGTTAGAATCAGTGACTTTACAGTTAGGCCCTACATCCCATGCTCAGCTCATATGTTATAAACAACATTAAAAAGTTATGTATGCCTTCTGTATCTTGAGGTGAAGTCGGGATCGCTCTCAGTCACCACCATATGTTGAAAAACTTTCATTTTTTGGATAAAAGGAGCACAACAATCCATGCTCCACGCCTTTACGGTGTAGTAAATCGCAGGTCTGGACTAATATCAGACCACCATGCCTCGTGTAGACCTATAGGCCTACCTATCAACAAATCAATGGCAGAACAGTGATAGGTCCAGTAGACTATGTAGTAAGATTAATGTCTTTAACTAGAAAGAGTGTTGTTTGGAAGCGAACATGAAAGCAGCCCTCCGTTATCGCGAGTCGGCCATTTAAAATTGTATATAGATCAGCAAACTTTCTCAAGTTTTATTTTATATTACCGCTTTAGCTATTGTGGAAGATTTCCGAGATAATGAGAAAAAAACAATTAAAAATTACCGCCAGCTGGCTATTTTGGATTTTATTTCTGCGAAATTTGTCATGGGTTATCCTTGTGTGAGTCCTCACATATTGTTCTATATGCATGGTCCAGCTTTTTTGCTTTGTTTTTGAGTTACGTAACTATCACAAAATTTCTCAAATTCAAAATGGCCGCTAAACGGCAATTTTAAAATCGTTTGCTCCCAAAAGTTAATCAGGTCATTGGCTGACATTGCTGTGCAAATTAGCCAAATAAAAAGGAGATCTACTGGAAACTTTTTCCTGAAAGACGCTAAGGAGTATTTCTTTGTTAGTGGCCATAGTAATTGAAGGGTTGATGATATGGGAATCAACATGTCACCAAAACAATTTGCCAGTGGTATGGGGGCCTATGAGATGTGAAGTATAGATAGATTATATGTAGACTTTTTTTATTACGGAATGGATTAGTACATGTTCTATGATACAAGTCACGTGGGCACGTCACATGACTAGCACGTGACTGGACACTGAACATAATAAATGAGGTAGACACAGTGTACGTGAAAAAACAAAACATCAATTTTGCTCCCGTTCAACGCCGGGCCAACGCCATAAGAGACTGGCCCAATGTTAAAACGTTGTTGAGATAGCCTCTGACCAACATAATTATAAATATTCGTTCACCTTAAAAACAAAACAACGTAATGCTGACTCCACAGCAAACACAAAACATTTGTACAACATTTGTACAACGTCGGCCCGACGTAGATTATATTGATAGATTAGTAACTATCTTGAAAACAAATAAAAACGCCGGCGGCGGAGGCTGCTTAATTATTAACGCACATTTTGTTAGGCTATAGTCTAGACTATCAGGTTATATTATAAATATCATTTAAATGTATTTATTCTAGCCGTAGGCTACATAGCACAGTGACCTTAAGCCTATCCCGTTAATTAGCCGTAGATTATAAAACAAATTCGTACCTAATATAGCCATATAGGCCTACCAATAATACCAAAATTATACATAGTTGCACCAATAGGCGTCTTTACATCGCTCCAAAGAGCGTGCAACACTGATTTTACAACGTTTCATTGTCTACGCAGGTGATTAGAAAAATAATTGAGATATCAGTGGCGTAGAACAGATTTAATGTAACATAAACTATCACAACCTAGAAGATTTATATGGGAATCGATTAAAAAAATACATTTGAATGTAATCGTGTCCAGTTTTGAGGTAGGGTACCAAAACTGTTTTCACTAGTCTGAGAAATGTATTAGACTTTTCCATGTAAATTCCATGTGTGGAGGCTCGTAAGATGTACTATTGTTCCGTGCACACCTTTATTTGACATAAATTGAACATTTTGGCCTTTTTTCAGACGATATTTTGAAAGATTTCTGAAAAAGTTGACAATTTCGCGCTGAGAAGCGTTGCACTTCGCCAATAGGCGTCTTTTTGATTCTGCAGTGTGGAATAGCGACCAATTTAGGATTATTGTCTCCTAAATTTCAGCAAATTTTACATCTGGAAGCGTTTGCAGCATTCGTATGGTCTTTTCAAGGCGTTTGTAACATTTGCATTGTCTAGGCCTATATAGACCTACCACTGTTGCCACCAGTGTTACAGAGGGGGCCTGTCGGAATATCGACATGTCGAGCTAAAGATCTGTCAGACTAACGACCTGTCAGACTATCGACGTTTCGGACTATCGACCTGTCAGACTATCGAGCTGACCCAGTTATAAATGCCTTACCAATGGCTTTTCATTTTCATTTTAAAGTTATGTCTTACCAATACTTTACCAATATTTTAAAGAATTTGTTGCGAACACTTGCCAAACGCTTAAGAGGGATTCTATAATTTTAAGCACCAGCACTGTCCGCACCTTTTAATATTTATTATTGAATATTTTGATTTAATTTGATTACATAAATGCAATGAATGACCTTTATTTTACAATATAGCAATATTACAACTCAAAAAATTCTAACATAAATGTGTTTTTTGAAAGAAATATTGTGTAAATTTAGCCAATTTTAGCCAAAAAGCCTTGTCCCACATTCTAAATTCCACATAAACAGGCGATTAATTCTAGACTTTCTGTATTATATATTATATTTGTTCCTGATATAATGTTAGTTTAAAACACTATCTATAAGATTATATACAAATTTTTTAAAATAATTTTATTATTTTACCACTTTTTATGCAATTTATGTCCGTCCCACGCTGCAGCGACTCTCCGTAACGCTTATAGTTTTCAGGTAATTTCTATACTTTTTCTGACTAAAATATCACTTGTCTGGTGCCAAAGAGTTGCGCGAGACCTTCATGCAGTGAATCGTGAAAAAAACGTATAATAAATGTGTTTTTGTTTAGAAATAATGTAAGGTTTGTGCAAGTCTTTGGGTGAGTATTTTAACTCAACGTCTCTCCGTAACGCGATTTTTTACACATAAATACTGCAATTAAACTTTTAAGCACCCTACAACCTCCAAGCCTACTACAACCTCATTTGAAAAAAACAAAAATAATCATAGTATAGCATAATACATAGATGCTATGCACGATTTAGTAAAAAAATCGTCTCTCCATAACGCGTATTTTCTGTCTCTCCATAACAAAAATAAAAACGTTATGGAGAGAAAAAGTAGTCACAAATTACCCTTTTACTCATTTACAAATAGCTATAAACCTTTATGAATTCGGTATTTTAACCAACCAGTGACACTTGTTGAAATAGTAACTTTTATTTTTGTCTTTCAAATTGTGCTAGCATTGATATTTAGTATTTGTTTATTGTCACTCCATAACAGAAATAATTGTCGTTATGGAGAGACAATGTTCGTTATTATTACTCTCCATAACGACAATAATCGTAACGGAGAGAAATTCTTATTTCATTATTTAAGGGTTATTAACATAAAGTGATTCTTTCTAAATTAAGTTTTCAACATTATAATAACCATGTTCAACTACTTGTTAAATATTGTATACTTTTGTAGAAGGGTCACTGAGAAATTTAGGTTTGAAGATTACTCCGTAACATAAATTGGTCTCTCCATAACGGCAAATTAGTCTCTCCATAACGGCAAGAAAAATTTAAATTGATAAAAATAATCATTTAAAAGTGAAATTAAGCTCTGCTGACAACGCTATGTCAATAAACAAAGCTAAGTTGACATGTGTTTAAATTTTTGACAATATCCAGACAATCTCATATATCAAGGAAAATATCATCACTGGTGCCTAAAATTATAGAATCCCTCTTAAAAGAATGCTTGCGAGTGTGTGTTTTCCAAGTGCCAATAATAATGTATTGCCAATATTTAGCCAAATGCTGTGAATATCAATGGTATTCGCCCCAGGAGGTATGAATACCGTGTATAGTATAAAAAGCCAAATTTACCATTTAATGTCAATATTTCACCATGACACCTCGCTTGAGACATGTGGCTGCCCTTGGACTTCTAGTTTCTGAATATAATGTAGCTTCCCTTGCTGCTCTGGTGCTCTAGAGCGTGAGGAGGAGGGAATAGGAAGACCAATACGTAGAAGAATTTTATATAATAATTAATTATAAGTATTTTATATTTTGACAGATCTCTGTCAATGCCACATCAATGCCACATACTTATGTAACTTGAAAAAAATCAACTAATTTAGTGCTTTTTATGTATCCAATCTTGTGTAGTTTGATAGATTTGAAAATGCTGACAGGGTTCCGGAAACCTGTCAACCCGGTCTAAATCTTCCCCTGTCGCATGATTGTATGAATTAATTATTGATCATAGGCCCCTATACTGGCAAGCAAGAGACGTTGAACCAATGTTGGTTTAATGTTGGGTCGCCTTCGAAGACGGTGGGCCAACAGTAAACCAGCTTTGGTTCAACGTCTCTGTGAACGATGACATACTATTTCAACAAGATGACGCCATGATTGATTTTTTTATTTGCGTTTTGATGTACGATTAGCCATCTAGACAGTATGGATTAGGACAAATTGTAGTTACACTATGGCATCAAATCGATTAATACAGTGGGAGGGTCACAATATGATCAATTATTTTCAGTTTCAATTTGCAGCTAGTAGTCAATATATGAGATGAAGTGTGCACTTCTGGATAAAATTGTGAATTTTGGCACACAGATAGTTGAGATCTTCCTGTACAGGAATTTTGATGGAAGCAAGTTGGTACGTCCAGTTTTTGGCTGCCATCTTGGTTTTTAAAATGGCCGCCACTTGGGACCTATATTCAGCAATATTTTGAAAAGGAAGACACTTCAAGAGCTCATAACAAGCTGATTTTTTCATGAAAGAACCCTAGAGGTATCTAGATTAACATAGTAAACGTTCTAGAAAATCCTTTCCAAACACTCTGACATATTCGAGATGGCGTTCAAGATGGCCGCCAGTGTATAGTCATATTTGATAAATAGCGTAAAATGATCGATTTTAGCTCAATTTTTTTCTTTTGTAATACACCATTTCAAATAGTTTCATGGTCAGTAAAGCTATATAGACCACCCCAAAAAATTTTGAAAACATATTTAACCCTTTTATCCCGAGAGGCTTTTTAGCGAACGCCTCTGTAATCTCTATTGGGAAAACATTATTATCTATAATCAAATAATTAAGTAATAATGATGATGTATATTTGTGTCAGTAATACTATATTAAAGGCATAATAAAGGCACGCTTATATTGGTCACTTACTTTGTATTTTTATTTATTCAAGATGGCGTCCAAGATGGCTGCCAGTGTGAGTCTATCCAAACTACTCCCAGACAACTTTAAGCAATATTTAGCACCTGAACATGAGAGTTTTCAATTAGCGTCATAGCGCTGTACCAAAATGTAATTTGTGAACCACTTAGCCCTTAAACCTTTCCAACTGTTTTTGGTGTGTGAGACTGATTTATGTTTTTTGTGTAAATTAATAGATTTCAGCTCAATTTTCTTTTGAAATGGACCATTTCAAATAGTTTCGTGATAAGTAAATCTATAGAGATTACCCCATATATTTTGAAAATATATTTGACCCTTTTATTCCAAGAGGTTTTCCAGCCAACGCCTCTGTAATCTCTATTGTGACAACTTTATTATTTATAATCAATTAATTCCGGTGGTGTAATTATAATGACAGTGTATGTAGGGCTCTTGTGTGTTATCTACTTTAGAGACGAGTCTAACTATTGTTACAGGGCTGCATGATAAATTTTTTTCAATTAAAAAAAATATTTTGTATTTCTATCCTGTTATGTTGTGAGAGGATCCAATGGGACACACTCAATCTACAAACTACAAACAAAGTTTTGAGAAGCCTTCTCAACGAGTTATTGGGTATTTAACATGTTTCATTTGTTAAACATACACCTAGAGCTTGCATGGAACTAACGGTTTTCAAAAGCAGCTGCTTCTGCCAATCAGGCTTAGAACTGACTTGTGTATCCGGACTGGTGTCTAAAGACTCGTATGGCATGATGCTACCGCCACTATGTTTTTCTTCTGTAATGTTAGAGGAGTTGGAATTTTTGATACCACATCGATGGTCTTTATCATAACCCTCTCCAGCCTAAAAAACATTTCAGAATTATCGGCAACGGCGTGTTGTGATGCAGCTGACAAATAGAGAAAGATGTGCTTATTAACAACTTGCATTCTCCATCTGTGAAAGCACCCTAGCTCCTCAGCAGCCCGGCTTTAGCTTTAGCCATTTGCCATATGCGCTACAGACGTTTTATTGATTGATTATTGATTGATTGATTGTACACCCATAGAGTTACTGGACTGTACCAAATTTGGTAACGATCCATCAAGGTCAAACACACTAAACTAAGTCAAAGTAGTATAGAAAGTGGACCAAAGTATAGAAACCCAAACAGCACATCTAGAGCTCCTGCGAATCATTGTACAACAGTTGGTCCATCAAACCAATAGTTTCAATGTTCTGGCCCGGAAAAGAGCGCAACAGCAAACTGGGTTAAAATACCATACTGAACGTAGACATATTTAAGTACAGTAGCTTAAAAAGGTATATCTAGAGCCCCTGAGGATCATTTGCAATAAATTGAGTATTAATCTAGGCCTATCAAGTATGTTCTACCCATAGATCCGTATCTAGGACCTTTGTCACACAATATCCCTATAGACACTGTCATTATATCCAAATACACCACCTTTCCAGAAGCAATAATGATTATCATTGACATACCAGTGCATGCATTGAAGCACATGTATATTTGTAAGTTACATGTGTCGCTGATAATGTTTGTGATCAAATATGTGTATGGTGACATTATTACCAGGGGAATGCATTCAAGTAATAGTTCCATGCAGACAAAGATTATACTCGCTGTCCCCCAAACGAGGACTATAGGCAAGCAGTGGCATATTACCTACATGCAATCACATGTCACTTACATGCAATATATCTTCAAATGATCTTTCCAACCTTCCCTAAACCAGCGATTTGATCAGAATGTGATCAACAGAGGAAGGTTTTGGTTAGTAGGCTTATGTAATACTCACTCTCATTAGTCCTCAACACATTTTTGACTATATGGTCAAAACATCTTCAATATTAACTATTTATTATTCATTACAGGGATAACGTATCCACCAAGGATACTGTGACATGTAAAAAACATAAATCAGTTTCACACCCGAAAAACAGCTGGAAAGGTTTATGGGCTAAGTGGCTCACCAACTACAGTTTAGATGTTTTATGTCGCCAACTGAAAACCCTCATGTTAAGGTGCTAAGTATTGCTTCATGTTGTCCGGGAGTAGTTAGCTGGACTCAGAGACCATAAAACTATTTGAAATGATGTATTACTAAAGAAAATTGATAAAAAATTGAACAATTTACACAATTTCTCAAATCTGCCCATACACTGGCAGCCATCTTGGACGCCATCTTGAATAACTAAAATAACAAATTAATTGACCAATAAGCGTGCTTTTAATATAGCTATATTACTGAAGCCAATATACATCGCCAATAATACTTAATTAATTGATTATGAATAATGATGTTTTCCCAATCGAGATTACAGGGGTGTTCGCTAAAAAGCCTCTTGGGATAAAAAGGTTAGATATGTTTTCAAAATTGCTGAGGGTAGTCTATATAGCTTCACTGACCACGAAACTATTTGAAATGGTGTATTACAAAAGAAAATCGAGCTAAAATCGATCATTTTACGCTATTTATTAAATATGACTATATGCTGGCGGCCATCTTAGACGCCGTCTTGAATATATCAGAGTGTTTGAGGAGGATTTTCTAGAACGTTTACTATGTTATTCTACATATATCTAGGCTTCTTTCATAAAAAACTCAGCTTGTTATAAGCTCTCTAATTGTCTTCCTTTATGAAATATTGCTGAATATAGGTCCCAAGTAGCGGCCATTTTGAAAAACAAGATGGCGGCCAAAAACTTGAAGTACCAACTTGCTTCCATCAAAATTCCTGTAGAGCAATATCTTAACTATTTGGGTGCCAAAATTCACAATTTCATCCAGAAGTGCACACCCGATTACCTAAGAGCCTAATGGACAGGCGTTATAGGGCGACTGAGAGGCATTAAAGGGTAATAGAGTTGTTCAAAAGAGATGGGTGCCCTAAAAAGTGGCGGGAAGGCAATGAAAGGCGACGAGAAAACGTTAACAGTAGATGATGATGGGAAGGTTTTTAACCATTACAGCGCTAAAATATTTTTTGTAAAACTATGGAGACCAAAGTTGTTGTTTTTTCAATTTGAAATCATCATAAATGCCCTAGTTAGCTCTTTCTGCTTCATTTGAATACATATGCTATTGATCTACGGCCATTATAAATATTTCAATTCTTTAATTGCGGGGAACGAAGGGTTAGAGGGCGATGGGGAGGCGTTAAAGGGCTGATTGTTGCATAATACTTTATAGGTAACTAAACAAATCGTAATAGTTCATTGTAATAGACACTGGAAGCCAATAACGACCTTGGCAGAAGAGAGCGCCTCACTACTCAAGTCAGACAGTTTTGAGCTCTCTGGAGCCTGTTTATTTCTTGATTTGTGACATTATAGAGGAGGTTGTTGCAATAGTACAGTTTACTTGCAACCAGTGTAGTTTTAGCTATGCTTCAGATATCAAGGACTGACACAGGCAACGTAGGCCGCTATGTCCAGAATGACTCCAGTATTTCGCGTCGAGTCACGACATATAATTTTGCAGGGAAATGTTGCATCAACTGTTTTCATTGTTATTTTGTTCCAAACAGTTAAACCAAACAGTAAAACCTTTTATCTGGATTTCACTTGAGTTTTCTATATCTAATCCAGTCACCTACGTCTAACCATTCTTTAGCAGCTTTACGTCGTTTGTTTTCATTAAACTCTTGAAATGTTGATGTGTAGGGTGAGTAGAACATGGCCAACCACAAAAGAAACTAACTGTGCATACTGCATGAATTTGTTATGAGTCTGTATATACATGAAGTGGATACTTCACATACAATTACAATTTGATTGGTGGCGGCCACCATTAATCCCATTCTCCAGCAATTTTCAACTATATGCTTGTAGTAAAATAATACCTAACTTCATTTTTCTGCACCAATGGTCTTTTAATGTACAGATGATGACGTGTGTGTGGGTCATGGTGGGTTAATTGTTGAGCGTTTTCCTCAACTCGCTCGACAAGGGGCTACAGGCATACCTTTTAACACTTTAAGCCCTCACGATGCATCACTTTCACATCCCTGAAACCAGACTTAATTTTCCTTCAACTATGGGTTTTAGAATGAAAATTTCCATGAAACTGCTTAAACAATACATGTGGCAATTTTCTTTAATTTTTCAACTACTTCAAATCATCTTCATCCACTACAAGTCAATAACTGCGACAGCAATTCGCGGTTTGTATTTGATGAAAATGACAATGGTAAATTCAGGCTTGAAAGGGTTAAGTAGGGTGGCAAAATAAATAACAAAAAACATTCATACGTTTTGAATACGATATTGCCGGCGATGAAAAGAAACATAGCTGGAGCAAAATTTTTTATCTCCCTAAAATA
The DNA here is from genome assembly GCA_964017125.1 of Flabesymbios commensalis. Classification (NCBI taxonomy): domain Eukaryota; kingdom Metazoa; phylum Annelida; class Polychaeta; order Terebellida; family Flabelligeridae; genus Flabesymbios; species Flabesymbios commensalis. Next base: position 33,036,301 of record OZ024917.1, on the reverse strand, counting down.
ACTATTTTTTTTAATTTGCATGATTTTAATCCGCAATTAATTGAGCTGGACAGTAAAAAACTGTTTTTTGGAGAAATGCATGGTCCTAATCTAATCCACGCGTTCATCTAAAACATAGAAAATAAATAGTGGTCTTAAGGCACGACCAACATCAGTGAAGGCACTGATGCGATAGCTACATTCTGTCAAACACAGTGACGTCACCGGAAACCCTTTTAAATCGCTACTAGGTAAAAACAATGTGATGTAAGTCCCCCTCCCCCATACTGCATTGTGTATTAGATTGCTATAGGTGAAACAATTGCAGGCCAAGGCTTTTGAGTTTCACAGAATTGACACCGCTGTTGAGCAGAGATTATAGCCAGACACGTGGAGGCTGCAGCTTGCCTTGAATAATCACTGTAGGCTGGTGCTTAGATCCATACCATCCCATGCAATAGATCCACAATCATTACTAGCATCTATTCCATTAGGCATACCCCAGTTTTGGCCTATGTTAACCATCTTGGATGATATTGAAAGTAATAAGTGAAAACTGTAATCTAACACGAACAATGAGTTTATCACGTCAAAATTAAAACAACGTCAGGAAAAGTGGTATTACACATGTTTCTAATTTAAGTGGTTCAAAGTTATATACGATATGGCTGATAGCGGCCTTCTTGGATTTCATACACAATCACCTTCGCATCGCCGATTTAAAGAAAGACTATATTAAATATTTTTAGATTTAGTTTCCCAGCAATACTATACCGAAATCATGCAAATCGATTAAAAGAGTAAGAATCTAAGGCAAATATGAGTATTTAGCGACCATCTTGGATGTTCGCAAATTAAAAAAAAATCATCAGCAATGTCAGCTTGGCATGCGGTTGTTTTGTGACCAGTAAGCCTATTGTCGTCTTGTTAATCGACCCTAGGTATGGGATGGTTAACCATTTCTGTGTGACCTCGGTGTGACCTCCGTTAGGACAACTTATTTTCGGATACTTGTGGCCGGAGTTCCCGATGACTCATAAGGATTGCCCCGTATTTTACAAAGACCCCCTTTGTATCAATTATTCCACTAAGTTATCATACTGTGTTTCCTGTAATATTCTAAGATCAAAATGTGACGTTTAGCCGATGAGTTACTATTTCCTTTTAACACCTAAAAATCTGTCTTGTTATATTATTTTGATAACTCACCTTGTTTTATGATTTATATTTGTGATAATATTATTATCTTTAATTAACTGACTTATGTCATGCCAGCGGCATGTGTTTACTATTATAACTTCGTGATTAAGTCATTTTACTATTCTAAATTCGAAATGTTATATTATAAGTAACCCATCTTTTGTTCTGTATAAAAACGTAATTTTAAGTGTTTTATTTATTTAATGGTTTACATTTTAGTAGTGCAACAAACACACGATTTTTATAGAATGTTCTAGAATCTCTGGATTCTCCCCGACAAACAGGATGCGTTTGGAGGGAAGGACAGGGATTGGCTCATGACGGTTTTTGCACACGACCCGCTCAGTATAAAAGGGGTATTGTGTGTTTGGCGCGAGATGGATGGTTAGAGACAGAGGGAGAATAGATAGACGGATAGATGGATGTTAGAGATGAGTAGAGAAATTGAGATGATAAAAGAGACATGAATCATGAATGTGAATATAAGTTTTAATAAAATGTTATCAACAGTCTCTACATGTGTTGAGTGAGAACCCCGAACGTTACTATACCCCAATGGACAACAAAAAAAGCACACACAAAACGTTATGTATCGGTGCAAGGTTACGTCAATTTTCTCCAAACTATAATCTGACAGTTAAGACATTTTGTGATTTGTAATAAACATTCAAGGAAATATTTGTACAGTCACAACTGGTAAATATGACGTTGTGGCGATGCCATAACCGTAAGTTACATGATGAAAATGAAACTATTAACGTCTCACTGACATTATGTGACTTACTAGCCCTCATGCAAAGATATTCCAATTTGTCATAATTGCCATTTGTGACGTTACATATTCACAAGCCACTCATATGAATAGGTCAACCTGAAATGTCTCAAAAAATATTAGGTGACAGATAGGACTATCTGTCTCTACACATTTATGAGTTCTAACGTTTTGGTTCCGATTTTTTTTATCAAAAACGAGTTGTGACTTTATGGAAAACCTCTATAACTTCAAAACTATTAGAGATAGACATAAATTTTATTCATTTTTTCACACAAGAAGGGTAAGACTAAGGGAGGTGCGTGTTTTCGTCACATTAATTCCAAAAGGTCACATCTGACAGTTATGGCTCTGGCAGATCGATATGCACGAAGTTATGATTCACTGTCACAGTAAACACAAAACATTTATAAAACTTCGGCCCAACGGACTCTACGACGTTGGTTCAACATTGTATAAATGGTATACAAATGTTTTGTGTTACTGGTGTGCTGTGCATTCAGCTGTGATAAGCCAAAATATAGTATCTGTTTACTTTTCACGTAAGCAGATACTGCCTTCCCGCTTAGGTCGGCAGAATTATTGTGTCGACGTAAACACTGGTAAATAGACCTATGTTCATTTTTTGTCCGGATTAGGCCTACTTCATCGTATGGTATTCTACCCCCTAATTTAAATAACAACTGAATGACGACAGTGATTGGTTGACATCGTCTTGTGACATGTGACAGACAGAGCCACTCTTTCATTGGTCGGGGGTGGGATACCATACTTGGTACCTGCTGTAAGCCTAAAGTCTATACCTGAAACCAATAACAAAAAACAAGGGATATGTAGGGACTGCAGGGTCCGTATTCTCGTACAAGTTACGATATATCGTAGGCTTCTGATTGGTCGAGATGACCATCTCGACCAATCAGAAGCCTACGATATATCGTAATTTGTACGAGAATACGGCCCCAGATTCCTTGCTGTTACAGTAGTCAATCAACGATCGAATTGGTGGAAATGGCCATCTCGACCATTTCGAAGCCGTATACGATTTATAGCCTATCGTAACTTGTACAAGAATATGGTCCATGACGTATCAAGTAGAGTTCGCTACAGTCATGGGCCAGTGATTTTATACAGATTCAAGAGCTTCTGTGGTTTGTCATGGACACTAAATAGGCCTAGGCCTATATAGCTAAGGATGATTACTTTTTTGTAATAACGTGATTCTAGTTAAACATAGGCCCTATATACTTAAGCGTAAAACACACCAGCTCCCGCGACGTCCCGGGAGCCTTTAGTCGCGCTGGTCGTCGCGCCGGTTGTCGCACCAAACACATGTCGCGTGGGATGCCGCGTTGGTGTGTGGACAGTCCCGTGATTATCGCGTCTATCGTCGCGTCCCTCGTCGCGTGCCCAATCGCGCTCGCGCTGGTGTGTTTGTAAGCGCTAGTGTGTTTTACAAACACACCAGCGCGATTGCTTGCGCAACGTCTCGCGCGACGGACGTCGGTTTTTCAAACACACTTTTTGATTATTGCTAAAACATACCAGCGCGATGACGTACGCGGGCGCGATATGCAACGTGATCATTTTCAAAACTGTTACATTTTCTACGCGCCGGCTGTCACGCCTCACATGTCGCGTTGGAAGTCGCGTTGGTCGTCGCGTTGGTGTGTTGACAGTCACGCGATTTTCGCGTCTGTCGTCGCGTCCCCCGTCGCGTGCATAATCGCGCTCGCGCTTGCGTTCGCGTTGGTGTGTTTTGCCCCTAACGTTACAGTTATGAGGTTACAAATCGACCTATAGGCCTATTATAGGGCACTCCAATGTCTGCATGTACCCGACGAAACTGTGCTACTCACATCTCGTGAGGCTTGTGATCCCAGTAAACACAAAGCATTTGTATAATATTTATACAATGTTGGACCAACGTCGAAGACGTTGGGCCGACGTTGTATAAATGTTATAAAAATGTTTTGTGATTACTGGGATATGTCATTATGGCATAGTCTGCATGGTGATGTCAGATAACGATTCAAAAAATGATAAAAATATGGTTTCTGTCTATATCGTCATGAGCGTAAGGAGACACCACTAGGCCTATTTAAAAATCGCTATTACGATACTATGTTTTTTTGCCAGAGATGATGTATATCGAATCTATATCCAACAGACACACCAGCATACTATACCTCATTAATAAAGAGATTACGGAAACAAAACAAATATTCCGTCCACCACCAGTGAGCCCCCAGACACGCTAAAATGAACTTTGCAAATTAATTTAAAAAATTACTAATCGATCTGAACATAATTTTAGCCTAAGCATGCTGACTCACGACATGATGCTTAACCCTTTCCCCCTTAGAGAGCTGAAAGATTTTTGTATAAACCATGGATACCATTTGAAGGGTTTTTTCAATTTGAAATCATTATTAATGTCTTAGTTAGCGCTTTCCGCTTTATATTATTTGAATAACTAATATGTTATGGATCTATACGGGCATTGATACTTCAATTTTTTCAGCTGAGAGAACATCTTTATAAGTCGGAATTATGACGTCTATATACAGCCGTGAGATTCTGACGTATAAAGACGGTCTCGATTACGAGTAGGCTAAACCTACACTCGTTTTCAGGTCTTCTACTAAACAGTGTTTAAATTACAAGTAGGCCTATCACTTTTAATGTGAAATCTGACTCGGATCAGCATGATTTGAAAATAATTTGAGGCAGATTCCGAAAATAATCTGATGAAATTTCACCCACTTGAAGCTGAGGATCGCGTCAGCTTCAATTTTAAATTTAAATCAGATTATCTAGCGGTTAAATGGTTAATAATTTGTATTATTAGGCCTACTTGTTTATTCAAACCTCTTAACACTGATGTCCGTCGAATTAAAATATATTGAGTGATATTGCCTGTATTATTAGGCTATAATAATGTATTCGATTAAAATCTCATTCACTAGGCGGCGTGACTATCGTATGTATACATGTACACGTCCGTTCGTGGTGTTGCAGCGGACAATGGTCAGAACTCACTCTGCAAAGCCAAAAGGGCTAAAAGGCAGCATCTGTTTACTTTACGCGGCAGTAAAAGGATCTCTTTGAATATGTAGGCCCATATATAATACTGAAGTTGCAGGCTGCCACAAATCGGCCCAACCCATCGTCTCTGAACATTTTGATTTTGAAATCATGATCTGCGGGATACACTGCTTCATAAATTTTTTTTTTACCAGAATTGATGTCATTCCACGGACTCCCTTTGACACCTTCGTATTACAATGTTTCTCATTTTCATTCATGCTGAGCTGCGAGTTGCCGTCACGATTCCCATCTCAATGTAAATGAAAACGACCTGATTGTTCAACTATAGGTTCCCTTTTATCAACTGACCTTTTTGGTGGTCTTATTGTGAGGCATTTATAATATATAGCCCACACATTAACCATTTAAGCCCTCACGATGCATTAAAGCATCATTTTACATCCCTGAAAACAAACCTAATTTCCCTACAACTAGGGCTTTTTAATGAAAATTTCCATGAAACTGGTTTGCCAATACATGTTAATTTTCTTTAATTTTTCACACTTCAAATCATCTTCATCAACTACGAGTCGAGAATTGCGACAGCAATTCGCGGCTTGTAGTGGATTAAGATGACAATGTAAAGTCCGGCTTGAAAGGGTTAAAAGAATTAAATTTGTTTAACATATACGAGAATAGAGCTCAAGGGGTTAAAAGCGTTGCTGGTTCTAATCGAGTCGTTAATCCAATGCTGTTTTGATGGTGCACCAACATTTGCGACGCTGGCCCAACAATAAACCAACACTTACTCATCTTCTCGTGTCAAAAAAACGAAAATTCTGAAAATGTTTAATAGTGTCAAAAATAAGAATATGTGAAAAGACTGCCTCATGCTGGCTACGGGCCTGAAATCGGCTCCACGGTTTCAACAAGAATAAAACATCCTTGATGTGAAATGTGGCATGGTCACAACATAATGGTATGCAAACATATAAGTTAAGATTATCCCCAGGCCGTGTATCATACAAAGCAAACACCAATCTGTGATGGTGAAAGTGTCAAGGAAAAGGTGATATAAAATAAAAATGTAGGGCCTAACGAATCATAAACTAACAAATCATGAATCACATTTTCAGTGAAATTATGGTCATGTATTGCCGTTTGAAATAAATAATATAATATTTATACCCTTTATAACAAAATTAATGCATTTAAACACCATTGCATGATTTTTTAAATGTTTTTGCCGATTTCTACAGTGCATTCAGCAATCTATGATGAAATGTGGCATGATCACAACATAATGGTATGCAAACATATATGTTTTCATACCATTATGTTGTGACTATCCCACATTTCACATCAAGGATGTTTTATTTTTTTTTTATTTATTTTTTTTTTCTTTTGTATATATACATTGCATACTCAGTCAGGTATGTAGTCTATTTTTTTTATGATTGCTGAGCACATGTGGGTAATTTTCTCAATATGGGCCAATTTAACTGCCGTGCAGTCACATCGTATGACCCGGGTACTAGATCCACTATGGTTTAAAGCCACCATAGCACTAAAGCCACTATGATACTAAAGCCATTCTGCTATAGATAGGAAAAAAAACCAACATCTAATGAGGGCGGGCGGTAAAAAAAACCTTCAAAGGATGGTTGAATTTGCAGTTAAACTTGTGACGGTGGGCGTATATGCCCTTACCCTGATGATCTTAACTCAATAACGGCTGTTGAAACATAAAACTCCGTCATATATAACTTCGTCACGATGATTTTGTCAAGTTGTGGAAAACTGCGAATTCCAGCAGGGGACAGGAGTATAGGTCTACGTTTGAAATAAATAATATAATATTTTACCCTTTATAACAAAATTAAAGCATTTAAACACGATTGCATGATTTTTAAAATGTTTTTGCCGATTTCTACAGTGTATTCAGCAATCTATGATGATGGAAGTATCAAGGAAAAAGTAATAGGCCCTATAAAATAATGAAAATGTCACGAATCTTAAACTCCGTCACATTTTTTGGTCATATTATGGTCATGCATTGCCATTTTCCATCAGTACAGCTGTTATTAAATGGAAGATTGCAATACATGACAATAATTTCACTGAAAATGTGATTCGATAGTTTATGATTCGTTAGGCACTACATTTTTATTTTATATTACCTTTTCCTTGACACTTTCACCATCACAGATTGGTGTTTGCTCTGTATGACACACGGCCTGGGATAATGAAGGGACAACATTATGTTGACAAGGCAATTTTGACAAATTTATTTATATGAAGTTATATAGCCTAGGTCTACTGATCTTAAAGCAGCCCCTTGGGATGACATCAATTTTCGTTTTTAGTTTTATAGTGAAGTAGTGTATCCCCCAGATCATGATTTTATTTTTTTCAGACTTTTTAGATTTTTAAAAATATTTCTTATTAATATTTCTATGAAACCGCTTAAAACCCAAACAAACTTTTTGTATACCTAAACACATGCTGAAGGACGATTGAATGTTCCTACAGCACTGGGCCATATGTTGATGCCGTCGGCCCAGCGTTGGGCAGACAATCAGTGTTGCAGGTGTATCACTTCATGTCCTGACTATAAGACACCAATCAGACACCAATTAGCGGCGATTGCTTTGATCTCCTCGGCCAAGACGTGAGAATATGTGGTGTGATGTGTTGTATATTGCTGACTTGTTTTGTTTACATGTCAATATACGACCTGGAAATATAACTAGGCCTATTTCACTCTTTTTCGGTGCTTTAAAATTGTTTGTTGACTTTTTTGTATTTTTAGTTCAGATCAGTAGGCTAGCTTCATATAAGTTAAATTTTCAAAATTGTCAACATTGAAAATGTCTCATCCCAAGGGGTCCCTTTAACTAAAAACACAAAAAATCATTAAAAAATGAAAATCACTGAAACAGACTAAACTAGTTTTTATTTCCAGGTCGTATAGGCTATTGCCATGTAAACAAAACTGTCTGCAGTGGGGTCTACCGGGTATACAATAAATTATACCACAAATACTCACCGTCAGAGACCGTCAGAGACGGTGGGATCAAAGCCTATTCCAGGGCATATGAAAGACGCCGACGTTAAATGGTGTCTGAAAGAGAGGGTATGGGGGTATTCGCCTGCAGGAATGATTGTCTGCCCACCGCTGGGCCGACGGCAGCAACATGTGGCCCAATGCTGTGTTAACATTAAACCATCCTTTAATGTAAAATAGTTTGTTTGGTTATCTCGAGATTCTTAGAAATGTTGATAAAAAATTCTGAAAATCTGCGAGATAAACTGCTTCATACAAAACAAATCATTAAAATTGATGTCACTCCACGGAGTCCCTTTATTGTTTTTGTGATGGAGTTGTGAATGCTGTTTTATGTCTAGGTTTCTTTTGATTGTCATTCTGTTAAAATAGATGTTAAGCACTGCACAGTAGGTCAATTAGCCAATAGTGATTAAATGGTGGGTCACCGCCTGCGACGATGGCCCAACATTGAACTGGCATTAAGCCGGTGTGGTCCTTAACCCTTTCAGGCCTGAATTTACCATTGTCATCTTTATCCACTACAAGCCGCGAATTGCTTGTAGCTGATAAAGATGACTTAAAGTGAGTGAAAAATTGAAGAAAATTGCCATGTATTGGCAACAGTTTCTCTGATTTTTTTCTAAAACTCAGTAGTTGCAGGAATATTAAATCTGTTTTCAGGGATGTAAAATGATGCTTTAATGCATCGTGGGAGCTTAAAGGGTTAATCGTGTTTAGGCCCAACCCCATGGGCTAAAATGAAAGTAAGAACTGCACAAAACGATTCGAGCGTTGAATTCCTTATCGTTAGGCACTATAAGTATTTAATTATAATGCTATATAATCATATATTGAGAATCATGCTGTTCTATTAAGTCAAACGGCAGTAACTGCTTACTTGAAAGGTGGTTTTGCATGTAGCCTACTGTAGGCCTATCAGGACGGTGATGTTAGTAGATTATAGTGATAGGCCGAACCCTTTTATCAACCATAACCTCCCAGAAAATGTGAGACGTTGGCCCAGCGCTGGTTTATTGTTGGCCCACCAACTACGTCGTTGGCCCAACAATAAACCAATGTTGGACCAAGGTCTAATATTTGCTGGGCTATTATAAATACGTGTGGGGGCCTGATCACGGTAGCGGCCCAGACAGCCGCAGATGATGCTCGGCAAAGCCAAGAACAGTAATCCTGGTAATACTGGTAACTGCCTGCTTGAAAAGTGAGCAGTTACTGCCTGTTGGCATTGTGCGGCGGCGTGGTGATCGCGGGGTAAACAGGAGACGGTCCCCGGCCGGCCGCGGTTAAGCCCCGCCCCCTCAAGGCCAGGTGACGTCACCCGGCAAGGAATGTGGATCAAGGTTGTTTTTACAACCAGTAGACACACGTGCCATAGCCTCGAAGCCAGCCGTGTGCGCCGCCGCAGTCATAGCGGGCCGCGAGAGTATAGCAGGCAGACGACAGGCACAGCAAACAGAGTCTGCGCTCAGATCGCTATTGTTAATATCTACGGACTGACCGCCCCCTGGCTACGGTAACGCTCGGACAGCGGGCACCACTGGTCAAACGTCAACTGCTGGACATAGTAAACGAAAATAAACACTTTGCGGACTGGATTGGCGCTGGATTATTGAAGTTTTAACTGACCCCCCTCCCCCTTGCTGTCTGGCGGGTTTGGTGTGCAGTGCTATTATTACATAATCATTATCGTGCGGCCGTGGCACCATCCCTGCGCCGATTATACAGATATATGGATTAACACCAACACTGATTATTACCGCTCAAGTTGTGACACTATGGATTATCAGTAGGAATAATCATTCAATTTAAAGGATTTTCAATCGTCGCTGTGGCCGACTAAGCAATTTATTTGACGAGCAATTTGTTTGACGTTATCGAAGCCTTTTCTGAAACTGAAAGTGCTGCATATTGCAGGCCTATCTCCGCCTACGTGTTCTGTATTTAGCGGCTTGAATAGTGACGTCAGAGGTGTTGCTGCTGCGGGTGTCTGCTACCAACAATGATGCTTGCATAATATGGTAAGTATCAAAGACAGAAACATATAAATATATTATAGGCCTATAGGGCATAATTAAGCCTCTTTATAAGCCCAATATAAATATATAGATCTATAGGCCCAGTATTTATCATGTTTATATACGAGTTTATATAGGCCTAATTGTTATAAATTATATTCTAAAGAATGTTTACTCTAGGGTTAATTAACATTGTTAATAAATTCCTTTTTCGAGAGTTTAGCTGTGTTGCATTTTTGGCCTTATGGGGTTATGGTTATGGTTATGCCAGGGAAGTGGATAGATAGCTCTATCTGTTTAATATAGATGGATGGATGGATGGATGGATAGATGGATGGATGGATGGATGGATGGATGGATGGATGGATGGATGGATGGATGGATAAAGATTGTCGTGCAAAGCCAAAAGGCAGTATGCTTAGCCATACTCACTTTACAAGCAGTAGACTTAGCAGACCTATAGCCTAAAAGTTATCATGGTTATAGGGCCTAAGTTATAGGTAGACTGTATTATTGGGTAGTCTATCTAATAATGCAAAAAATATAATTATAATCACATCTTCGGTTGTTTTACACGGTGATTAATAGCCATTTGCATTTTTCTACAATGGGTAACTTTTGCTTGAATAAATATAATTCTTCACGGTTTGGACTACAGACAATGTCATTACTACACTAGTATTAAATCATCACCTGATTTTTTCACACTATTCGATCTGATATGCGTTATACTAGTTGCAGACAGAATAGGCCTATTACTTAGGTGACAAATTGTGTAACTTTTAGGTAACGAACTGCTATTAGGCACCAGTGGGAATAGGCCCACTTCAATTATTCACAAGTTCTATCAACATGAATATAATATAGACTAGGCCTATCATTATTAGGCCTATCTGATATATAAAATTTTCGGCTAAAGTGAGTTAGGCCCTAACGATTTTTCAACGGTTTCAAGAGTTAGAACCCCAGGTGATTTGTCAGACTTGGGGCAGGGATAAAACAAATAAATACATTTTATCTATAAATTTATGCAGCATTTTGAAATATTTGTTGTAATATGGTTTACCGGCCCATGTGTGAAAACCTCGGCCTACCATGGAGATCTAAATAATGCTGTCACTTCATAAGAATAGTTCTTAACCCTGTAACCGTCGGTGCCGCATATATATTCGGTTTTCATTTTTTATTAGCACATTAATTACCACATTTTAAATATGTTAAAGATAAAATGTGGCATCAACCTGCATTATTTGAGAACTGTTGACCTCCATTTTGTCAAATCTGAATAAAGTTGAAGTTGTGGATCGCGTCAGCGAGACACAACTTCAAGTGGGTGAAAATTGAAATTGAATAATTTGGCGGTTAAATGGTTAAAGAACTAAGTCAATGGTGGGGATGGATGATTTAATTTAATTATGGTAATCACCCACCACCTTAGTCAACATTCCGAACAAGTTGAACAATTTCGTGGATTGACAATAAATTTTTTGGTGCGCAAACACGACGATAGGCATATTTTTTACCTATTTAACATTTCATTGGAAACTAAAGGTCCAGTATCATTCAGCAATGAACCACATTCGATGTTTTATCAGTGTTTATCACTTTTTGCTCATTCGATGTTTTATCAGTGTTTATCACTTTTTGTTTCTCTATATGCCTATATAGGCCCTATTGTTCTTTATTACCATCATGGATCATATTACCGTACGACATAGCGCTGATCGATGGGGCTCGCTGCGACGTTATTTACTCGGCTACGTACGACAATGCTTTCATTTTCCGCGATAAATACAATCGCAGCGGAAATTTCAAGGCCACATTTTTTTCGTATTGCTAGCAGCGATGGCGGCAGCAGGCAGGTTTGTACGTTAGTAGTGTGCTTTCAGCTGGGTTCTACTGCACGTTGCGTACTGCCGCTGTTACTGGTAACAACGCCGGTGATTGTGACGTAACGTCTAGACAAGGCCACATCGATCCTGTGCCGAGCTGTGTCCCCCCCCCCCCTCCCCTCACCCCCTCTATATTTGCTTCTCACAGCAGCTCCCGGAGTCCGCCGCCGGCAATATTATTAATTAGGCCTAACTTGGCAATGACATCATTCTGTAGGGCCTACGTGTACCGCAAGGTCTCTGCAACAATTTTAATACTAATTTATCGCCATTTAAATTATCATGTTTATCATGTTTATAGGCCTAATGCCATCTCAGGAACATAGGCCTATTTATTAGCAGTGACACGGTTTAAAGTAAAACTGCTCAAGGGGATCATTTGTTTCAGAAAAATTACGTAGCAGGGCCCGTATTCACTATCAGTTACGATATATCGTAGGCTTGGGTTTGGTCGAGATCTTGACCAATCCGAAGCCTACGATCTTACCTGAATGTCTGGAGGACCGATTTCACAACAACTTGACCTGGATATCGATCAGTGGAGCTATCCATGATCTCTCTCATCAGTGATTGCAATCAGTGCCAAGTGTGATAAGCTAACCTACATGATTGTCATCACGTTCTTTAAAATATACTTTGTAGGCCTACCATAATCGATGACACAAAACCGTCCGATGTTATGCGGAAAATAAATCATAGGATAATTTGCTACCGCAATTCCCGTCTCACGTTGATTTTTCCCCAATTAAATAATTTACTCAAAATGTAATACTTCGTAACTATTATATGAAATGGAGGCTACAAACGCCCTGATATTGACCATGTTAACGTTTAATTGTTTTGAATGTATTTTATTCAAAATAACTATCTGCCTGTCAGTGCAGAATCAGCGCCACAGATTTTTAAGCGTCACTAATATTAGGTATTAAAGTGTTTTGAAACATGATCATAATTTTTTAACTTTGTTAATATTTTTATTGACGTTTGTTATTCTATACAATAACGACTAGGGCGCCTAGAGAGTGGACCCTGTAGTCTTCAGATGCGTAATCACTCGTGGAACTACACCTGCCAATGACGGGATGAGAGAGTGCTGTTCTATAGGCCTAAGCCAAGTAGTCCTACAGAACTGATATGCTTAAATTTGAAATAACTGTCCACCTGAAAAGTAAGCAGTTACTGCCTTTTGGCTTTGTACGGCAGTACAGTCGATGTCGCAATTTGTATTATTCTAGCATCTTTGACGCCGTGAAAAGCAGATCGGTCTAATGTGCGAAATATCTCGTTATCTCCACCGAATATGTAAATTATTAGCAATTGCGGCAGAAATCTGGCCCTGATTTCAGCTGACCTCGCTTTGACCACGCAGCAAACACTAGACATCGACCCAATGCTGGGTCAATGTTGGTCCACCGTCTACGACGCTATCTCAGCATCGATCTAGCATCGGATCAATGCCTAATGCTTGCTGGACACGCATGGTAAATGAACTCTTTGTTGAGTCGCTATCACACCTCCATCCAGGAAGTTCACGTCCAAGATGAGCGAAGAAAATTAAAAGTATTTATGCCCAAGTAACGGGCTGAAGGTTGAGGGGCGAATGAAGTGCTTAGAATATTTGTTTGTGAACTTTGAATCTGGCATTTGGATAGTTACAAAGGGTTACTTTCCGAGTGCTATTTCTACCAATTTAAATTAATTATTATAATTTATTTACTCCTTTGAGATCCATTTTTATTCGTTTGAAGTCATTTTTTTATTAGCGCTTTATATATATTTTAAATATAAATCGTTTCTGTAAAACAGCTCTCAGATGGCTGAATAGATGTTCAAACACAAAAATGAAAACTGGAACAAAATTAATATGAGGTTTTGGTCCTTGAAGTCTTTTATGCTACCACCGACCAATCGGAAATTGGTACAGCCTGTCACATGACGAGATCAGCCAATCACAGCAGAAAAGGCAGCGTGTTAATATATTGCGAAGCAAATTTGTACACAATCATAGTCACAATAGTGTGTTTTAAAAACGCACCCACAAAAACCTCGGGTCAAGTCTCGTATTCTACCCCCTAATTTAAATAACAACTGAATGACAGCTTTGATTTAAAATGGATGATCGTGTGTAATCGAATTTGAACCCTTTAACCGCCAAATTATTCAAGCTGAATTTTCACCCACTTGAAATTGTGTCTCGCTGACGCGATCCACAACTTCAAGTGAGTGAAAATTATTCAGATTTGACAAAATGGAGGTAAAATGTTTTCAAATATTGCTGATTGATGTCATATATTATCTTTAACATGTTTAAAAGGTGGTACTTAATGTGCTAATAAAAAATGAAAACCCGAATATATGCGACACCGGCGGGTAAAGGGTTAAGCATCAAATTGATAGAATGTATTTTATTATGAACCTTTAAATGCTGTAGTACATGTAAGGTTATTTTGGCCGGCGATTGACTCCACAGTCTTCGTGCAATGACAGTTCGTGACCTTTGTTTGATCCCTGATTACTTATACTGCCGTGCAAAGCCGAAAGGCAGTATTTGCTTACTTGTATAGTAAGCAGATACTGCCTTATATGGCTGTGCAGGGCCGTATACTGGTGAAAGACAGCGCCATCTCATTTACATATGACTAATTACATGACCTGGGTGACACTAATGTGGCCTTATTCACTTATTTTATTAATTGAACGGTTCCACTGAATTACCTATTAGTAATATTCAGATATTGGTGCCATGAATGCCATTTTCATCAAGCATTTTTCATGTATTTTAAATACATGACTTTGTATAGCATGGTATAGTCAGATAGATTATCGCTGTCTTGTTTAGTCAAATTTAAAATTTTATTTTCATAACACGCAGATGTTAATGTATCTCATCGTGTTGTGTTATTGATCTATTGAACAGCGTTTATTGATTATAGTCTAGCATGCAGATGGATGGGCCGACGTCGCAGACAGTGGCCCGTAATTTAATCATTTAAACATTGGATCAACGTCTGCTGCTTGTTGGAATGTTTAATGACCATCAGGTTTGGAGCTTAACCCTTTCAGTGCGGGGACCGCCTTTATACACCAGATTCTTACGTATAAAGACGACCCCCGCACTGAAAGAAATAAAATAGTTCTAATGGTAGTAGACCCTTATATCTATATAGGTATTCAAATGAAGCTGAACGAGCTCACTATGACATTTGTAATAATTTTAAATTGCAAAAACTCTTTGGTTTCCATGGTTCATACAGAAATATTTCGGCGCTGTAAGGGTTACATGAGAATTTATTATTGTGCAGTGGTACGTACGATAAAGGTCAAGGCTGCATCACAACAGTTTCTATTAATTTATCTCCAGTTCTTATCGGGGGAGCATGCGTTCCGATCTCTTCACTTCGTGCGCAGTTCTTACAAGTAAACAGGTAAACAAGAGTAAACATGGTGAAGTAGAAACTCAACAAGCGTGTCATGTGAGACCTGCATCACTTTCGGACAGGTGAATCAGTTTCAGTTTGATTTGTCGGTAAGCATGATGAGTGGATTGCTATACAACAGCGGCTCAAGCACAATGATGTAAGTAAAGTTGAACTACGGTCGCAAACAACACGTTGTGACATTGTATATTTTTGTTATCGATTGACAGAAAATACAATTTTCTCTAGATCTATGGTTTCATCGTGTATTTTGGCGACCATAGTTCACTGTGTGCGTACTCATCGCATCGACGATTTGGGTTATATCCCGCACGTAAACACACACGATTGATTAACAGTTTTCTTAATCTATTGGAATCTATGGGAATTCATTAATTTAATAAGGGATGATTATGCGTACGATTAATGTGAATTGACCCAGGTGCATTTTTCTGATGACAGAGCTACTTGTAAATTATATTTAAAAAAATACTATAATTATACAATCAGTATAATTTATTACGCCGCTATAAAAATGACCTATTATTATTAATAAGTAAACATCCCAGTAATCATCCCAGTAAACACAAAACATTTCTATGAAATTTATAAATGTTATACAAATGTTTTGTGTTTGTTGGGATCACATCCCCTATGGAGGTAAATAGTCTAATATTCTTTAATCATGTTAATGAACTACATCTCTACCATGTTTACCATACGGAAATTTATTAACGGTGACCCCACATGAAAATGTAAGTAAATCCACCAACACTGATTAGTTCGTCACTTACACATGAGTATTATTACTGTTTATGATTTTGCTCAGCTGTCATTTTTTCACGGTGTTGTAACATTAGATCGGAGGATCAAATGTATGTGCTAAATGTAGACCTCCGTCATCACATTATCAGGGAATTTGCGCGGATACAGGTGGGTAGAAATAAGACAAAGAAAAAGAGCAGACGGTACGAGTTCGTAGCACCAAGTGACCCTGGCACTCTTTGACCCTATCCCTGTAAACCTAACCGGGGAAGAGGGGGTGGCGAAGGTCAAGGGAATTGGGGTAAGGGTGGGGCTGGTGGGCCGTCTCCCGCGAGCTGCGGCACCCCCCGGGCCTTTGCCCTCGGTTTCCCCGGGGTCGAGACGACCGTAAATTCACAATAACTGTCAGGCCGCGGACATTTTGAGCGGCTATTGCCGACTGACCGCGGTCAGGGCCAAGTACGGCCAGACACATAAAACAACAGGGGAGTGTCCCAGCTGATGCTCTACTCCCCAAGGACATCTGAAGCATCACATCGGCCCAACATGACTTCAATGTTGGCACAACGTCTGCGACGTTGGACCAACATCAAACTGACGCTATACCGACGTATCAATATTAGCCACACAGAACAAAATGCATATTCCCCTATAATATTAGCTATTTGATTATCTCTGTATACTCTGTCAAACGCTCTATTCTGGGAGATTTTAATCACAGAACTGGCTCAAGACGTAACAAGTACAGATGATTAATCTTGAACTTTCTGGTCGGAATTATCTCCTCGGGAACCTTTTTTTTAATTTATGGCCTATTTATAGAGCCATTGGCCCAACCGATCATCTTGAATGAAGGAAGAACCAGGACGAGATGTAGATCAAGTGCAAATTCACCCTTGTTTGTCTAGAAGTTCTCACCTTTGTATAAGAATGTTATCATGACCCATATATTGTACTCTATTCAAAGGTGAATAAAAAGCTTAATAATGCAAGAGATATTAGTTTATTCTGTCACGTAATTTATTGTGCGACCGTCAATTTATCAAGATGTAAACTAAAATAAATAAACCGGTATTATGTTTAATAGATACGGTTATCGTGGTTATGTCCTTGACTACCGGAAAAATGAACATTGAACATTTAAAACTTGTTTGTTATTAGAAATTCAACCTAGTGCGTTTTTATCGGGTGCACCTTTCACTAATTTCACTGAAACAGGATGTGGATTGGCTTTCCATAATCTCGGGTTGAAATTTGGGATTCGAGTCGCTTCAGATGCAGGTAAACAAATCCGTTAAACTGCAATAAAAAGTTGACCGCTTAACCAGGTTTTCCCAGCAAGCGTCAAGCTTCTTGCCCAGTGCTGGTTCGATAATGGGCCTTGGTCTATGACGCTGACCCATTATTGAACCAGCACTGGGCTAACAGTGGTGTATGCATCCGATAAGGATGAAGTCACCAAGGGCAAATTTTACACCCCACTGACAGATGTGAAACTGTCTGGTGTCACATAAATTTGTCTTCCATCCAGTTGCAGGAGGAGGGCCTATACGTGGAATTAACCTTTCCAGTCCAAGTGAGTCGTTTAAACACATCACAGATGAGATTTATTACCGCCGTTTACCATGTTTACGTATTCAATCTAAACAAAATTGACCAAAATAATTATCGTATTGAGCGGTAATTTTCAAACTTTTTTAAAGTTTGGCATGACGTTGCACAGTAGATAGTATGTTCAAGTATTGGGTCTTCGGGGCTTCAATGGAAGGCGACCGACGTTGCCTTCATCCTGTCGGTAACCTTGTAACATTAGGGGTCAGAACAAAGTTCCTAAAACCATGCACGCAGATATATATTCTTGCAATGTATAGATAGTTTAAATCAGTAGCAGATGAAGGAATAGACTGACTAGTCTTTACAGCACACATTAATTCCCCCCCCCCATCTTTTACTCACTGATCTTCATAACTCTGCCGTGCAAAGCCAAAAGGCAGTATCTGCTTACTTTACAAGTAAGCAGATACTGCCTTTTGGCTTTGTGGAGAAGAACTGATGACCACCTGGTTAACCCTTCACCCCCAGAGTTCTTTAATTTAATTTAACTCTTTTACACAATAGTGACACCTGAATGTAACATTACAAAATAACCATCACCTGATTTTTTTCTGATTAATAAAAGAACACTTAACTCCAATATTAGTGATAGTTATTTGCACATCAGATCTGATGAGATTTAAACTTTTAAAACCCTGACATATTTTTATGAAAACCATGGAGACCAAAATGTTTTTTTTTCAATTTGAAATTATTATAAATATCTTAGTTACCTCTTTTCCGCTTCATTTCAATACCGGTACCTATATGTTATGCATCTACGGCCATTATTAATGTTTTTTCGCAGTTTGACCGATAATAATATTATTTTCTTGTTGCGTGACGCTTCCGTGTCGCCTAATTTGAATAAAGGCCAATAAGAAACATTTTGTTATTAATAAATACAATGTTGTGTCCGATACCACTGGATGCTAGTAGGCCCCCTATGCACGGGGCGGTTTCGAGCACGTGTAGATAAAAATAATACCTATAAAGAGCTGAACTTTCACTGGCACAGGTATAATATCCAGAGCTTGGGTATTATCGATCGGGGCTCTCCTCACATCATTGAAAGCTGTTTAGAGAGCTAGCGACATCTAGTGGCGGCTAACAAAGCCCTCGCGGCAGCCGTGTGTATGGTGCCAAGCGCGATTATACATCACGAAAGCGATGCATTAGGCCCCAACATTTATAAAAACACATGATCCAAAACAGTGTTTTCATTTTTAACGTGTCTCGCTGACGAGATCAACAACTTGAAGTGAGTGAAAATTATTGCAATTTGACAAGATGGGGGTCTATGATCTTGTCACGTTTAGTAATTTAACAGGTATGTTTGAAAGCTGGTGCTAAGAAAACATTAAAAAAATTATAACGTGAATCCTATTTTCAAACTGAAATAACTGAGACATTTATGATTTCAATATTATTGAAAACAACCCTTTCGTCTCCAGAGTTTATACAACAATATTTGAGCGGTCTAAGGGTTTGATCAGGTATTGATATATCAAACAGACAAAGACCCAAGGGATCGAGGATACCAACCCAGCAAACACGCTACGTTAAAACAATGATGTTTTAATGTTGGCCCAACGTCTTCGACGCTGGCCCAACATTGAAACATCATTGTTTCAACGTAGCGTGTTTGCTGGGAACAATCCCCTCTATTTGCTTTACGTGATCACCCAAGGTGACCCAATTTTATCAATGTCAATTTTCTATACTCCAAAATAGTTTGTCTACGTGCGCTAAACAATGAACGCGACTCTGATTGCAGTTCGAAAAAACGTTGATATATGGAAAAAATCCACTGTAATCGAAAGGGCTTGTGTTTTTCTTGAAGTGGTCGACCTCGCTCTTTGGCCGAGGGGCCTACAATTAGCATGATTTGATATGCCCAAATAAAATGATTGAGATGTTGAAACTGATGTCGGAATATGTCGGTCCAACGTCTGCGACGCTGACCCAACCTTCAAACACATTGCGCTAACATCTTATAAGGGAAAATGTTGGCAAATTATTCGTCAGTGCTTTTCTTGTTCAAGCTCGACTTGTAAACTGCTCTGCAAACCAAAAGGCAGTATCCTCCAAATCAGCTTAGGCCTACTCCTTGAGGCCTTGTAAAGTAAGCAGATACTGCCTTTTGGCTTTGCAACCCTATCGATATTAGCGGTGCTTGTATACGGTCCCTATTACATTATTAGCCACATCTGGCGCCCCCTGTTTTATGACCTGTTGCTGTTGCCGGTTCCAGCGCGTGTGAGGCTGCGCATACATAGTCTGCCAGACATTTCAAGGTCACCGCATCGCAGCGGCTTGTATTTTGCAAGTCATTTACGATCTAAGACAGACATTTCAAGGTCGATGCCTAAATGCGAGTTGTAAGCCTACTTGTTTGATACAGGGGTGCGACATTTGACCCCTACTGCATACCCTCCCCCTCCTGCCGTTCAGGAGGCCGCACTCCCAGGTGCGGGGCACGTGCTTCATTGTAGTCTCAGACGGCCAGGTTCAGGGTTCGAGTCTCCACTGTCATTCTGTCGACTCGTATCAAACCAGGTGAGTGGCGAGTGAAGCTGGGTAGTTGCGAGTAGGCCCTGCGAGTGTAGGCCTACCACACTTGAATCGAGAATCCAATGTAACTTTGTATCGGTAGTGGCCTGTAGAAGCAGTTGTAAGCAGATACCGGGGTACTGCCTTTTTGTCTTTGCATATAGTCTAAGCTTAAAGCTGCAGTGTTGTGCCATTAGGTCCCTCGGTCGCTCATCTTCATCTATCCAGTTGTCTGCCACAGACTGGTAGTCTGACAGTCAGACCTGATACGGCAAGGTGTCGGTCGCTAGGAACCCAGCTATAACATACAACATTGACCCAATGTTCAGTCAATGTGGGTCCACCATCTACGAGGCTGAGGCAACGATGTCCCAACTGTGATATGCGGACATCCCAGCAAACACGACGCATTGAATGAAACAATGTTAGTTTATTGTTGACCCAACGTCTGCGACGCTGGCCCAACATTAAACCAACATTGTTTCAATGCGTTGTGTTTGCTGGGATGGGCATACGTGGCACCTGTCTCCAGTATAATACCCTCATGGCAGTTATGATGTCATAAACATTGGGAATGGCCCTGAACATTGCCGCGGGGTTCCTACGTTCCTTGTTCTAAGGTGGTCGATAGCCGCCGAACTACATGCATGCAGGCTGTCAAGGTCAACAGAGGGAATACGGTACCAAAAGTTGGGGCAACTCTGGTAGTGTTTCTGTCACTGCATGTGGCATATAGCTATCGCCGACATTTTGCAAAATTGTTTTGTGAAAGTGGAGGTGACTGACCGATAAACGACCGTTGTAAAGATCGTAATTATTACCCTTTCAGGGCGGGGATCGACTGTAGAAGACGTATGTAGACGTCAGATTCCCTGGGCCCATATTCTCGTACAAGTTACGATAAATCGTAGGTTTCTCATTGGTCGAGATGGCCATCTCGACCAATGAGAAGCCTACGATATATCGTAACTTGTACGAGAATACGGGCCTGACGTCTATGGTCGATCGAGAATCGCAACTGGAATAGTATAGAAGACCCATAACATAGGTCTATATAGGCCTATATATGTATTCAAATGAAGCGGACAGAGAGCTAACTAAGACATTTATGATTATTCCATATTGAAAACCACATAGAAAAATATCTTAGCGTTGAAAGGGTTAGAACTGTTTGCTAATATCAATGCTGTTTATGGTAACGCATAGACCAGTTTCAGCGCGGTGCCAAATGCTATTCTGAAACACAAGATCACACTGATGCTGACTTGATGGTGGGCCAGCGTCTTAGATCGTGGGCCAGCATTAGTTGATCGTCTCGTGTTTACTAGCGAAGGACGCCGGGTCAATAACCTTTATACACAATAAGCCTATCTGTTCAAACTCAGGGGTTCAAACTGTAATTAGGCCTATGCCCGATTAGGATATTAAATTGTCGTTGTTTAATGATAGGCTATAATTATGCGATAATAAACTGAAGTATTTCACGTCGGGATATGTTGCTGATTGATGTCACGTTTCATCCTTAACATTTTTTAAAAGGTGGTACCGTTATTTTTTAAAGTGCTAATAAAAAAAAACAAATATATAATCGGGACACAGGCTGTCAGGGCATTATCATGTATAATAGTGCATTAGTTACCCTGATGACATCGCAAGGCTCTGACACAGTGACCTTCATTTTTAAATGTAATAGTTCTAATACGAGCAAAAGTTTACGCCTGCTGAAAATGGCCTAGTTTTCGAAGGCACTTGAGATATTACTCTCAATTTCATGGCATCCGAGATTTTTGGTAGGCAGCGCGAGTGTCGTTTTTACACAGCTGGCTGTGGAAACAAAATGGTGGTCAGTGCGACTGGGCCTCGCGCAGCAAATGAGTTAGGCGGCCCAGTCATACCGGGTATGAATTAGTATGTAAAATAGTGTTTCTGCTAATAGTTTTACACTGAATAAATTTAGTTTATTACATGGATATGTCATTGTATGATCTTTCTGCACGTATGTTTCTAAATGTATCGTCCTGTATTTTTCTGCACCTATTGTTTTGTATCTTCTCGTATCTTTAGGCATCTTCCTGTACGAAGCTCCCTGTGCGTATATTTAGGTATATTTATGTACTATAGTAGTAACAGGTATACGTATCTTGACTTTCTGTAAGTATCTTTCTGCGTAAATATGTACCATATCTTTATGTATCCTGCACGTATCTTTCTGTAAGTATCTTTATGTACCTATCTTTCTGTACGTATCTTCATGTAGGCCTACGCATCTATTTTTTCTGTAATTACAACATGTCAATTTTGTCGTCGGGTATTCCCTCTCTCACGAGTCTTGAAAAAGCAAGCAAAATACTAATATACCGGTAGGGCCTACATGTATGTTCAGTTCTAAATGTTGTTCAGTCTTAAATGTTGTTGATGTCGAAATATTGGTTCATTGCACTGAATGGCCTTAATATCTTGCTGCATTTTTTGGTGACAAACTCATTTCAAAATTTAGCCCTGAATAACCCAAACAGAAACACTGCTGTACAAAACCAAAAGGCGGTGACGGCTTACTTGAAAAAATACTTTGGCATTGTAGAGACGTTCATCATGCGCTATAAACTGTGATAATGTGGATAAGTTACAATAATGTTGCTATAAATAGACCCCGGCTCTCAAGGGTGACGAGGAGGAAACGCCCTTTGGTGTCTTTGGTGACGCATTTAGAAAATAAGTCAATTTACATTGTATTCATGGTGTTGGGGACGTAGGGTATTTTTGTGCCTGGTTGGTTTACTTTAAGTTTGTGTATGCAGCTTTTTTCAAGGTTATTAATAATGCTAGGAAGTGTCTTTCTCTTCATGCCAACCTGAACCATCCTGTCAATGACAGGTGTAGTTCCCACTATAGTGGGAACTACACCTGTCATTGACAGGATGGCCAAAACAAGAGCATGCTGAAGGGATGTATGTACTCAATGAAATGAGTGGTAAATTCCAATACTTTGTCTGATATGGGGGCACTAATATGACGTTAAAAGTAACTTTTCAAAGTACGACATTTCATACTGTGCAGTGAATAATGTCGTGTCACGGTACTCATGGTACTAGGCCTGGTACTGTGAAGTTTAGCATTTAATACTTCCTGGTATCGTGTGCATGATTGTGATGATGATGTAGCCTATGCCTCTACAGATCTGAAGTCAGAAAGCAGTACGAAGTCAGAAAGTAGACTTAAACTAAGCAGATACTGCCTTATTGCAGAGCAGAATACTCCTTGAGGCTTCGTTACTTGGAGTTGCTGCCTAAATAGGCCTCAGCAGTATATTATCATACTAGCTAGCGAGACACAACTTTAGTCGATAAAAATTTAAATAAATTAACTTAATAGCGGACAACCACCTGCGACAGTACCCCAAGTACACATTTACGCCATGGGGTAATGCACACTATATTAAAATGAGACCACTCGCCGACCCTGAAAATTAAAACAAAGCACCGAGTCTGTGGCCCTGAGCTCGTATTATCGTACAAGTTACGAACGATAAATCGTAGGTTTCGGATTTTTCGAGATTGGCATCTCATCTCGACCAATCGGAAGCCTACGATATATCCTATCTTGTACAAGAATACGAGCCCTGGTCGTTGCCAAATTATTGATACTCCCACAAAATAGACATGTTTTGCTGTTTTAAAACTAACATTTTATCTACAGTCAAATCGTTCCTCTGTTTTGAGTGTTTTACCATACCTACAGCCAAGGAAAATATAATCTGATTTTATTTTCCTTCATGATACAACATTTAATAGAATTATACATACTAGATAGGCCATTAAAATACATTTAACTTGACCTGATGAATATTTTTATGTGCCACTCATAGCACTGTGTTATGTTTTAAATAGGGAACGATTATCAACCATTAGAAGTAAGTAAATTCACGATATTATTTGATAACCCTTTTCCTGCTAAGGAAATTCAATTAAATTTACAGCCACGTGAATTTGTGTCTCGCTACCGCAAACCACAACTTCAAGTGGCTGAAAAATAGTCATATTTGTTTAATTTGAACAAAAAATCTCGACGTTTAGACACACGTCATTTCATTCCCAATAATAGTGATTTGGTCCACTAATAAAACAGATTAAAAAACGACAATAGTCGTGATCAGCAGGAAAAGGGTTGGAGAGTCGGGGCAGATACGACTCTTTCTTACCAAGCTTATAGCATCTTCCCCTGCAAGACTCGCTACTCCCGAAGTGTGTCAAGTCTTGCTGTCGGGAAGATGGCTTATTATCTGATTATAGTGACAATAACATAACGTGTGAGCACTAGTGTCTATTATATTATTAGAGATCGACGATTCTATTCGCAAGGGGTGGAATTTATTTACACTGACAATTTGTGTAAATTTGGTGATTATGATCTCTTTATGAAGGTCGTCAGAACCATTCTATATAAGCTCTGCTAAATCTCTCGTATATTATTGGCGACACAAACTGGTACATTGCACGACACATCCTCGTCTGCAAAGTTATGATACATACTGATAGGCTACTGCTGTTTCGCTTTGCACGGCAGTAATGATCTGGTAATCAGGCAATTGGTTTGCGCCTATATAAGTATATAGGCCTATACTTGCCTGCTACACTGTAGCAGGCAAGTATAGGCCTATATACTTATATAACAGAAAAACACACTGTACCCCTGCAGCACTGATGGCGACTGCAGTAGACATTTTGTGTTTGTATTGGCATTATGTGTTTTTATTGACATAGGCCCTACTGTGTGACCAGGAAAACTGTTGTTGAAATATGTATTCAATCTTGAAACACTGATTGGGACTTTTATTTCACAAATCACATACATTTACAGTCACTTGAAGTAATAAAGTCTGCGGTCTTTAGATATAGCTCTTCTTTTTTGACAGCTCAGTGCACTGTCTTCAAACCAGCCATTCACCAAAAAATGATCTTAAATGATTAAAGGGACCCCGTGGGATGACAACAATTTTCGTATATTGTTTTGTATAAAGTAGTGTATCTCGCAGATCATGATTTCGCTTTTGTTTCATTTTTAGATTTTTAAGAACATCAACATTTCTAAGAATCCAAAGATAACACAAACAAACTGTTTCTTGTACACCTAGAGCATGGTTTAATTTTAGCATAGCATTGTGCCACGTGTTGATGTCGCCGGCCCAGCTTTGGTCAGACAATCGGTGCTGCAGGCGAATCCCCCATGCCCTCACTTTCAGACACCAATTAAAGTCGGGTGTCTTTCGTGTACCCTGGAGTAGGCTCTGATCCCACCGTCTGAGACGGTGGGTATTTGTGGTAGGCCTAAAAAGTGTTGCATAGGCCTACTGCGGTCAGTTTTGTTTACATGGCAATTTGCGACCTGGAAATAAAACTAGTTTAATATTTTTCAGTGCTATATTTTATTATGATTTGTTTGTAGTTTTAGCTTAGATTAGTAGGCTATACATGATATAACTTCATAAAAAATACAATTTTAGATATTGACATGTCAACATACATTTATCAGTTTATGCTGTCCCTTTAAGGATTTTGAAGCTTCAATTTATCTTTGCTGGATTTAAATTTACTGAATGAATTAACGTTAGATTTTTTCTGGTATTTCCATTGACCAATCATAATTGCAAATAGGCAATTAGATCGATCTCTTCACACGCACTCTGCATCACGTTAACTGCGTCCCTGTGCAGTTACACCAGTATGCATTGCAAAATTTATATTCAACTCAGGACTCCATGTCGCCGGTGCGTGATATAGGCCCTAGGTAGGCGTCAGCAGGCAAAGGGTAGAAGGTTAACAAAACCGTAAAAAGTGTCCTCCGCCGCGCCGCACAGATCGCGCACGTGTCGTCCGAGCAGAGACGGCCTATCTTTGAGACAGACAGGACGGAGGAGGGGGCCGAGGAGGGGGTCGTAATGACTCGGGCGGTCACAGAAGTACAGTTTTTATCGTCCGTAATGCGGCCACCCAGCCCTCCCCACCCCCAGAGCATCGGCTCTGGGGGTGGGGAGGGCTGGGCGGCCCTTCCCCCACCACACCATGACATGTCCTTCGCAGCGACCTTGGCTCGCTATCACCGGGTGAGTTGTGACAGGGAGGGGGGAGGGGGGGGGTGTTGGCCGTGTTACGCAGTGGATGCGTCACGTCTCGTACCTCATCTTAGCCCCTGCTGCATAAAGCATGACGTGCTTCTTTCTCAGCAAAAACAAGTCGTAACCATTGGCCCAATGCTGGGCTGACGTTGGCCCATCGTCTACGACGCTGGACCAACATCAGCCAAACTTTGTGCTAACGCCTCGGTGTTTGCTGGGTTGCACTCTGCAGCACCCTGTTGTTGCTAAGGACATGGTAGGCCTACTTTTGTATTGCATGTGCATGGTGTTGTTATAAATAATGTAACTCTGCCAGGACACACTGGTTTGCTAAGGGGGGGGGGGGGAGGATGGTTTCGTTTTAGATTCCTTTCGTGATTTACCACAATTCAACAAAAACTTCTGGCCACCATTCAATCTCCAGGGGGGGGGTATATTTTTTTAAATATATATGTTGAGACATAATTTTCATGAAATAAAATAATAGTCTGTAGGACATGGTTGTAAATAAATATTTAATGGCCCTTGAGAAAAATGTCCCTCGCTTCTCTCGGCATCATGAACCCCCATATAAATACTAAGCCTACTAAGCCCACTTTGGGATCAAACTTTGTACACACAAAAAATTCTAAGCTAGTAAAATGAATATTTTGCTTGAGGAAGAGTGTGAAATAAATAAAGTATTGCAGAGAGAAAGTGAAATAAATAATTTGTCCAGTTCAAGAACTCCCGCCCCTAGTAATTGTATGGGGCCCCCCTTGGGGTCCCCATAATCATTTTTGCTAATGCCATAGGGTTAATACTTTACCTCTATGCTAATGCCTAGGCCCTATACCTAGCTAACGCAAATAATTTGTATAACATTTTTACAACGCCGGCCAAACGTCTTCGACGTTGGTCCAACATTGTACAAATCTCATACAAATGTTTTGTGTTTGCTGGGTATCACTTATAAATATTAGAGACCGGTTAACAGGTCAGATGTGGGTTGTCGTGGTTTCCTTTTAAAATAGCTTACTATATATCTTGTTATAGCAACCCCCCTAAAAATATAAAACTTGTTCGATTTTATTATAAATTCAATGAATATCTTAGTCTAACGTACCATTGCTAACTGTATTATATAAATGCAAATTATGCTAAATCTAGCTAGTAGGCCTATTAATAATTAGACTAATTATTATCAACCAAATAAGAAATAGAATTAGTGTAGGCCTAGTAGGACCACTTCTCAGTGCTATAGCAGGTGTGATAGACCATGTTTCAGCCGACATCGAGTAAATAACGGCGCAATCCTGGTGGGTCATAATATTGTGTGGGCCTAAAGTGTATTCAATTATTAAATCATTCACAATGATTGTGATACTGCAACCGGCCGTGCAAAGAAGGACTTGTCGGTTTAATGCCCAACATTAAACCATAACGGCATAAGGCCACCATCTGGTGGCTGCTGTTGATTTGAAGGCAGACACCCCCATCCAATGGTGGGCTATACTGCTCTTTTGCAAAGCCAAAAGGCAATATCTGCTTACTTTACAAGTGAGCAGATACTGCCTTTTGGCTTTGCAGAGCAGTATAATACTACCTGGGCGTCAGTACACGGCGTTGTTCAGTTTGCGCGCACTGCCATTCGCACCTCTCTCTCTCTCTCTCCAGCCGTGCCGCTTACTACCACGATACCCTCCACCCCCTCCGCAGCCAGTCACGTGACGTCTATTACGTAACACGTCTGGTCTTCGGGGTCGACGTCGCAGGCTGGCGCATACCGCATCGCGGTCGCAGCTCTATATCAGCTCGCAGTTGGTGAACGTGAGTACTCAGATCTGTCTGTGGTGATGGTATACTTTTAGTCTTTGTGGTTTAGTCAGGATTAGAATATAGGTAAAGGTAGAGTTTAGGGCGGCCCTTGTGCTCGTCTGACAGAAAACTGTTGTAGCTTCTGTGTAAATCACACAGTCTGTCTGTCTGTACATCGCTCTGGTGACGACACAACCAACATGGCGGCCAGACACTAGACATCCTTCTATAGGTTATCTGGAGGTTGCTGGCCTTGATAACTGGCCTTGATCTAGTCACATCTCTAAGGACTACGTGAATCTTTACTTGGGTTTATTTCGCACACAAGTAAAATTCGATTTCATGGTAACATCGACCGAATAAAACTCATTTAAACTGCGGATATATAATATTATATAGTTATCAAAATTATTCACCGAATCGATTCATTCATCGCAATCTTATATTTTTACCTGCAATTTATTAGTCCAAGTAGAAGTTCACTTCGATGATGACGAATGACTGTTTTTGTTCTATTCATTATTAATGGGAACTGATTGTTGTAGACAGTATGTTTGTGTTACCGGTACAGACTGTGACTACCTTGCAAAGCCAAAGGGCAATATCTGCTTACTTTACAAGTGAGCAGATACTGCTTTTTGGCTTTGCAGAGTCGTGTACGTGTTTACAATGGGACTATGTTATTACTATAGAGATAAAATAATCTTCTACGTCCCTACTATGATGTTTTATACGGCTTTCTTACCGTGTTGTCCTATGGCACATAGCCTCTCTGTGTGTGTCGTGCAGTGACAGAATGTTCTCCCAGGCAGCAAACCACAGACTTTGACTCGATGATGGGTCAATGTTGGTCCAGCGTCGGAGACGGTGGGCCAACATTGACCCATCATCGTTTCAAAGTCTCGTGTTTGTCGGAATTAGGTCTAAGCCAATAAACACTGATAAATGAACTTACCTTTGGTCTAAATAACATGTACATGATTGTGTCTCAGGCCTACATTTGTGAGAAAAATGACATTAAACATGTTAAACATGTTAAATTACAAGATGTGTTTTTGAAAAATAGATGTCCAATTGATTTTCTAAAATTCATTTTTCCTTTTCTCGAATATTTACCGATTTTCAAATATTTTACTGATTAAAATACGGCCAGAAAATATAAAAATATGCCCATAATACGTACACATTGTATCATATACGTAGACACTATTTTTTTAATATAAAATATAATTAAATAGTGATCATAGTTCAAGGGACACAATATCTTGATATGTCAATATTGAAAAATGAATTTATATAGACTGCCACATTATGTGGTCGGAGACAGAACACTGAGAATGTGTTCATATAGCCTACTTATCTTAGATGAAAATACAAAAAAATCAGTTGTGTTTACCTGGCAATATATACGACTTGGAAATAAAACTCTACCGGTGCTTTTAAATTTGTTGATGATTTTTTTGTATTTTTAGTTGAGACATTTAGGAAGCTGTCTCTTAAATGTTACTCGGGATTTAAATCTCTGTTGAATAAAATATTGGTCAAGAATTAATTCTGTAACTAAACTGGTCGCGCTCATTCGTTTTGCTTGGGAACTCGACAGTCCATAATGCTACATGCAGAAGGAATGGAATGAATGAATAAATGAATGAGTGCCAACAAAATGAGTGAAAATATATCGTATACTGTGAAAGGTGTAAGGATATTGAAAGCGCTCAGTATGATTATACATTATAATCACTGCTTTTTAGATTAGGGTGTACATGTTTTTTTCTGCTATGTGTCAGTATGATTATAATAATAATGACTGTTTATTTTATTGTGTGTATTTACAGATTTCTAGATGAAGCTGTGATTTAGCGGTGGACCAGATAGTGTGTTAGATGGCGTCACGGGACGTCATACGTGACGCCATGCAGACTACAGTGATAGGGGATTGCTCGGGACGGCAGAACTGCTGCTGTCCAGCCGCCCAGAATAACTCGTTCTGTCCTAAGATCCTCCATAGTATGCTGTATCAGAGTGGGTCATCTCCGCCCGTCATGAACTCGACGTCTGCCACTGCCGCCGCTGCTGCCGCCGCCGCCTCATCCGTGGGGCCGCATCCTCAGCATCAGGCGGTGGTACCCCAGTCACCCCACTACCCAGCACCCACGGGGGTGGTCACAGGCACTGCCCCACGCCCCAGGAGCTCATCACTGGGGTCTACAGGGTCTAGTGTGAGGGACAGCTGTTCACCGGGGCGCGATAGCAACTCTAGTCATGAATCCTATTCCCGGGGAAGCCCCATGAGTGTGACGTCATCACCTAGCCCGTCACCCCCAGTATCACTACCAGAAAGCAAACTGTTTGGAATCCTGAAAGGTACTATCACTTCACCGTACACTGCCACCTATCCCCAAGGTCAGAGTCAACCTGCATCAACGCCGGCATCCCAGAGACCTGAGGCGCCGGGTTCACACCCGTGGAGAGGACCTTCACCAAGTGCACCCGTCACTATCTCCCCGTTTCCTTCTCCATCCAACCCTCCTGTGACGCCCCACTCCCAGACGTCACAATCAGCGACGCCCCCAGGACAGCCACTGAACTTAAAGAGGCCATCTGATCAGGATCAACCTATTGACTTGTCCTGCAAGAGCAAGAAAATCAAATCAGAACCGTCGACGGATAAGTATGGTGGTGCTGTGTCGCCTCTGAGCTCGTCGTCTAGTGGTGGGATGTCATCTATTCTACAAGCAGTGCTGTGTGGAGTTAGTCATTCTAGCAGTCCTAGCGCCCACCGGCCCTGGTCCTCTGTGAGTCCTGCTCCAGGACGCTCCCCTGGTCCAGATGCTCGCAGTACCACCTCCAGCCCCTGGAGAAGGTCCTCCCATCAGGACCTGAGCAACCCTACCAGTCCTGCTTCTCCTGCACGCTCCGTCACATCAGGACGCTCCTCTGTGATGTCAGACAGACAGTCACCGCTCACTCTAACTCAGAATAACAATAATTACGTAAGCGGAACCCCCTTGGGACCCAATCAGCGCGTGGGGCTGGCCAAGAAGAACCAGCATCCGGCCAGAGCGCGTGTCCAGGACTGGATGGTGAAGCTGGTCCACTTCTGTAGGTCCAGACCTGAGTTCAGCGTGCTCCCCCATGGAGACAAAGTGACACTCCTGCTCAACGCCTGGCCACGCATCCTGCTCATGTACATGGCCGAGAATAACTTTGAATTCGCCGTCAGTCCCATTAATTGCGGCGAGGAGACCCCAACGGACGATGTGGGGTTCCACCTTGGAGTCGACCCTGAAGTGCCAACCATGAAAGGCGTGGAGAGCATACAATGCTTTGTGAAGAAATGCCAGAACCTAAATCTGGACAGTATGGAGTATGAACATATCCGCATGACCACTCTGTTCCTATCCGGTGAGTGTATAATTATTTATTTCTAGAAACTTCAAAATGCTTCTACTCAAACATGTTAAGCAGTTAAAACATAACTTGACTATTTTGCACAATATCTATAATCTTGTAATCATAGTAATACAAATATTAATAATATAGCCTACTACCGTAAAAATCTAAAATTGTCAGTCGCTAAACATTCCCTTTGAAAAGGGACTTTTTACGCTATTTTTGTATCATGATGTATGAGCCTATCCCTAACCCAATTTGAAGTTAAATCATGAACTAGCTGCTGTATATTTATTCTCTCGTTGAAATTGTTGTGGTCGCTTTAGCGGCTCTAGCAAGACAAGCTCGATGGAAACTGTTTCATGTTAACTGAAGCACCTTAAATGATGGGAATCACCTTCGTCCATAAACGAGCATTCCCTTGATATTATCACCCGAGAATTGATCTGAATTGCCAAGCACTTCACTGAAAGCGGCGTCACCCTTTTTTAGCATTTTGATGAATCGCTGTGACGTCCGCGCTTTGCTGAGTATTTGTGCCTCGGTTTAGTGACAGATTGGTCCTGTTCGCCTGGTATGGCCCCCAGGTTCATGGCTCTGGGCCCACGCCTAGACTCCATCCTTCACGCCCCCTCCCTGTCTGAGAAATAAAATCCACCCCAGATCTGTCTTCATTTTTAACATCTCCACTGGCATATTAGTTAATCCCACGTGCGAAATTAAAAAAATGACCAAAGGATGGTTGAATGTTAACACAGCACTGCCAAATTAGGCTACATTTTGATGCCGTCGGCCCAGCGCTGGGCAGACAATCTGTGCGGCATACGAATCCACGCATGTTCTCACTTTGAGACACGAATTAAGCATGTGTTAAGGGCGGCGGCTTTTCATGGAGTAGGCTTCGATCTTTGACGGTGGGTATTTTGTGATATAAAGTGCTGTATAGACCCTAAGTACTGCAGAAAGTTTTGTTTACATGCCAATTCACGACCTGGAAACTAAACTACTTCAAATTGTCTTTTTTAGTGCTTTTGATTTTTTTTTTCAAACATTCATCTATACATGTATGTATGTATTGGAAAAGCAGTTGTATTAAATATAATGCGTCGTATAAACTATTCAATATGAAGTCCGTTGTCATGGACTCATGAATGGTTATCCCGTTTTTTTCCATAATAACTTGAATGTTTAATGTTTATGAAATATATTGAAGGATATTGTATCCCACAGACCATGTTTTTATTTTTTTCAGAATTTTCAAATCTTTAAAAATATTTTTTATCAACATTTCTATGAATGCGGGAAAACCCTAAACAAACTTTTTGTATACCTAAAGGACGGTTTTCGGTGCATTTTTTTTTTTTTTTTACTTTTTGGTACTTTCAGTTAAGATCCGTAGGCTATATAGCTTAATATAAATTTACAATTATTCTCATACCACGGGAGTTCCTTTATTTGTATATTAATTATTATGGGTAATATTTTGATTTAAAACAAAGTAGCATGGTTTGCGAAACAAGCTTCCCGACTACCATTGACCATGTTGACCACCCGGGACAGTGACATTTTTTTCCAATGAGCAACAGTAAGTCTGATCATCTGATCATGTTACGAGATATAGAGCACTTGCCCGGATTTGGTGTTGGGCGTCTACTTTATACCACTTTACACAACATTTTTCATGCCCTAAATACTAAGTGTGTAAACAATATGTTTTGAAATATTGTATCCCTCCTTCAAGGTGTCAGTTAACACCCATGGGCTTTATCATCATAACACGAACAATATCGAGACATCAACGGAGCAATCCAAGAACACAGAGACGTCAACGGAGCAATGCTGGTTTTCGTTATTCTGTCTGATATGTATTTTTTTTTTTTTTCATGAAGCTTTCGGCTATTTGTTTAATGAACTATCCATATTTATATTAATTATTTTTTTTCCCACTTTTTCAGCATTTTTTTTAGTGTAAGTGCTATGTTTTCCTGGATATTATTAATACAATATGTTTCTGTGTCGGTCTGTCTACAGTTCTTTTCTCAATAGATCTACATCGTAACAAAATGGATGTTTAAATAAATGTATTTTTGTCGGTCAATGGCCTTGGAGAATAGCCAGCCACCAGACAAATCTTCCAACTTGGACCCTGGATGTGCTGAAACAGTGTCTGCTGTTCCGGCCCAGTATCGTACAAACGTCTAGCAGGCGTTGTTAGCATGCCGGGAAGAGGAGACGGGAGATTCGCGTGTCGGGAATAAAATCAGCTCTCGTCGGCGCTAGGGGGCGCACGGGTCGCGTTCAATGTCCCAGTCGCCGATCCCTCAACCGGGATACGATGAAAAAACCTTGACAGGGATCGGGGTGGCGATGGTAAAACAAGACCAACAGGACCATTTTTACAGCCTCGCCTTGGAATTTACACTTTTCTAAATATTCCCAAAAAACACGACTCATTTTTTATTAAAACAAATGATTTTGTTAGTTGTCATTCACACGAACCCTACTAAAAATAAAATTAAATGTTTTTATTCAAAACGGAGAAAATACAAAATATGTACCCATACCTTGCAATGCTTAGTGAAAAACGTTATATATATAACCTAGGTACATGTATTATACGTGGAAAGTCAAAGGGATGGTAAATCTGTCAATGAAAGGTGGACTATACGTCCCTGGATCAGTGTGGATAGGTCTAATTACTACACACCACTACACTGGTCACTGGATTAAAACCTGGCAATGACTGGTTGGTATTTAGAAAACTGTTCAGTTGGTCACTGGATTCGTGGTCACCCTTTTGGACCCCTCAGGATTGCAGTAGCGGATCCAGACAGAAGGAAACCACACGTGATTCCCGGGGCAGCCGAGGAGGGGGTCCACTGTCTGACGCAGCCCGGCGGGCCTTGCAGCCTCATGCATCACCGGCCATAAAAAAAACTGGGATAAAAAACAAGGCCAGCTCCTCCATCGATCGGGAAGCTTTGGACTTCGCGTGGAGGACGCTTGCCATTAGAAAACGACTCGCTGTACCAATGCTGGTGTTATGTTGGCCAAGCGTCTGCGACGCTGGCCCAACGTTACGCCAGCATTAATTCAGCGTCTCGTGCCTGCTGTGTTGCCGTCGCCCACTCTTTCGCAAGGTTTACTGATGTTAGTTCTCAGCTCGTCTGGGCAAACTTTGAGGCAATGTTGAGCGAAAGTCGTGGACCCCCAAAAAGTACCGGGATCAACGATTTTCTTGTTCTATTTATAGATGAAATGACGTCGTAGGGATAAATAATTTCCTGCGGATTTTTTCCTCATTTTTTTAATCATTGGAGGATGAAAATGGCAATGGACTTTTTCAGTATAAAATTAATTTATGTTTCAAAAGGCATACACAATACAATTTATTTATTGACATTTCTCATTCGCTATGATTGTGAGCATCTTCACAATAATGATTATACTATTTCACTAATTGTCACCCGCTCGCTGCAAAAGGGTCTCGCTGTTGCGACCCACAAAGTCCAATGGGTGAAATCATCACTTTTTGTTCAATTTGATAGACCCAAAAAATTATTCTTGTGTCTTGGTCATCAACCAAATTATTTTTGAAAACAGCTACCTTGAGTCCCGAGTTAATAAAAAATGATTCGAAGCGACATCTCTCCCACTGTCAAGCACATGACACTTTTCGTCCCAGTCGCACTTGCGATCAGGGACGTAAATGGTCAATTTGCTTGACGATGGGGCATAAAGTTATATCATGTATGGTATTGGGAAACAGTTACACCTATCACCCGCTGTTGTTTTGATGCTGGACCACCGTCTACGACGCTGGTCCAACATCAAAACAACAGCGGGTCGATGCTGTAACCAATCAAGTTGTGTGCCGCTGCGGCATGCAATCAAGCTTCGCTTCACGAGGGTGTAGATTTGGCTGGACAAGATGGGGTATGTCAGACGCGGGTACCGTACGGGAGAGATGTCGGGGTGACCTTATTACTTAACGGCGCATGGGACGCAAACGGTGCGGCGGCAGCTGGGATACAGAGGGTGTCGGTGGCCTCACGGCCGCTAGGACGTCATCCATTTATGACGCAATCCCGCCGGGAGGAAGCCGGGCGCCAGAAAGGCGAGTCTGGAATTTTTTCAAGGTCGTTTCCCCTCCATCGAGGGACTGGCGGGCCTTGCTTGGCGGGATGAATGATGGATGTGCGGCGTGCGTGACCCGCTATCCCGACAAAAAACAAGCCAGCAAACACGAGACGTTCACCCATGGTTGGTTCACTGTTGGCCAAAAGGCCCGACACTGAACTAACATTGTGTCAAATCAATGGCTGTAGATGGGTTTGTGTTTCAATATTGGCATATCATTTAGAAAAATTAGAAAAAACACATCAACATGATCAATGCCTTGTGCATATATCTCCTGCAAACCCAAGAAGCAGATTGTCAAGATGAGCCGCCGCTTTCATGTTTTCCTGTGTTTGTCCTCTTTTAAAGGACCATATATTCTGATATTGCATTGTTTGGTTGTTTTTATAGGCAACTGTTTATTAAGCCTCGCTGGATAAGATAGATATGTCTTTCTCACTGTGATAACCATTAGTGACGTAGGCTATAGATGATGATTAAAATGTGCTTTTCGCCCGCACCTATTCTAGCATGATTAGTAGGCCTATGTCCATGATCGATATTTAACCCTTTAACCGCCGGTGCCGCATATATTCGGCTTTTCGTTTGTTATTAGCACATTGAGTACCACCTTTTAAACATGTTAATGATAAAATGTGACATCAATCAGCAAGATTTGAAAAAAGTTGACCTCCATTTTGTCAAATCTGAATAATTTGCACTCACTGAAATTTGTGGATCGCGTCAGCGAGACACAACTTCAAGAGGGTGAAAATTCAGATTGAATAAATTGGCGGTTAAAGGTTTCATTGTTTAGCGAAAACCATTTAGGTGTTTTGACACCAGCGTCTGGTGGTGAGCATCTTTGATAGTAAATTACATGTATCTTGAAATTGGAAAGATGGCAAACAATCTCACCTTGTAATACAGCAGGTTATAATAGGCTGATAGGGGGCCCACTATTGATTATATTACGTACTTAAATTAAAAAATAAACACTGTTTGATTAATGACGCTATTAATGACGTAAAATTAATTTAACAGAAAATGTCAGTTTCACCACCCATAGAAATCAGGAATTCTAGCGATTCATTCTGATAATATATTCACTTGGGTATTACTATTTGAAAAATCTGGTAGTTTTCATTCACTGTAAGGTGGTTGGTTAAACATGTTGAAAGCTCAGCGTATAATAGATTAAATATATTTTGCTGTGTAGCTGCAAGCAATATATGTGTATCGGTTCTCTATCAATTAACACTTATCATGCTAAATTAATTAATTTAAATTTTCACCCACTCTCGCTACCGCGATCCACAACTTCAAGTGGCTGAAAATTACTCCTATTTGTTCAATTTGAGCACAAATATTTGCAAATATTGATGTTTCGACACACAGTTCATTCTCAATAACAGTGATTTGGTCGACTAATTAAACAGATGAAACACGACAATTGGTGATAAGAGTTAGATCTATCTTTACGGTATTAAACATGTCTGCCACCAGTCTCACTCCGCGGTTTCTAATGGGTACAAATTGTTGGAATTGTTATTTGTTTGTCGAGTGATCTGGCATTGACTACGACCTTGATTGTGCGTGTGCTGGCCACCTGCCAAAGCCTGCCTGCTGGCTTGTAATTCCAATTCAACATCAGCTGCAGGTGTAAATCCAGAACAATCCACATCAGCTTGTCTGAACTTTCTCAAAGTGATATTTACTAAAATGATACCATTTGTGAAAGTTCAGACAAGCTGTTCAGCCGTATTTTCAATTTAGTTATAAAGATCACTGTGAATTAGAAAATGAAAAAATACTAATTCAGTCGCCATCTTTCCTCATTATTCAATTATTCTTGTATACACTAAGGATAAAAGTGTCGTATACCACTACAACATGACCCTTTAATGCTCGAGGTGTTTAAAAACTCTGATTGAAATCAACAGTGACTTTTTGGTCGATAATAATATTAGTGATGTTATTAAAATGTCACGCTCGATTTCAAGAGTAAACGATATCATCAACATAATATTATTATTCAGCTGACCATGAACATGGCTTATCGGTGTTTGGATAATGGGCCAACTGATCTGACGCTGGCCCAACACATAACCCACATTGGGTCAGTTATATTGACTAAGTAGGATTTACCAGTTCCAAGTAAATGCTAGCGACGGACCTCCCCCAAAGCCAGAGATCATAATATCTGCCGTGGGCACTTATTGCACCTAAGTGATGTGGGCAAAGTGTCGGGCTGACGTATCGGACCTTGGACCGACATTATCCCATGTGGGATTTCCCAGGGCCAAGGACCTTCAGCAAATGTCAACAAAGCTTCTCTATCAAAGCTCGACCTTGGTCAATGTGGCGAGATCTTTCCGATCTCCAAAGCCAATCGACAGTAACTGCTTACTTTTTGGTTAAGCAGTTACTGCCTTTTGCCTTTACACTGCAAACTTGGCCGACTGTGAGTTGGTAGTGGGCCAATGCTGCTGGGTCAGATGTTGTTATCGGACCGACCTTGGTCAGTGTGGACACAAGATTTCATCGGATCCGTGGCCACGCTTGCTCAATGCCAATAGCCTTGACATTTGCAGATTCAATCTTTGCTGTTTGGACCAGTCTATTTTCACAGAGGAGGGGGGATGTGTTGTTTTTCGATCGTTTTCAATAAATAAAACAAATAATACAAATAAATCGGATCATGCAAGTATCTTTACAAACTCAATAAAATTATGTATAATAATTATATTCTTTTCACATACATTATGGCATGATTAGGTCCATTTGCTGTAATGTCTGCAATGGTATGGAATAGTAGACTTTCACGTCTCCCATCTGCCCATTGGCGTAGTCGCAGTTTGGGTAATGTTGTGTCTCCAATGCTTCGAATTGTTAAAAAACTGGGCTGTGCAGTGCTAATGGGTAGGTCTATTTATTATGATTATTATTTATTCATTAAAACCCCCACAATTGAGGAAATGAAATGAAATGAATCGGGCTTTAGGCCACCTTTGTGCACATATAGGCTAAACTGGGCCAGGAGAACCTCCTGAGGATGGTGAGATGATTGAGATGACACTGTCCTCCAGACACAGGATTCGAAATTCGAGCCCTGGCGGTCTGAGGCCGAGCACGCTACCTCTCGGTCACGGAGGCTCCCCACAATACTAACTTTCACACGTGGATGGGGAAGAAACAATTTTGTTTCTTTCAAACCGCCGAGACCGGGAACCGAACCCCGGACTCTGGCGTGAAAGGCAGCGGTGCTAACCACTACCCTAGGGCCCCCGCCCCCCACAATTGAGGAAAACATTGTTTCTTCGCAGCTGGAACAATAGCAGAGCTGAAGCAGACATTGTTTTTTACCTGGCCTATTCCCCATAACCTGATATGGCAGGTTTGTCTCTCTCAGACAGGCAGGGCGACGCCGTGGCCAACATGCTTTTTATTCACATGGTGCAGCTTGTTCACATATTTTATGCACGGTCGTTTTTTTAGCCCGGGCCGCGGCTGTTTCGATCGATTACGCAACCTTTCAGCTCGGCGGCCATTCCACCAAATTCCCTCTATCTGACTATACTCTACAGGATGCACACTATCTTATCTCTGGTTGTATTTTTTTTCTTTACGGTAAGCAAACTGATGTATCCGGGGGGGGGGGGGGGGTATGTAATTTATTGTTTAACATGTTAAAGGGAAACCTGATGGTCATGCGACAAAATATATAATTATATTATGAAACTGAAAACAATATTAATAAATTATTCTGGAGAGCTTGGCCTAGCGGCCTCGCGGAGTCGAGCCTTGCTGTATAGGGAAGATGTAAAAAATGCTGGTTAGTAATTTCACCTCTAAAGCTTGACTGCATTACACCATGGCATGGTCTTTAAATCATCAATGTATAATTAATTATAGTTTCCTTGAATTCAGAATTGCGTATAATTGCGTAGCTTTTCACTGCGCAATCTACTGAACAAGATACAGTAGGCCTATTCCCTGAAAAAATCGAGTTTCTCACTGACTGTCGCAAACGCGCACCCCGATGGCCGGTGTTATTTCTTCCTGTATCTGGCAGAGCTCGTCAGACAACAGAGACCCTGCTGTCAGACGTAACTTGACAATGACGCAATGCAATCCCACTGGGCACATGACGTTGTTGTAACGTTGAATCAACGTCAGTGACGTCATGTGCCCAGTGCAATCTGATTCGCCGAGGTCGCGGCGGCGTCTGCTGTCGGGCGCTTTGTCGTGAGATTCGGTTACAACACTTGATGTTCGATTTTGGAAATACAAAAAATAACTCTGGATGCTGCAAATAAGACAACTCTTGCCAGCAGATTAAAAAATGACCATCCTTTTAGGAAAGGAGACAAAATTAATGTCAGCCTATTTTCAAAACAGTCGCTTTTTTTCTGTTTTATTAGTCGATAAAGTCACTGATATTCGGAATGAAATGGGTCTTCAGGAATCAAGATTTGAAAATGTTTGGTCTCAAATTAAACTTGAATAATTATATGAGTAATTTTCACCCACAAGCGGTAGCGACTTCGAGACACAATTTGACGTGAATAAACAAATATTTTTTTGTATTTATTATTTAATTAGTTCTTGAACCGCCGGTGCCGATTATAATTAGTTTTTCATTTTTATTAACACATCAAGTACTACCTTTCAAAGAAATAAAACGTGACATCATTCAGCAAGATTTTTAAATACTTTATTCCAATTTTGCTAAATCTTAATAATTTTCACTCACTCGTGGAGACAGCGAGACACAACTTCAAGTGGGTGAAAATTACAATTAAATAATTTGGCAGGTAAAAGGTTAGGGTTAAATTAGGAGGCCATTCGTCTGTTCCTATTCTCCGCATTTTAGCATTCATTCTTGTGTTGCAGTGGCTCCAGACTTGACATGATTGTGTAGGCCTGGGTGTCCCAAGAATGAAAACAATCGCGATATTCTGAATTAAACACCGCATTTAACTATAGTTTTTTTTACTGCTGTTCGGTCATTGAAAAAACATCTGAACAGTGAAGTAAGTAGACCTAGCTATTATATTTTGCACTTACGTGTCAATCCTTGTAGCCCCCCCCCCCCTATCTCAGATAAATGCATGTTTATCGAGTAGGTCTATCAGTATCGTATCGATTGAATATAAATGAGCCGCTCCCGCGCGATATTTTTCTCATTAGATATTATGTTGATTCCAAGGCCGGGCCTATCTTATAGGGCCTACCTACTGACGTTTTATTAAATTTCTATTGCGAACGTGAGAACCACTTTTTTCGATTCACTTGAAATTTATGTATTATTTATGCACATATGTTTGTAGCGGATTGCAAATAATATGTAATACCGAGGCCATAATGTAGACTATATAGGGGCCTAGGCCTAATCGTTCTGATACTTTAAGTACCTTTTGTATCACGATTTCCATGTAAATAATCAAGTAATTTAATATTTCCTATATATGGCCTAGATCTATTTTTGTCAGTATATTTTTTTCTGGTGCTGGAAATTGTGTTGGAATAACTCAGCTAAGACTTGGGCCAAACTTTATATCAATGTTAATCTGCGATTGTACAATACTCTCTTGTATTCGGGGCCCAAAAAATAAGCCTTACCACCCCCTGAAAAAGTGGACTGCCCCATCTGTGACTGGTCTGTTTATTGATCGGTGACCTTGGCGTGTCAGCTATCTAGTCCGACGTAGCCCTTTGCCCTTGACTATTCAAGAAAGAAAAAACGCACCGGCGCATTCCACTATTGCTGTGGGGGAGTATGTTACTCTGACTTGCTCGCATGACTCAAATTATTATTGTGGAGGGGTGGCTGTCTGATGTGTTTTATTCTGGTGATCAGACCAAAGAGTTCGGATACTGGAAGTTCTTTGATTAGACCTGGATAATAAGCTTTTATCCTATGTTTGATTTTGTCATCTTATCTGTCAGTACTGAGTTTGTAAATCGAATCTGATCTTGATCAACTCATATAAATCTACTATTAATGACACTACAGCTTAGTATCCTGGCAGCAAACACGAAACATTCACCCAATGTCGGTTCAATGTTGGCCCATCGTCTGCGACGCTGACCCAACATTGTACCGACATTGGGTGAACGTCTTGAGTTTGCTGGGATTCTATCTAACATCGTCAGACTGATGAATATGCGCACATTCAGGTGACCCACTGAGCTCCGGTGTAGCCCTTTTTATTCCGATATGATTCATTAAAAACACCATCGCATGATTTCTTGTTCGGAATATAAGATTACTAACTGCTTACGCAATGTTCATGTTACTTGCATGTAATAACATACATCTGTTGCAGATGATATCGAGATATCGCATGATATAAACTAGTGTTAGGTTTTATTTACGATAAGAACTAAAGCTTCGGCTATGCCTTTATCCTGTACATATAGCATACAAAGAGCCCGAAAACATAGATTGTTTAGATATGTGTTATGATCTGGTATCACTTTCATATACGCCTAATGCGGCCATAAACACTGCTGTATATTTCCATATAACCATATTTACCACAAAACTAATTTGTGTATCTTCCGTAAATAATATGTTGTGAATAAAGGTAATTTAATCCTTTCAGTGCGACTAAAAGAATAATTATTAAAAGGTTTTAATGGCCGTAGTTGTAACATAGGCACCGGTATTTGAATGAAGTGAAAAAAACTACAGTGTAAGTAAGACATTTATGCTGATTTTAAATTAAGAAAACACCTTTGGTTTCCATGGTTTATACAAGAATATTTCAGCAGTTTGAGGGTTAACATGGTTAATGTCACATTATATTAAAATAGGCACGTTTTGTGCTCTAATCTTGATATAATTTTTTATAAATATATTTTAAAAAGCCCTGGTTCAAACAGGTAATATCAGAAGGTTACGGTAGCGGGACACGACTTCAATTTACGGCTAATAAGCATGATAAGAAGTTGTCGCCATTTAGTTTGGGTACGCGGATCAATCAATTTGAGCAGATCATTGACAAACCACAATGTACACACAAATTGGCCGGTGTCCTCACAACATTGATTAAATCAATGGTTAGATTCAATGTCTCGTTTTACTACTACTCTTCTCAGTTAGCATGGCCCTTGACAGTGTACACTTTTTGTTTTCTTGAATATGTGACATTCCCTGAGTAGTGTTTTCCTGATAATATCCCAGCAGACACAAAACATTTGTATAACATTTGTACAATGTTGGACCAACGTCGAAGACGTTGGGCCGACGTTGTACAAATGTTATACAAATGTTTTGTGTTAGCTGTGATCCCTCATAATATCGTACTGGTCAGCAGTCTAGATAGAACTCTAATTGATACTCTAATTGATACGTTTTTGTCGCTCAACCAACAGTGATTTTCTAAGCGGCCCAAGTATGGTATTCTACCCCCTATTAATTCAATAACAACTGAATGACGGCGGTGATTCGCTGATCTCGTCATGTGACATACTGGGCTACTCTTACATTGGTTGGGGGTAGAATACTGGACTTGGTCGTCGCCGTCTTGCAGGTGAACTGAATTATTGCTTCATCGTATGTCTGAGACGATGTCTTCTTAAATTAAACGTCACTGCAATATTTAACCAGCGTGTCAGAGGTTGGCCCTGAATGGAATCAGCGTTGATCCAGCGTATCACGCCTGTTGGTCATCCATCTTGCGGGACTGCGGGTCAACTGGACCTGTTGTCATGCCAACCAAGTCACGGCCTGTGGCGCCCCTCAGCGGCTGGCACATACTGCATCCCCCCTCGTCCCTGCCACAGCTCAACCACTCGATCAAAGTTCGGATGCTATTATAAAAAAACAAGCCGTCTGGCTGTGTCCTTGACAGTCCTATACTGATCAATCATTTACAACAGGTGCACGTTTTAAGCCCCGAACAAACCCCCGACACACACGAAACGCTGGCCCTATACAGCTCTGTAAAGCCAAAAGGCAGTACCAGATTACTTTACAAGTAAGCAGATACTGCCTTTCGGGCTTTGCACGGCTGTAATGATGGTCTGATGTTGGGTCAGCGACGCAAATCATGACCAACTTTAAACCAACCTAGTGTTGCAAAGGCAAAATACTTTTC
The DNA here is from genome assembly GCA_964017125.1 of Flabesymbios commensalis. NCBI lineage: Eukaryota > Metazoa > Annelida > Polychaeta > Terebellida > Flabelligeridae > Flabesymbios > Flabesymbios commensalis. The sequence continues at coordinate 32,992,490 of OZ024917.1, read as the reverse complement.
CCTTTTGCGAGCAGTACACTGTACAGATGACAGGTAAGCTTTTAACACTGTTTACTGGCCATTGTTGAGTATTACCCCTGATTTCAAAACATAAGTGAGTACACAGAAAAATAATTCAATATTACAATTTTCGTTCCGCAGCAAAGTCCGTTGAATTGTGTATTATAAAACTTAAAGCGACACACACAATCTGGCTAAAATCATCGAAAAAATAAGTATTTCTATTTTGGCTTGATGACTAGAACTGCGTAAGTTTTTTTTATTTTTTGTGTTGCGCAAATTTATCAGTTAGGCGATATATAAAGACGAAATTCCCGTATTTCTTTTTTGGACATGCATCATGATGTCCGAAATAAGAAATTTGCCTTTTGACGAGTTTTTTTACTGTACACTTATAAAATATATACTTCATATATGCAGCATCGATATACATGTATATATCATTATTTTCAAACTATGTTTTTAGTCAACCAACGAAAATAGAATCAGATTCTATTTTCTTTGAGTGGACTGAAAAAAAATTATGACTTATGATAAGCTTTTATCATATAGCTGAGTGAGTCAGATCTGTGGATGATTGGCCATGCCACCAGTCATAATATCGTCTGGAATAAGAAGATTTATGTCAAGAGTTCAAAGGTCAGGGCGCCCAGATGCCATCATTGTTCCCTTTTCTCGGAAAATGACGGAGCTATAGCCATCTTACTGGAAACGTTGGCCCTAAGTCGGCCCTACATGGGGACTCTGGCCCGTCGCGGGTTCAATGTATGGTTTTTAGCCGTGTGCGCATGATTCCTATTATCGCCCAGGTTTTAGAGGCGCTCCCGCTCATTGCGGTCAAGGCCAAGGTCATTCTGAGAGGAGTGACTAAGCTGAGCAGTCTACTATGCAAAGCCGAAAGGCAGTATCTGCTCACCTGTAAAGTAAGCAGATACTGCCTTTTGGTTTTGCACGGAAGCTGCCGTGCAAAACCAATAGGCACTATCTGCTTACGTTTCAAGTGAACATGTACTATATTCTGGCTTTGCTGAGGAGCGAGGCATCCTCTGGCTATTCAACCTTTAGTGCGCTCCGGGCTCTTTTTTTATCATGATAATAATTATTATCATAGTAGTGGGCCTACAAATCTTGTCTTTATGATTTTCAAGTTTCAACATTATAATTATTATTATTTGTGCAAGATTAATTATGTGTCCACTTTTTCAATGTCCAGTGTGATTGAGTGACTAGGGAGGGAGTTGTTATGGAGAGGATGTGGTTTTGATATAGTTAATACAGTCTTGAGATGGTTATTTGCCCTCAGTGGCTGTTCGCATGGTCTTTTGAGCCGAGCTGGTGATGTCAGGGGGGGGGGGGGGGGGAGAAGTGTGTCATGCAGAGGTCACTCGGTGAGTAATCCTAACAAAGCACATAAACCAGTCAGGAGGTGACCAGACACCTTTGTCGTTTCATGACCAAGTGCTGACCTAACACCCTTAACGTACCAGAGCAATGTAAATATATTTGGTCCGGCATGGTGCCGCCCTGCGTGTGCGCCATGCGGCCCTGCGTGTGCGCCATGATGCCCTTCATGTGCGCCATGATGCCCTTTGTGTGCGCGCCATGATGCCCTTCGTGTGCGCGCCATGGTGCCTTTCGTGTGCGTTATGCTGCCCTTCGTGTGCGTTATGCTAACCTTAGTGTGTGCCATGCGTGTGCGCCATGCTGATCTTCGTGTGCGCCATGCTGCCCTTCGTGTGCGCCATGATGCCCTTCATGTGCGCCATGATGCCCTTTGTGTGCGCGCCATGGTGCCCTTCGTGTGCGCGCCATGGTGCCTTTCGTGTGCGTTATGCTGCCCTTCGTGTGCGTTATGCTAACCTTCGTGTGTGCGCCATGCGTGTGCGCCATGCTGATCTTCGTGTGCGCCATGCTGCCCTTTGTGTGGGCTATGCTGCCTTTTGTGTGCGCCATGCTGACCTTTGTGTGGGATATGCTGCCCTTTGTGTGCGCCATGATGCCGTTTGTGTGCGCCATGCTGACCTTGATGTGCGCCATTCTGCCCTTTCATGAGCGCCATGTTGTCTATCGCTGCGTCAGAGCCTCAGCAAAAAAGAGACGTTCACCCCAGGTTGATTTGAAATGCGACGCTGGCCCAACATTAAATCCACACTGACGATCGACGGTATTTTTTTGTTATGTATATTTTGGGTGGTATAATAGTATATAAATATTAATTTTAATGTCAGTTATACAAATATAGTGTATCAGCAGATGATAATCCGACATCTATAGGTTGAAACGGCCGTTGGGTCATCCATCGTATAATGATTATAATGATATGTTTACGTATATAGTCTCAATTCTGAGAAAAACCTAATAAATATTATCAGTGATTATGGTGTTCTGCATGCCGGCAAGCAAATGGCGTGACCTAATATGTTTTGTTGTACAGTGTACATGTAGATAGTATTTTACTTCTGACTTTCTCTCAGATGTAGACTCACTGCCTCCATCATAGTCGTGAGGTGACATAACAAAAAAATGCTTAGCTGAGAAGTTGTGTTGTGACTGTATATAATACTGCAGTGTAATTCTGCCGTTGTTACTTGACTAAATTTTTCGATAAGAGTAGGGCATAATCCCAACTTCGGGCTTTGTCCTGTCGCGATATTGCCATGATCGCGCAGAAAGCGACGTAAAGCAATATCCACTCACTTGTCTAATCCAAGCCGAAATGCATTAACTGTATACTTTACAGGTATTAAGCAGTTACTGCCTTTTTTAGCTGTGCACTGCAGAATAATTTTGTGGTACCAAATCCTCTGCCATCAATGTGATCTTCTATATAGTCACAGTAAGGAGGCAGAAAAAATGTCATTTCTCTGAAAACCCCAATCAGGATCAGCTGGGTTTAAACCCGGGACGCATGCATGACTAGAGAGAGAGGCAGTTCCCTTCTCTGTTGAGCAGAAGGTCAAATTTGTCACTGTTTATATATAAAGGGACCCCTTGGGATGAGACATTTTCAATGTTGTCAATTTTGAAAATTTAATTTATATGAAGCTATATAGCCTACTGATCTTAACTGAAAATACGAAAAAGTCAAAAAACAATTTTAAAGCACCGAAAAAGAGTGAAATAGTTGTATTTCCAGGTCGTATATTGCCATGTAAACAAAACAAGTCAGCATATTCCCACGTATCAGACGGTGAGATCAGAGCAGTCGCCGCTAATTGGGGGATAATTGGTGTTTCATAGTCAGGACACGGGAGGACACACCTGCAGCACTGATTGTCTACCCAACGCTGGGCCGATGCCATCAGCATGTGGCCCAGTGCTATGAAAACATTCAATCGTCCTTCAGGTATACAAATAGTTTGTTTGGGTTTCTCCTGGTTTCATAGAAATGTTGATTAAAAATATTTGTAAAAATATGAAAATTCTGAAAAAAATAATAACATGATCCGTGGGATACACTACTTCAGTGCGGAAGTAAAACCAAAATTGATGTCATCCCAAGGGGCTGCTTCAATACAGCGCGGGAATCGACTTAAACAATAGACGATCTGACGTCGATCACTCGCACTGTACTGGCCGTTGAGACATAAAATTGGTTTTCAAAATAATCGGAAAGAGCTGACTAAGACATTTATGATAATTTCAAATTGAAAAAAACACTTTCTCATGGTTTATATAAAAAAATTAAGCGTTTACTTGGTTAAATATATGCTGATGTCTTTTGTCGTGCGGTGCGGTGATTATATTACTGTGACAGAAGTATAATATTGAATGGTCATCTGACCTAGATTATGTAAATTCTGGCTATATAGGCCCCAATGTAATATTTCAGAAGTTAAATATATATGATACAGAATGATGATACTGTATTATTTTAAAATAAGTTCTGATTGCATAATGTACGATTATGTCTTATAATATATTAATTGACGCTTATAGCTGAATATAACAATTTTGACTAAATCATCTATATGTCGGATCAGATATGTATTGAAGATACACCCATTGTGGTACTGGGCCTATACATGTATTTGATGATACATAACACCAAAAATACGCGAGCTGATGATATGAAGGGCTAAGAGATGTCATGACTGTGGTATTGAATAACAATCTCTGCACCGTAACTATATCCTGAAGGCAGGATGTGTATAGTTAGAAGGATCTCGCCCTTGTGTTTGCTCATAATCGTGCCATTGTTGGCCCAGAGGCGCACCCACTGCCCCAATCTGAACGCAACTTTAGCCAACCCCCGGCTCCAACCCGATTCTTAGTTGTGTCATGCCTCAAACACAATATATTGATCCAATGTTGGGTCGTGTTGGGCCCGCTGGCCCAACGTCGACCGAACATTGGATCAATTTGTCGTGTATGTTGGATAGCTACATGAGACCGGGTGCAGACGACCTTGAATCGTGTTTGGCACACACCCAGCGCACCCCCACCTCGGCTGGCGTGGCTCCACGTGCTTGTCTAAAACAGTAAATTGCGGCAAATTAACGGTCTGGCTCGTAAACTTTACCATTGAAACCGCTTTTTACGCAGCGCTTCCAGTCAGTTAATCTCTCAAAATACATGTATGCTGTGAATTCGAGACATGCACACTGCCTTTCATGCACAGGTGTGGCGTTATATTTGTTCGAAAATTCACATCGAAAATATATTTATCTCAGCTCTATTTGTCACCTTGATGATGTATTAATCTTCTACAATATGTCTTGCGTGGGATACATTTTAAATCTGTAACTAAAACATTGTTCATGTGACGTCCGGATAAATGCGGGGGGGGGGGGGGGGATTTGTGGGCAGCAGAAATGTATGTGGTAATATCGTGTAATCGTAACCCCGGTACCCGAATCGGAGGCCAACTGGATTTATTCTGACATTGACATCGCCTGTTAATATCATCATTTAGTCCCAATTCTTCTTACATATTTATCATGGTTTCATTTCATATAATCATAATGGAGGATGTATAAAATCTGTCCTAATCGTTCAGTGTTCCGCTGTCAGTCATGCATGGTGATCTGTTGATCTGCTCACTTCGACCTTGGCTATTTTCATCCGGCTTACATTTGCAAATAAATTACGAATGAGACGGCAGGGTTCGCAGACGGTGGCCCAACATTACATCAATATTGGGTCGATGTCTCGTGTGAGCCAGTCTAATCAGACTACGGAAGGGGTCGGTGAACTTTCAGTGTTTCATTGCGGGTTCACGTCTTGAGGCTCCCCGAAATACAATGTTCTAAACTGGTGTATCACAGGTATCACAAAACATTTGTGTTGAACTATCGTGTGGTGATTTTGACGGCTTTACACTTTTGTTTGTCAAAATATTGCCCAGTCGTGCACAGGGCGATGTGAAAATACAAAAACCGTTTATATTATGAGAATCCGCAGTTTGCGGTCTGTTAGGTCTGTATTGCTTTTCAGCTACTACATGTAAAACATTGTTTGCATGCCAAAAAATACATGTACGCCGACAAAAAACTCACGCACAATCTGCATGTCTGTATACCGCGCTGACGACTGTATGACATTGTCTGGGCTGATATCAGTATCGCGATATCCAGAAAACACGACCAGTGAGTGAGTGAGTGAGTGAGTGGGTGAGCATGTGAGTGAGTGAGTGAGTGAGTGAGTGAGTGAGTGAGTGAGTGAGTGAGTGAGTGAGTGAGTGAGTGAGTGAGTGAGTGAGTGAGTGAGTGAGTGAGTGAGTGAGTGAGTGAGTGAGTGAGTGAGTGAGTGAGTGAGTGAGTGAGTGAGTGAGTGAGTGAGTGAGTGAGTGAGTGAGTGAGTGAGTGACGGCCAGACAAAACAAAGATGTTAAGACTAGTGTATTTATTATTCAAGATTCACGTGGGTTTCGTGACCATTTGAAATACTGGACATTGGTATTGATAAATAGTGAATTTTGTGAACATTATTGTCACAGTAAACTGTTCGTAGCTGAGTACACCATGACACGATATTATCAGATTTTAGCGACCCGAGTGTACCCAGCAGTCACAATACGTTGGCTCTATGTTGATCAAATGTGGTCCACCGTCTAAGACGCTGGCCCAAGTTACTTTAGATCAACATAGAGCCAACGTATTGTGACTGCTGGGTGAATATGTCTATTTTAGGAACCATGTGTTTGCTCAAACACTCTAAGAGAGACACCTGTTGAGTGGCCGATACATTACATCAAGGTCACAAGCCTGCCACTTTATGAAATCTAGTTAATGTCACAAATGCGATATTAAGTGTCGTTGGTGTTGGAAATCAAGATTTCGTCACTTTGTGTTCTTAGAAAAGAGTCGTATACGTCCTGCGAAGACAAAAAAAAACATCGCACTTTGATTATGGCAAAGTTGCCGATAAAGTGGGCCTACACCAATGTCACAAGCCTGCAATAACTCAAGGCCAAACCTATATATCCCGTCTGATATATATTTTCAGTAGTGGACTTTGAAATAGAAAATGTGTAGTTGTGGTCGTATACAATTCACTGAATATATAGGCCTATGCCTATATATAATAAACCAGCACTGACGGGGCAAGGCAATGCCCTTGCCCTATCGCAGATAAAACAGAGTCTGCTAAATTCTCGGCGCTAGGTTTCTGAGCGTTAACGCGTTCATAATGCCCCATAAAGTTGCCGTAATGGCCGACTGACCACAGTGACCTCGCCTGCAGCGCTTGTCAACATAAAGAACGCCCTTGTACTGCCCTGGTCAAGGTCAGCCGAGCAATCTCAATCATAGAATTCACCGCATTTACCAGTTTACAGCAAGCCATCCCAGCAAACACGACATATCTACCCAATGTTTGACCAATGCTGGGCCAACGTCGTAGACGGTGTGCAAACATTGGTCAAACATTGGGTGGATATGTCGTGTTCTGCTGGTATGTGGTAGGACACATGACACACTGACCCAATGGTGATTTAATGTTGTGTCTCGCTACCGCGACCCACAACTTCAAGTGGCCAAAAATTACGCATATTTGTTTAATTTGAACTCAAATAACAATTGCAAATATTGCTGCTTAAACACTTATTTTATTCCCAATAACAGTTCTTTGGTCGACTAATAAAACAGATCAGAAACGACAATATTCGTGATCAACAGGATAGGGGTTGAGCGTTGTTACGGACTTCTCGTAAACATGACATGTAGGCCATATTTATTTTAGTAAAAATTATGATCTTTGGAACCGTTCGACAAACCACAGGGGTGTCTATATGGAACTTCTCCACCATATCTCCGTCAAACATCACTGATGTGAATGTAACTGACCAAGAAAAAACTACTAGGCATTTCCATGGTCGTTTACATGGAATGATAAAAAAGAAGTGTGCCTAAAGTTGAACCCTCCGACCAAGGAAATTCAATATTGAGATTCCTTGCTCTAACTAACTGTTGTTAAGTTGACAATGCTCTGTACTGTGCGATACGTATCGTCGCCTCGGAGCTAAAGGATCCTATCTGCCACTCTGACGAGTGTCAGATAGGATCCTTTAGCTCCGAGGCGACGGTATGTGAAGTAAAAGTCTTCGCGAATTTAATGAGAGTTTCAAAATGATCTAGATACCAAGTCCAATGTAGCCAGCTAGGTATAGAAGAGAAGATAGAATCTCTCATGCACATCCGCTGTTCGTGTAGCTGATCACTCCACTGGTTTTGATGGACGGAAAATTCCACAGGGGATTTGCGGGGACGAGTGAGGCTCGGTCCTTCATCATGTTTATTGTGATGGTTATAGTTTGGCATGCCATGCCGGGTCATCCCTGGCTTCCCCACACTCACACATGAGTTCATGCTCTGTAAATACTATACCCGGAATAGCAGAAAATATGATTGTTATTCATGGTTCCATGCTTCATATAGAAAGTGGTTAAATTTTACTCACTTTGGAACATACGTTCCAAAGTGAGTAAAATTTAACCACTTTCTATGTTTACTGACTATCGGTTTTTTTCAATCAGTTATCACCCGTCGGTGAAATACACTATTTCTTTATTTGCTTGGCCATTTCGGCGTTTATTTTTGAAAAAAAATAATTTGATTTACTACAAAATAAAATGAGGTATCGTACATGAATCTCATATTTTTCTATGATGTTCCGCCGTTATGTTGAGAGTGTCACCACAATCCCATATCAGTCAATTCACATTGGATACAATCATGAAGGACTTTGGACCACATGTATCCACATAGACTGGACTATCAGGCATGTCAGATGATGCTCCAGATAAAACACAGTGTGACTCATCCAGACATAGCCGTGGACTAGCCCACGTATTCGTAAAGGTGTGGGCCGTTTTACCCGGCAAAATGAATGTTTTTCAACCTTTTGGTGACTGAGAGCGATCTCGACCTCAATGCCCAAAAAATGCCCATAACTTTTGTATGGTGTTGCGACAGATGAGCTGAGCACGCGATCATGTATCTGAAATGTTTATAATCCACCTATTGTCTACATGATTATTTGAGACCAAGTCTTATATTTGCCCGTCCAAACGGTTCGATCAATCGGTCAGTCACAAAGCTTAGGGCAAACTCAGATGTTGGTCCGGTGTTGGTGTAAGACGTTTCAACAACATTAAAACAGTTCGGCATCTCGTGTTTTCAATGTTACGAGTCTATAGTGACCATGTGAGACCACCAAAATATCACTGATTCACTGAATTCATTCACCGAATCCTGGATATTTCGGACACCATGATTCCACGAATTGTTCGGTTGATTTTCCCCCGGGTTCGTCCGAATGATTCACTGTATCCTAAATACCGCCACCCAGCAAACACCGCACTTTGACCCAATGTTGGTTTGATGTTGGTCCAGCGTCTACGACGCTGGCCCTACATCAAATCAACATTGAGTCAACATCTTGCGTTTTCTGGCCAGGGTCGCTTACACTGCTCGTTTTCGCAGTTTCGCCGAGTCGGTCAGAGATACGACGGAAGGTCAATAGTTATGGGACATAAAAACCCGGGGCCGCGTGGTGCACGCTGGCGCATCCTCCGACACACTACACGGCCCGATGCTGTATCGCTTCCGGGCCGACGTCTCAGGCAACGGCCCGGAGATGACCCAGCATTGGGCCATGCGTTTCATTTCATTGCGTCCCCCGCGCCGCTCCTAGGAAGCATGATTTTTGGACTCAAGGCCGACCTCATTCTGTGCGCTGTTACACAGTGCTGGATGTGCTATTTGACACCTTCCCTGCCCGGGGTGCGTTTATTGAATGGAATATGAGGCAAAGTCACGAAGCTGATTTGATTAAGAAAGCGCTGGTGTGAAGTTACATTTTAATTTTTATATGTACCTTTACAATAATATACTCGCTCGAGCACACCTGATAAAGCTGATTGAACCATATCTTGATGATAGAACCAACCGACACGATTTCACTAGACTCTGTTTATTAGGCCCCTAGGCTTGACCGCTTTAACCGCCAAATTATTTGATTTGAATTTCAACAATTTGACGCGATCCACAACTTTAATGAGTGAAAATTATTCAGATTACACAAAATAGAGGTAAACGATTTGTGTTGTGTTGATAATAAATTTAAAAAAAAGACTAAGATATATAGGGACCAGCGGTTAAAGGGCCCAGCAGACGTTGACCTAATTTAGGGTTAATGCTGGTTCCAAGTCATGAATTCAATGACCCAGGCCTACAAAACGTACGCACCCTTACCCACCACGTACCTCATTTAAAAAAACCTCATGGCTTCAGGCTACCAAAGGGTGTGACCCCCTTCATGGATTCAAAATGACCTCACCATGACCTCTGGCGATGACCAGTGGTCAGTTTGCGCATGCGCACACAGGGACCGCATCAGCCAAGGATAACATCCTCGGTCGGTGTGTGCTTTGCCCCCCCCCCCCCCTCCGTGTGTCCACACACACTTGAATAGAGAGGACTTGGTTTAACCCTCACAACGCTGAAATATTGTTTATAAACTATGGAGACCAAAATGTTTTTTTTCAATTTGCTCCCCGCTTCATTTGAATAACTATGTTATAGGTCTACGGCCATTATAAATATGTTTCTCTTTCAGCGTGTGGATCGACTTTAGACGTCAGAATGAAGCGTGTTACCGCGGTAAAAGGGTTAACCCTCTGGCCCCTACAAACAACCCTCGAGTTTCGTGATTTACAATTATAAGAAGAATTGCACGAAGCATAATTAATCTCGCCTTGTCTTGTCTTTACTAATTTGTATCCTCATCAAGCTGAGCATCGTTCAAAAAGCGATGGAGTGATTCGCAGCTCGATATGGATGAAAATTACGCCTGTCCGTGCCCTGGTGTCCGGAGAGTTAGGAAGGGCATACGGAGTTCATGGTCTATCGGCAGAGGTCTTCTAGGGACAACATGTGCGGTCCGCACCAGGAACGGTCAAGATCGGAGACCACTCCCATTGTTTGCTGACCGGGCGGTGGGGGGGGGGGGTACTTCAGGGTCATAAGAAAATTTGGTTCGTGTTTATAATACATTTATTGTCGTCCCCTTTACGGACTTTTTGTGTGGCAAAACTACTGATTGTAGTATTTTGGTGGCATTAGTGTATGATTATTGCTGGTATGTAATTTGGGAAACTGGCAGGCTAAACTGGCCCAATAGAATAATTATCCTGATTGAAGAAAATTAAGAGATTAAGAAATTGACCCTTGAAAAATTACATAATAATCATCAAAAGCCCTGCATGTAGTCGGGATCATAGGTCACTGGTCGTTCAGCTGTGCTTCTCAGGAAAATAAAAATGACCCATTTACAGGACCCCTGTTTATTCCCGGTGTAGGATATTTAGACCATGACTGTCGCATCCGATGTTGAGCCCACTTCAACGCTGTGAAATATCGGTATAAAATTGAACATAATTAAAATAAAAGATAATGTCGGCAGATTTTTTTTTAACGTGTCGGTTATTTCGGATGTTATTTCTCCATTACTTTATACTATCGTGAAATGACAAATTGCAGTAAATTCTTACACAAAAAGTAAGCTGTTACTGCATTTTGCACAGTACATATCTTACTTTAATTAAAAGTAAGCAGATACTGCCTTTTGGCTTTGCAGAACAGTATACACCACACGATCTAGTTAGACACATATGTCGACAAACAAGATTCGCCGACCCTATCCTGGTGTAATGTTGGCCACCGTCTGTGACGTTGGCCCAGCATTAAACCAACCTAGGCTGACGTCTCGTGTTTTCTCGCCGGGTCACGTTCTGGTAACGTGAACTGACGCGACCTGTGAAATTGTACCTCTGTGAAACATCTCGATGTCTTCATCTAGGGTCAGTCAGAGGTCAATAATAGGTGAGTTAGGGGTCACAGAGTGGTCAGATTGGTGAGCGAGGCAGATGTTCTTTTAACAATATGCCTGGTGGATTATTGACATTGTACTTTGCTTCCAAGCAGCAAACAATCTGTACACATATCCCTTGTTCCCAGTCAAGTCCTGATACACTCTATTTTCAAATGACATATTAGTATGTTAGATGCCATATTAATAACATTACACATAAATTTGTATTATTAATATATGACTGCTCTTACAACTATTGTCACGAGTAGATTTATAAATCTGCGCCGGCCTTTTATAAGATAATAAAGTGTGATATTTTGGAGGTAAATTCATGAGTAATTGCTGGAAAATGGACATTTGAGTGCGTCACTGTAAAAGGCAATCGACGCACCACTTCTCAGTAAAGTACAGACTAATACGATTCGATCATCGCCATTGAAATATTAATGTGTATACTGCTCTGCAAAGCCAAAAGGCAGTATCTGCTTACTTTACAAGTAAGCAGATACTGCCTTTTCGCTTTGCAGAGCAGTACAGTAATATTGTTATGGTAATATGCGTCGCCTGCATCGCAGAGGGTCAGCTTTATCTGACATACAATGCTGCTCTGCAGAGCCAAACTGTAGTTTCCAAGTAGGCAGTTACTGCCTTTAGCCTTTAGAGAATGGCCAAGGATGTGTCCTCATATAGCCATGCTGTTTGGTAAATATTTGTGGTTTTCCTCTCTCTATGTCGGATGTGTGAGTACAAGAAAGGAAGTTAGCATGTAACTTCCTTTCTTCTTTTTAAGAAATGTCAAACGTATTCAAAACTTGAAACATTTCCTGGTCAATAGTAGTTGTACTACGTTCTTGGTTGTACTAAAAGTTTATTAGCCCTTGTCTGATGTCAGCAAACACGAGACGTTGACCACATGCTGTTAATGTAGGGCCAACGGCGAATACGATGGGCCAACATTATGCCCAGCATTGTGTTTGCGGGGATGTCTTTAATCAGTGAGATTTGGAGATGATGTGACTTATTTTTTTACAAATCCAAGCAATTTTCAGGCACCTGAAGCTGTGGATCGCGGTAGCGAGACACAGCTTCAAGTGAATGGAAATTTAAATGTAATTGTTCAGGGGCACGGTGTCGAAGGTCTTTGTGCATGTTGTGGGAGACGCATTAGTCACTCTATAACGGCTGGCCACGCCTTCTGATCCACATAACAACTAGATGACAGAGGCATCTGTTCCCATAACAACAGTGCGCAGGACACGCCCATAACTGCCATGAAAACACACAGTAAAGACGTATCCGATAACGACTAAACAACGAGATGACCATTCACTCAACTCTTAAAAGGCTAAGCCAATTTGCGTGGAGGTCAAAGTTTACTATCTATTTTGTCGTCATTAGCGAGTGAATACCTAACCTATTCTAACTGTTTGAATTCAGTAAATTATAATATTGGAATCCCAATTCTGTTTGAACCTTACTGACTAAATTTTGTAAGGTTAATTGACCAATTTTTCAACTTCAATCCGTCTCCCTCTGGATTACACATATAATTATACCCATCTTCAAAGTTCTATATATTTGTGTGAGGCTCGCAAACGTACGTCTAGCCTTGATTGGGCAAGATGAATTATACACTGTATAACCTGCATAAGGTTCGAACGTACGTCTAGCCTTGATTAGAGAAGATGAATGATATATCCTATATAACCTGTATACGATTTAAACGTACGTCTAACCTTGATTGGACAAGATGAATTATACCCTGTGTAATCTGGATTACGTTTGTTTTTCTAAAAAAATTAAATGTGTTTGTTATTAGGCCACTATGATTTTCTTCTTTGTTTTAGATGAGCGCGCGCATTAGATTTAGGCAGCGCATTACCAAAAAAACATGTTTTTTTTCCAGCTATGTTTTTTTTTTGAGGAAGGACATATGTTGTCTTAAAAAACAACTGATGGTGAGATATGTTTTGTTTGGTGTTGAATGACACGTCCTTCTGAGGATGCCGCGCCACCAGAAACATGTCTGAGCTGATCTCCAGGACAAAGCTTCAGGATCACGGGGTACTATCAGCTGTAATCAGTGTGGGCCGATAACCACGCTAAGGTCACCCACGTATTAACACTCTCAGTACAGAGGCAACTGAAAACAAATCAGTATCAACCCTTGTGGTACCAAGGAAGTTATATAGATATAACCTCATTGGTAATGTATGTCCAGTACCTCGGCTGTGTACGGCTGGGTATTAGCATGTAGTATCCTTGGTATTAGAAAGGAGGTTATTATATAGGCCTACAACTTTATCAGCCCAGCTAGAGTAGCGTTGTTTTAGGAATCCGTAGTGTCGTGGTGTTTTATTTTATTGATACATTCCGATATCAAACCTGGAAATTGCGTCAGCAAATACAAATAGCATTTCTATATCGAAAAATATCGTCATTGCATTCAATAAATTCGGAGGGAAATTGGCTGACTCCAAAACAAAAAAACATGTTCTGATCCACTTCTGCTCTATAGCATTATGGTGAGATTTTTAGATCATAAGTATTAGGTCTACATTTTGATTGGGATGATCTAATGTTTGGGATTTAAGCACGCAGTGGGTCAACCCTTACATCGCTAAGCACGACTATGGTCGTTTTAAATTTGTTTTATAAACTCATCAAATCGCATTTGGGAATGAAATATTTTGTTAAACACCGAATATTTGCAAATGTTTGGTATCGAATTAAATCGAGTAATTTCCAACCACTTAAAGTTGTGGATTGCGGTAGCGAGACACAACTTCATGTGGGTGAAATTGTAACTCTTCACCTTAGCGGTTTAAGGGTTAAGGTCGCGGAGTAATCACTATCCAGCAAATACGATACATTCTCTCAATGCTGGTTCTATGTTGGGCCAGCGTCGTAGACGGTGGGCCAACATTGAACCAACATTGTGTGAACGACTCGTGTCTGCTGGGTAGCCTTGTTCTTCATATAAATATTGATTGATCTAGAGCACCAGGGCTGAGGCCATGAACTCTGATCTGCCGTGCAAAGCCGCAAGGCGGTAACTGCTTACTTTACGAGTATGCTGTTACTGCTTTTTCGCTTTCTGGAGCAGAGCTGTCCATGTGAGGCAGTCCAAACATGCTAACTGCCCCATTCCACATTGAGTACTTGATATCAAACCATCTGTGCCCACTACCAGAGTATACGTGCAGTATTCGCTGGTATGGTCATCAAATTAGGGGGTGTCATCTCATGGAATTCTGAAAAAACCGTTGTATTTCTACCTATATGCAACTGAGATTGCTAACCCGCCATACATCAATATCGGATCCTTTTGAAATTAAAAGGTTTATTTATTTTATGTAATCTACAAAATGTTATTCTTTACCGAAGTGAAGAGATGTGAATTTTTTTTAAATGTACAAAATAGGTACCTGAAACGCGAATTATTAATCAATTGTAACATTCTATGCAGAAATCAATATATTTTCATCAATTTCAGGTTGTTTAATTTAACATAACGCCTCGTTGAATAATGGCATCCTCAGAATTCAAAAAATAACAAATTGATAAAAAAACACTTTGGTCTCCATAGTTTATATATAAATATTTTGGCACTTTAAGGATTAACTAAGAACAATAGATGCAAACTGTAAAGTAAACATTGATTTCCACAGAGACGGGGCTGTGCGTACGAAGATTCCTAAGTGCGCGTGCTCCTGTAGCGAGGTCTCGTGTAGTTCTCGTACAGGGCACGACAGGACAACCCCCCCCCCCCCCCCCCCCCTCATTCTCGATCACAAGTAGCTCATCCAACGTTGTTTTAATGCCGGGTTAGTGTGGTCTGTTTATTAGGCCTTCGCCGGTTCCCAGAAGTGGATGCATATTTTGTGGGCGGCTCAGGACGTGCTTGCCCTCAGCGTGCACCCATGGTTCACTGAATGTATATACATGGGATACAGCTCTGAATAGTATTCATGAATTTGGTTGCTGTCCAAAAAGTGCCTCAATCTCTCGTATTTGACCTTATTCGCCCAAGCCCAAAGCTTCTTTCTTTATGAATTTTTGATCATTTTCTTTTTCTATTTATCACATAGGGCCTATATCGTTTCATGGGAATCAAAAGGTAGCGACAATGAGCAGATATTACCTTAAGTTTTAAATATACCTCAATTTAAGTTTAAAGGCTGGCTAATGCTAGTAATATTGTGATTCTCCTAATTTAGCATGTTCAGTGTGACAACACATCTATATAATTATACAGTTGAGAAAGCTAATTTGAGGAGTTAATCTTGAATTTGATGTGGGCCAATTGTATGGGGTCCCACAAGGCTCGGTACTTGGTCCAAAATTATTTACAATTGATGCACTGCCTATTGCTGACATTGCACGTAAATACAACCTGGAGATTCATCTTTATGCAGATGATACACAGATTTCCATGACCTTGAGGACATCAGATAACATCAGTGAACAAATTGCCATAAAACTTGTAAAAATTGCCATAGAAGTTGTGTCTATCTTGGATGTTTAAGCACACATTTCGTTCCCAATAACTGCAATTCAAACGGCTAATAATATGGATTAAAAAGGACTACAGTCGCGCTTAGCGGTTGAAGGGTTAATGCATCCCGGCATTCATCCACCATTAACCCATTGTTGTTGTAATGTTGGGCCAGAGTCGCAGACGATGGCCCAACATTACAACAACATTGGGTGAATGCCTCGCTTTAGCTGGGTGCATGTTTCTGCACGCGCGACCTTTCAGCGGCCCCTCTGTATGTCATCGGAGGTCATTTACTGAGGTCCTGTATGGCAGCGGATCCCGAATCCATCAATCAAACATCCATCTATTA
Source organism: Flabesymbios commensalis (assembly GCA_964017125.1). NCBI lineage: Eukaryota > Metazoa > Annelida > Polychaeta > Terebellida > Flabelligeridae > Flabesymbios > Flabesymbios commensalis. The sequence goes on along the minus strand of OZ024917.1, from coordinate 32,976,327 downwards.
TCACCTCGCATTCTACCCAAGACGTCTTTAAAATAGTCCCGTCTGTTTTGCCACTTGTTTCTGTGAATTTTAAATATCTCCGTCATTTAAATGATATGGCAGCGAATCTCTGTTGTGTCATGGCATCACCCGCGCGTAAAAGGAATTTGCGTTTAGTAAATATTGCCAATGTATTATGTAATAATTGGTATTATTTGTAATTAATTAAAGATTTAGTGTTTCCCATACTAAAACTGCCATTGGTCACAACATGTGTTGTGTTGTGTTGGTGCTTACATAAATTTGAGTATAAGTGCTAACTAAAAGGCACACGGCTCTATTTTTGTTATGCTTCAGCGCAAGGGGATGCGACCCCTTTTTTTCTAATATTATTTAGCCTTTGATCCAGCGGATGCTATATTTTTATTTCATTCTGAAATGGATATTACACTGTAGGCCTACTGTTAATTTCAGCTTTGTGTAAATTAATGAATTAAACATAGACATGATAGAAATGAAACATGGCGTTTGAATTAGCCATATACACCTGTACAATGGTAAACTGAAACCTGTAAAGCAACTTCCAAGTAAACACTATACATTAACCCAATGATGTTTCAATGTTGGGCCAGCGTCGTAGACAGTGGCCCAACATTGATCCGTCATTGGGTTAGTGTATAGTGTTTACTGGGATATCGTGTCTGTTTGCTATATTTACGCTAGGAATATTTCCATTGATTTACGTGTTTCGTGGCCATTTGATTCACACAATAATTACACGTGATAAACTCGAATAAATTCACCAATCCTTTGGATTACCCGCATCTTGTCAGCGTATTCACACATGGGGCAATTTCACTGGTTGTGTTTCTTTTAGTGATTTACAGTATTTTTCTTTCACGTCGATGTATTAATGCTACGTACAGACATGATGAATATATATCTGAGTGATTATTGCGCTGCTGTAGAAAATAATTGATTTATTGCTATTTTTAAAAAGAGATATTGATGTCACTTTTATTTGGAATATACACGTAATCTGAGTATAATGTGTCCTTGAGAATTATTAATTATGCGCCATATACACTGATAAACCTCACTGGTACACATTGCATCCATACAACACTGTACAATATCCTTCGAACTCGATCCAAATATTAAATTAAATTCTGATAATTAACACACGTTGTTTGATCATTCTACAGCCCATCATGCCCACTGTCTTCTAAGGCGGGTTGCTGACCCTTTCAGTGCGGGGACCGACTTTGGACGTCAGAATCTATAGACGTCAGATTCTGACGTCCAAAGTCAGTCCCCGCACTGAAAGAGCGAAACATTTATAATGGCCGTATACATTCAAGGTATTCAAATGAAGCGGAAAGAGCTAGCTAAGACAGTTATGATGATTTAAAATTAAAATAAACCCTTTGCTTTCTTGGTTTATGAGCATAATTCAGAGTTGTCAGAGTTAATTACCCGGTATGACTGGACCGCCTAATTCATTTACTGCGCGAAGCCCAGTCACACTGACCACTATTTTGTTTACACAGCCAGCTGTGTAAAAACGACACTCACGCTGCCTAACAAAAAAAACTCGGATGCCAAGAAATTGAGACGAATATTTCAAGTGCCTATGAAAACTAGGCCATTTTCAGCAGGCGTAAACTTGTGATCGTATTGGAACTATTACATTTAAAAATGGAGGTCTCTGTGTCAGAGCCTTGCGATGTCATCAGGTTAAGAGTTAATCATGTACGTACATGTAGTATTATGGTTTTATAACCAGTGGTTTTATAACCAGAGTCACTCGAGGTGATATCTCACCAGAAACTGACCCTGTGTTGTTTTAATGTTGGCCAGCGTCGGCGACGCTGGCCAACATTAAAACAACACATGTGTGGTGCATCATCATTTTGAAGTATATTTAACTAATATAGTCTATTTAAGACACAATTTGATTTGTCCGCTAAATTTCTGATTATTCTTGCCAAGCTCGCGAAGCCTGTTATTTCCGTTTTCGTGCATTACTATTTAATCACATTCAGAGAAATGTCAACAAGAATCAGGGTTAAGAGAGTGTCACGGCCTCTACCGAGTGAGATAAACTTATATATCTGTCACACACGGACCTTTCTGATAATCTCCCTTTATCGCCCCTTCCCACTTCACCTTGGTCGCCTTTTCACGTGGCTGCCGGGCAAAGCCTAAAGGCAGTGACTGCTCACTTTTCAAGTAAGCAATTACTGCCTTTGCAGTGCTGGTGCACGCGTGCGTACATGTAGACGGATGGCCTTGGTTGACCGTTATGAAATATGGATGTGTCATTAAGTTGGCATGCCTTATTCATTATTCGGTTAATTGATTTGATCAATGTCACATATATTATTATGATGATTTGTAGCAGAATAGCCATTTGTGCTTTTTTGCGATCAGTGCATATTAACCCCCCTATCCGCTAAGTTAATTAATTTATTTTTTTACCCAGGTGCGTAAAATGTATCATATTTGTTTAATTTGATACCAATTATTTTCAAATCCTGATGTTTAAACACTCATTTCGTTTAAAAACGATTAAAAACGACAATAGTCGCGATCAGCAGGATAAGTGTTAAACATATTAAAGGGGGGGGGGGGCGTTCCGAATCTGACAAAGTGATCAGATGTCTAGCATGTCTATAGGCTACCACATGTATTTTGCTGGGAAATGCTGAACAATAAAAGTCACATTGCATACCCCTACGACCGTACGATGGGCCAACATTGGATCAACGGTCGTGTTTGCTGGGTAGTGTCTGTCATCGTTTGTAAAAACATGGTGTTGAAGTATTTATTTTAATCGGCGTGTACAGGTTCAATGCGTGCAAGCACGATTTCCATTTTAACCTTGATATTAAAATGTATCAATGTGATTATGATATAAATCTAAGAATGACCTTGCCTCTCTACTTACAGTCACCATAGTGTCTTTATTAACTCTATGCAGTCACTGAACACTATACCGTATACCGTATTTTCATCAGCTGAACAAAAGCAGTGTTGCTTGATTAGGCCTACTGGCAAATGTACCCAACTTTGGCCCAGCACGAATACCGACTGTCCCACCGTCCTGTTAGTGGTGTTGACATTGGTGTAGGCCTACTATATTTCATCATTACATTATTTCATCATTAACCTTTTCACTACCATACATGACGGAAATTTCCGTCGTCATTCGTTAATGAACGTAACCACAAAATGACACAAATTTTCGTCAAATATATACTACATTTATGTATTTTTCGTCATTTGAAGCTGGAAATTGCGTTAGCAATTCCAGCTTCAAATGACGAAAAATAGAACTCCTACACCAGTATTTCTGGATCCTGGTATGCACCCCGGCCTGGAAGTCAAAGGGTTAAATCTGACGTCTATGGACGTCTGATTCTGACGTTTAAAGAAAGGTTTGAACACTAGGTGTTGTAATATTAACCCACCAAGGGCGACGATAGTCGTTCTTTTATCAGCTTTTCTTGAGAACGAGATAAGTGTTTACACATCCAAGATTCGTAAATGTTTGGTCACAAATTAACCCTTTAACAGCCGGTGTCGCATATATTCGGGGTTTCATTTTTATTAGCACATTAAGCACCACCTTTTGAACATGGTAAAGATAAAATGTGACATCAACGAGCAAGATTTAAAAAGATTTGACCTCCATTTTGTCAAATCTGAATAATTTTCACTCACTTGAAGTTGTGGATCGCGTCAGCGAGACACAACTTCAAGTGAGTAAAAGTTAAAATTGAATAATTTGGCGGTTAAAGGGTTAAACAAACATGACTAATTTTCTTGAAGTTGTGGATCGCGGTAGCCTGATATTTTTCGTCCTAAGAATAACATTCTACTCTGGGTCGTGACAGACATTAATTTTATTAACCATTGTGGCGCTATATTCAACAGGAATTATTTTGTCTTATTCCAGAAGCTAGTTTGAGACTGCGGTCATTTCACGTCTCCTTGTCACGCACTTCGTCGCCGATGATTGGTGCTGATGAAGGTCACGGTGACTGGTGATGCAGGTCAAGGTGTCTCGTGACTTGTTGCGCCCTGGGCTACCTTCCCGGAAGTCATTAACGGCACGCGCACAAGGTCACCTGGCGGATTCTGATGTCCCCTGGGTCATGCAACGGGCGGTTCTCCAATGCAAAGCCAAAATGCCGTAACTGCTTACTTGATAAAGAAACAGACAGACAGACAGATATTTTATTGACAGAAAGAAAGTCAATCCAGACGTATTTGTCATAGAAATAAGAGAGATAATTATGTACATCTTTATACAACATTGAAACAGTAACAGTTATGACCTTTTGGCTTTGCACCGCAGAGTGGACACCAGAACGTGAATCACCCTCTATAGTATGCTTGTCTTGTCCTGCGGATACTTGTATATAACATGGTGTCCTGTGGATACTTTTAAATAACATGGTGTCCTGCGTGATACTCTTTCCAACATGGTGTCCTGCGGATACTTTTATATAACATGGTGTCCCGCGTAATGCCCTGCGTGATACTCTTTCTAACATACATGTAGTGTCCTGTGGATACTTTTATATATCATGATGTCCTGTGTGATACTCTTTCTAACATGGTGTCCTGTGGATACTTTTATATAACATGGTGTCCTGCGGGATATTTCGTTCTAGCATTATGTCCTGTGGATACTTCTTATCTATCTATCTATAGGGATATATATTGCTTGATTTTATATAACATGGTGTTGCGTTATACTCTTTCTAACATGGTGCCCTACTTTCAACCTATTTAACCAACGCTTATGACGAGTCTGCGCATATTACTATGCTAAAGGTGTTTTATTTTTTGTTCCATGAATAGGCTTTTACTGTTAGCAAGACTTGGTTTTGTAGCTTGCTCTTAGAATCCCTGCAGTATTCAGAGGTATTCGTTGAATGGAACGAAAAAAACGCTGCTTGTCAACGCTGAGTCGACATCACATGTTCTGGGTCAGGATTCCAAGGATACCAGGGGTTGTAGTATCCTTGATGATACCAAGGAGGTTTATAATACCACTTATATATAAAGCTCCTTGCTGATCCCAAGGATTCCTTGATGATACAAACGTGCAGGGTGCAGCAGGCTGAGGTCATGTGCAGGTCAATCATTGCCTGACGAATGCTCACGCGACTGAGCTACCGTGCTGCTCCGTGGTCCCGAACAAACACGTTTTGACATCGAACCGATGTTGGTTTCGCGTTGGTCCATCGCCCCGACGCTGGTCCAACATCAAACCAGTCACAGGGCCGACTTTAAACGTCAGATTCTAATTCGATCCCCGCACTGAAAGAGGAAAATATTTATAATGACCGTAGACCCATAACATAGGTATTCAAAATAGCTAACCAAGATATTTATGATAATTTGAAATTTAATATAAGGCCTAACCCTTTGGTCTCTTAGTTTCTCTAGACCTATTTCAGCGCTTTAAGGGATTAACATGTCGTGTTTGTGTGGCCGTGTTCAGGGGCATTGCATGCATTCACAGGGCGGGGATTGTTTGTGGCCAGCCACACACACCCTTTGTCAGTGCTGACCTCAAGTCGGGGTACTTGTCCTGGAGAATGTGACGGACAGCGGGTCAACATTGGCTGAGAACTTGGCCAGCGTCTGCGACGTTGGCCAAGTTCTCAGCCAATGTTGAACCAGAGAGTGGTGTTTGTGAGGACTGGAAATCCTTGCACGCCACGCAGTCAGCCTTGAACTTGACGTGACCCGATGACCTTGTGTACGCCTCCCATTGATGGTTGCGCTTGCGAGACCGATGACCCCGAGGTGACCCCCAGATGACCAGAGAGCGCATGATGATGACCACAATGCTACTCTAAAAATGTATTGAAATTAGCCTAGGTGACTGACCGACCAGATTAATAACTCACTCAAGCTGCGCAATATTGTAAAATCAATCGTAAGCCTACCTCTTTCTGTCATGTTTTAATTCGGCGTGTTTCCCGTTTGAGATTGATAAGTATTGTATCCAGCTAGGCTGATCTACTGTTCAGATTAGCATGATTACGCTCTTGACATTAGCAAGGAATATGTTCCTTCACATTAGCCATATCCCAGCAAACAGTAAACATTGACCCAATCTTGTTTTAACGTTGGCCCAGCGCCGTAGACGTGAGCCAGCATTAAAACACTATTAGGTGATCGGATGAGATTGTCACAGCTGTAGGATTAGGTCGTTGCGGACTGCTTTGGATTGCAGACTGTTAAAGCTAATATTTTGACGGCCTTGTTTGGAGGTGATGACCTCTACATCCCCGTTTGAACCAGAATGAAGAGGAGCTGCCGAGGGAGTGTTTTGGTAGTGATCGGATGTTGATATAATACACAGATCCATGAATGAGAGTTCAGCTTTCTGTCATCGCAGTGTGTTAACAGCCTGAATTCACTTTATCATCTTCATCCACTACAAGCCGCGGATTGCTGTCGCAATTATCGACTTGTAGTGGATGAAGATGATTCGAAGTTGGCGAAAAATGAGAAAAATATATTGTAATTATTAAAACATTTCCAGGGACATTTTGTTCTAAAATCCCTAGGTTTCATAAAATTAAATCCTTCTTCAGAGATGCAAAATTATGTTTTTATGCATCGTGGAGGTTTAACCCTTTAGCCGCGAAATTATTCAATTGGAATTTTCACCCACTTGAAGTTGTGTCTCGCTGACGCGATCCACAACTTCAAGTGAGTGAAAATTATTCAGATTTGACAAAATGGAGGTCAACAAATTTCAAATTTTGCTGATTAATGTCATTTGTTATCTTTAACATGGTTAAAAGCTGCTATGTGATGTGCTAATATAAAATGTCAAAAACGAATATGGACGGCACCGGTGGTTAAAGGGTTAAAGTGTTAACCCGCTAATCACTACTATAGTCATTTGTCATTTCAATCCATTGTATTAGGCCTAATCGATTAAATCGCTGTTATTGGGATCGAAATGTGAATTTAAACATCAACCCTTAGAACACTGATGTCGACCACACTAGACATTCTGTATTTCTATTAGTAGCTGTATCACCCCTGATAACCAGTTGTTAGAAATAAAATAGGCTTTCAATCGTGAAACACTGATATATATTGGGACTTTAATTTACTAATAACACACATTTTCGGTCACTTGAAGTTGTGGATCGCGGTAGCGATACACAACTTCAAGTGGCTGAAAAGTGGATGAGAATTACTCACGTGTGTGTAATTTGCGACCAAACATTTAGATGTTTTGCCTTTTCATTTCATTCCAAACACTTGGATGTTCTCATTTAATTCCTAATATTAAACAGTGATTTGATGGGCTAATAAAACGAATTAAAAACGACGATAGTCGTGCCGAGCGGTGTAAGGTTGATACCACGTAGAACCACATAAGCGGCTGAAAGCATAGGGTATTTTTAACAGTGCAAGCCTATACAAATATGAGCAATTTTCACCCACTTTTAGTTGTGGACCGCGGTAGCGAGACACAACTAAAAGTGGATGAAAATTATTTTTTTAATGTGGTGCATTTTTATCTATGACGAATACAATCAGAAATACATACGATTCTCTCTAAAATTGTATTTCTGAGACAATTTATTAGGAGTCGACTTCTCTATTGCCACGCACAACTTCCTGCTAATGAAAATAAAAAAAATTGTATTTTAAAATGTGTTGAATCAGGCTGTTTATAGGCGATAGCACCTGAATCAGTGATTCACCATGCGCATGGCGTCTGAAATAGCTGACCTCATGATTATAATACCGCAGTTACCTTGTCTAGGACAGTGAGACATGTGTGATTTAGATAAATTTAAAATTGCTTCCATTTTCAGAATTAGTTGATTAATTTTAAAATGATTTTTTTGTATCGGTGATTCCGGGCAAGTACATTATTATTCAAGGTATATTTATAATTTAATTTATTTTAGTAAGCATCGTGACAGCTCGGCAAAGAGTCTCTAGAACTGGTACCCCCCCGCCCGATGGGAATTAAAATGTATTAACTGTGTCTAATAAATCAGAAATATGTATAATAAATTGTATAGACCTGTGAGTTTTCAAATCCACGTATTCATAAATCTTAGCAAACACAAACACTTTATACAATGTTGGACCAACGTCGAAGACGTCAGGCTGACTCTGTATAAATGTTATACAAATGTTGTGTTTGCTTGATTTTTTTTGCTGCGAAGATAGGTCACTAAATAATATATTTACATTTTTGTTAGACCTGTATTGTAGTAATACAAGAGGTTATGAAAGAAAGTCATTACTGTATTTTAGCCCTTTAAGCGCTCCCTTAAATTTCAGCCACTTTTAGTTGTTCCGCTACCGCGATCCACAACTAAAAGTGGGTGAAAATTGTTCTTATTTGCTTTAATTTGAGACCACATATTTACGAAACTTATTGTTTAAATATTCAGTTCCCAGTAACTGCAATTCAAAATTAATAAAAGTGATTTAAAACGACTAAAGTCGTCCTTAGCGGTGTAAGGGTTAACATAATTTTTGGAGGTTATGAGGTCGGTTGCTGCGAGCTGAGGCACTGCGTCCTCACGTGTTGATATAACCGGATGAGGGGAGCGAACTCACCAAATCTGTACAAACACGGACAGCCCTTATCTGAACACATTGTCTGACCGCACCTTGTGAGAGCTAGGGATGTCTGACCGCACCTTGTGAGTGCTAGGGATGTCTACTGACCTCTCTTTCTGATTGCTATGTATGTCTGGCCGCACATTGTGTAAGGTAACTCTTTTATTTGGGTGGGTTGGTCTGATGTTGACAGTTAAATGGAGAGCCACTCACGTAACCAAGGTAACTGATGAGCCACCACTCCGCTCTGCAAAGCCAAAACGCAGTATATGACTGCTTGTATTGTAAGGACATACTGCCGTTTGTCTACTCCCACTGATGTTAAATCAGCCTCTGAAGCATTGGAGGTCGAAATACTCCCCCACTAGTGAGTGTAGTCTGCTATCAGATGTGGGTCGCGGGACACAACTTCAAGTGGGTGGGAATTTAAATAGCTGGTTAAGAGTTAAAAATTATTGCAAAGTGAAAGTGAGGTTTTATAATATAATGTATAAGTGTCACATAAAATTGGCCTATGATTTATAGCAGTCGTCTGTCGGATGCCAATTTTTGCATCAATAACATGATTAATTATTTTGCAATCCAATTTTATTTGTTCACCCTCATCACTCTATGAATTTAGATGATAATTAAAACGGAAGAGATGATCTACTCATGTAATAAATATAGTAGAAGTGCTCCGTAGGCACAAGACACGGAACTTCTTCAGCTTAGTGCTAAAGAGTTGTATCTGGCACTTGTTCAAGTGGCAGATACAACTCAATCAATCAATCAATCAATCAATCAATCAATCAAACTCACGTAACCAAGGTAGACCTAACTGATAGCCACCACTCCGCTCTGCAAAGCCAAAACGATGTATATGACTCTTTGTATTGTAAGGAGATACTGCCTTTTGTCTACTCCCACTGATGTTAAATCAGCCACTAAAGTATTGGAGTTCGAATCCTCGCCTCACTGGTGAGTGTATGTAGTCTACTATCCGATGTGGGTCGCGGGACACAACTGCAAGTGGGTGGAAATTTAAATAGCTGGTTAAGAGTTTAAAATTATTGCAAAGTGAAAGTGAGGTTTTATAATATAATGTAAAGTGTCACATAAAATTGGCCTATGATTTATAGTAGTCGTCTGTCGGATGCCAATTTTTGCATCAATAACATTGATTAATTATTTTGCAATCCAATTTTATTTGTTCACCCTCATCACTCTATGAATTTAGATGATAATTAAAACGGAAGAGATGATCTACTCATGTAATAAATATAGTAGAAGTGCTCCGTAGGCACAAGACACGGAACGGAGTCATCTTAGTGCTAAAGAGTTGTATCTGGCACTTGTTCAAGTGGCAGATACAACTCGTGTATGTTTGGGCCATCCTGACAGTAGATGGCACAGCAAACACAAAACATTTTAATAACATTTGTACAACGTTGGCCCAACGTCTTCGATGTTGGTCCAACATTGACATACAAATGTTATAAAAAATGTTTTGTGTTTACTGGGGAATTAGGCCATCGTTGCAGGCGTGATGTGTGGGTTAGGAAGGATTATGACGTAAACATGATCGTTTTGCATTCATTCTCTTTAATTTATATAAGGAATGAATGATGACTCAATACAAATATCCAATGGTGGTTTGTAAAAACACAATCGTCAGCCCATTTTTCTGTTATTTATATTCAACGTGAGAAAAAAGCTGTTAGATGCATTTTGCGTCCGACTGAAGTGTTGCAGACATCAATTTTACGCATCAACGAAATAATAAAAAATATTATAACATAGTCTAGATCAAAATAAAAGTTGTTTAGGGAAATTGGAGTTTTGATGTAAGTTGTAGTTTACTGAGTAATGTTGTAAGTAAAAGTGGAGGAGCTGAATTGAGTGTCTTTGTGGGAGTTGGGTGGTTTGGTCTGATGTTGACAGTTAAATGGAGAGCCACTCACGTAACCAAGCTAGACCTAACTGATAGCCACCACACCGCTCTGCAAAGCCAAAACGCAGTATATGACTGCTTGTATTGTAAGGAGATACTGCCGTTTGTCTACTCCCACTGATGTTAAATCAGCCTCTGAAGCATTGGAGGTCGAAATACCCCCCACTGGTGAGTGTAGTCTACTATCTGATGTGGGTCGCGGGACTCAACTTCAAGAGGGTGGAAATTTAAATAGCAGGTTAAGCGTTTAAAATTATTGCAAAGTGAAAGTGAGGTTTTATAATGTGAAGTGTCACATAAAATTGGCCTATGATTTATAGTAGTGTCTGTCGGATGCCAATTTTTGCATCAATACCATTGATTAATTATTTTGCAATCCAATTTTATTTGTTCACCCTCATCACTCTATGAATTTAGATGATAATTAAAACGGAAGAGATGATCTACTCATGTAATAAATATAGTAGAAGTGCTCCGTAGGCACAAGACACGGAACGGCATCATCTTAGTGCTGAAGAGTTGTATCTGGCACTTGTTCAAGTGGCAGATACAACTCGTGTATGTTTGGGCCATCCTGACCTAGGATGATGGCTCAGCAAACACAATTAACATTTGTACAACGTTGGCCTAACGTCTTCGACGTTGGTCCAACATTGTACAAATGTTATAAAAATGTTTTGTGTTTACTGGGGAATTAGGCCATCGTTGCAGGTGTGATGTGTGGGTTAGGAAGGATTATGACGTAAACATGATCGTTTTGCATTCATTCTCTTTAATTTATATCAGGAATGAATGATGAATCAATACAAAAACCCGATGCTGGTTTGTAAAAACACAATCGTCAGCCCATTTTTCTGTTATTTATAATAATTCAACGTCAGAAAATAGCTGTTAAATGCATTTTGCGTCCGACTGAAGTGTTGCATACATCAATTTTATGCATCAACGAAATAATAAAAAATAATATAACATAGTCTAAATCGAAATAAAAGTTGTTTAGGGAAATTGGAGTTTTGATGTAAATTGTAGTTTACTGAGTAATGTTGTAAGTAAAAGTGGATGAGCTGAATTGAGTGTCTTTGTGGGAGGGAGTTGCCATTTCTATATACTAGCTCTGGGGAGTAAATACAAATTAATAATGAAAGCAGCAAGAAAACATTTCATCTGCAATTCTGCATATTTTCCTTGATCCAACGTTGGTCAGATGAGAAGTCGATAGTGGGATACTGAATTATACCTGGTCAATAATACCTTCTGGTTTTACTGAACTTGGGCCTGGATATCACCCCCCCCCCCCCCTCTCCCGCAATCATCACAAACAGAAATAGACTAAAGCTGCAAGCCTCTGCCTTATAATATTACTTGATAATTACATGTACAAATTAATTATCCTCAAAAATTATAATTAATGTATAACTCTCATTTGAAAAGTGGGAGGGGGAGCCTTCTTGGGTGTTTACATGGTAAACACTTACATCTAGTTATGTCCTTATATGGGGTGATTGACTATCATGTGACCCTCTCAGAGGGTCACATGATAGCCAATCACCCCATATAAGGAAATACTTGTGCCCCGTCTTGTGGCAACTTTAATTTATTTGTCCCAAATTTATTCATACTATATAAGGGGTGATTGATCACCTTTAAAACGACTAAAGTCGTGCGTAGCGGTGTAAGGCTTAACATAATTTTTGGAGGTTATGAGGTCGGTTGCTGCACGCTGAGGCACTGCGTCCTCACGTGTTGATATAACCGGATGAGGGGAGCGAACTCACCAAATCTGTACAAACACGGACAGCTCTTATCTGAACACATTGTCTGACCGCACCTTGTGAGAGCTAGGGATGTCTACTGACCTCTCTTTCTGATTGCTATGTATGTCTGGCCGCACATTGTGTAAGGTAACTCTTTTATTTGGGTGGGTTGGTCTGATGTTGACAGTTAAATGGAGAGCCACTCACGTAACCAAGCTAGACCTAACTGATAGCCACCACTCCGCTCTGCAAAGCCAAAACGCAGTATATGACTGCTTGTATTGTAAGGAGATACTGCCGTTTGTCTACTCTCACTGATGTTAAATCAGCCTCTGAAGCATTGGAGTTTGAAATACTCCCCCACTGGTGAGTGTAGTCTAATATCCGATGTGGGTCGTGGGACACAACTTCAAGTGGGTGGAAATTTAAATAGCTGGTTAAGAGTTTAAAATTATTGCAAAGTGAAAGTGAGGTTTTATAATGTGAAGTGTCACATAAAATTGGCCTATGATTTATAGTAGTCGTCTGTCGGATGCCATTTTTTGCATCAATAACATGATTAATTATTTTGCAATCCAATTGTATTTGTTCACCCTCATCACTCTATGAATTTAGATGATAATTAAAACGGAAGAGATGATCTACTCATATAATAAATATAGTAGAAGTGCTCCGTAGGCACAAGACACGGAACTTCGTCATCTTAGTGCTAAAGAGTTGTATCTGGCACTTGTTCAAGTGGCAGATACAACTCGTGTATGTTTGGGCCATCCTGACCTAGGATGATGGCTCAGCAAACACAATTAACATTTGTACAACGTTGGCCCAACGTCTTCGACGTTGGTCCAACATTGTACAAATGTTATAAAAATGGTTTGTGTTTACTGGGGAATTAGGCCATCGTTGCAGGTGTGATGTGTGGGTTAGGAAGGATTATGAGGTAAACATGATCGTTTTGCATTCATTCTCTTTAATTTATATCAGGAATGAATGATGAATCAATACAAAAACCCAATGCTGGTTTGTAAAAACACAATCGTCAGCCCATTTTTCTGTTATTTATAATAATTCAACGTGAGAGAAAAAAGCTGTTAAATGCATTTTGCGTCCGACTGAAGTGTTACAGACATCAATTTTATGCATTAACGAAATGATAAAAAATAATATAACATAGTCTAGATCAAAGTAAAAGTTGTTTGGGGAAATTGGAGTTTTGATGTAAATTGTAGTTTACTGAGTAATATTGTAAGTAAAAGTGGATGAGCTGAATTGAGTGTCTTTGTGGGAGGGAGTTGCCATTTCTATATACTAGCTCTGGGGAGTAAATACAAATTAATAATGAAAACAACACGAAAACATTTTATCTGCAATTCTGCATATTTTCCTTGATCCAACGTTGGTCAGATGAGAAGTCGATAGTGGGATACTTAATTATACCTGGTCAATAATACCTTCTGGTTTTACTGAACTTGGGACTGGATATCACCCCCCCCCCCTCCCGCAATCATCACAAACAGAAATAGACTAAAGCTGCTAGCCTCTGCCTCATAATATTACTTGATAATTACATGTACAAATTGATTATCTGCAAAAATTAAAATTAATGTATAACTCTCATTTGAAAAGTGGGAGGGGGAGCCTTCTTGGGTGTTTACATGGTAAACACTTGCATCTAGTTATCATATAAGGAAACCTTGTGCCCCATCTTGTGGCAACTTTAATTTATTTGTCCAAAATTTATTCATACTATATAAGGGGTGATTGATCACCTTTAAAACGACTAAAGTCGTGCGTAGCGGTGTAAGGGTTAACATAATTTTTGGAGGTTATGAGGTCGGTTGCTGCACGCTGAGGCACTGAGTCCTCACGTGTTGATATAACCGGGTGAGGGGAGCAAACTCACCAAATCTGTACAAACACGGACAGCTCTTATCTGAACACATTGTCTGACCGAACCTTGTTAGAGCTAGGGATGTCTACTGACCTCTCTTTCTGATTGCTATGTATGTCTGGCCGCACATTGTGTAAGGTAACTCTTTTATTTGGGTGGGTTGGTCTGATGTTGACAGTTAAATGGAGAGCCACTCACGTAACCAAGCTAGACCTAACTGATAGCCACCACTCCGCTCTGCAAAGCCAAAACGCAGTATATGACTGCTTGTATTGTAAGGAGATACTGCCGTTTGTCTATTCCCACTGATGTTAAATCAGCCTCTGAAGCATTGGAGTTTGAAATACTCCCCCACTGGTGAGTGTAGTCTACTATCCGATGTGGGTCGCGGGACACAACTTTAAGTGGGTGGAAATTTAAATAGCTGGTTAAGAGTTTAAATTTATTGCAAAGTGAAAGTGAGGTTTTATAATGTGAAGTGTCACATAAAATTGGCCTATGATTTATAGTAGTGTCTGTCGGATGCCAATTTTTGCATCGATAACCTTGATTAATTATTTTGCAATCCAATTTTATTTGTTCACCCTCATCACTCTATGAATTTAGATGATAATTAAAACGGAAGAGATGATCTACTCATATAATAAATATAGTAGAAGTGCTCCGTAGGCACAAGACACGGAACGGAGTCATCTTAGTGCTAAAGAGTTGTATCTGGCACTTGTTAAAGTGGCAGATACAACTCAATCAATCAATCAATCAAACTCACGTAACCAAGGTAGACCTAACTGATAGCCACCACTCCGCTCTGCAAAGCCAAAACGATGTATATGACTTTTTGTATTGTAAGGATATACTGCCTTTTGTCTACTCCCACTGATGTTAAATCAGCCACTAAAGCATTGGAGTTCGAATCCTCGCCTCACTGGTGAGTGTATGTAGTCTACTATCCGATGTGGGTCGCGGGACACAACTTCAAGTGGGTGGAAATTTAAATAGCTGGTTAAGAGTTTTAAATTATTGCAAAGTGAAAGTGAGGTTTTATAATGTGAAGTGTCACATAAAATTGGCCTATGATTTATAGTAGTGTCTGTCGAATGCCAATTTTTGCATCAATAACATTGATTAATTATTTTGCAATCCAATTTTATTTGTTCACCCTCATCACTCTATGAATTTAGATGATAATTAAAACGGAGGAGATGATCTACTCATGTAATAAATATAGGAGAAGTGCTCCGTAGGCACAAGACACGGAACTTCGTCATCTTAGTGCTAAAGAGCTGTATCTGGCACTTGTTCAAGTGGCAGATACAACTCGTGTATGTTTGGGCCATCCTGACAGTAGATGGCTCAGCAAACACATTTTATAACATTTGTACAACGTTGGCCCAACGTCGAAGGTCCAACATTGTGAAAATGTTATAAAAATGTTTGGTGTTTTCTGGGGGGTTGGGCCATCGTTGCAGCCGGTTGATTAACAACAACTCGTGATGTGTGGGTTTAGGAAGGATTATGACGTAAACATGATCGTTTTGCATTCATTCTCTTTAATTTATATCAGGAATGAATGATGAATCAATACAAATGCCCAATGCTGGTTTGTAAAAACACAATCGTCAGCCCATTTTTCTGTTATTTATAATAATTCAACGTCAGAAAAAAGCTGTTGAATGCATTTTGCGTCCGACTGACGTGTTGCAGACATCAATTTTATGCATCAACGAAATAATAATAAATAATATAACATAGTCTAGATCAAAATGAAAGTTGTTTAGGGAAATTCGAGTTTTGATGTTGCTACAAATTGTAGTTTACTGAGTTGTGAGTAAAAGTGGAGGAGCTAAATTGAGTGTCTTTGTGGGAGGGAGTTGCCATTTCTATATACTCGCTCTGGGGAGTAAATACAAATTCATAATGAAAACAACACGAAAACATTTTATCTGCAATTCTGCATATTTTCCTTGATCCAACGTTGGTCAGATGAGAAGTCGATAGTGGGATACTTAATTATACCTGGTCAATAATACTTTCTGGTTTTACTGAACTTGGGCCTGGATATCACCCCCCCCCCCCCTCTCCCGCAATCATCACAAACAGAAATAGCCTTTGTTTACCGCTTTACCTGTTTACATGCAATGGTCACCATGCTGAGCTGCTCATATAAATGAGAATTTACATGACGTTGTTGACATTTTCTAGTAGTTGATTGTTTTTGAGTGGCTCTCGAGCTCAGCTCTATGTATATTATAAAACCAGTATTTAGCCTTCCATGATATTCTATTCATTGATACTTTGGCCCGAGAGAGCAGAAGGTGGGGTCATGCAGAGTTGACCAGTATCTCCCGTCAGATTTGCAATCAGAATAATTCTCTCTGAAAACCGAAATGATGATTCAAGACTGCTTTAATGTTGGGCCAGCGTCGTAGACGATGGGCCATCTCTAAACCAACATTGGTTCAATCTCACGTGTTTGCAGGTATATCACCGTCTCATTGCTGGCCCTGCATCAAGAACAATGTCCCGCCATTGACCCATTGCTTTAATAGGCATCTGCTGGTTACTGCAGACACTCCCATTGGCCGTTGCGTACAATCCGGCGCTTGTTCAATATTAGACCAGATAAATAAATATTTTGAGACTGCATTATTGCCTGAAGGACATGTTGTGTATAAATATTGAATAGCCCTTAAAAAAAAGTTTGCCTCCCTTTGCTCGGCATCATTAAAGAACGCTTCAATTTGTGAAGCGTCGCTCGTATACTTACTACAGATCAATACTAAGCCTAGTTTAGGATCTAACAGATTTTTTTGTAGGAAAGTGAAAATAATATTTTGCTTGAGGAAGGTGTGGAAAAAAGGAAGCTTTGCCGACAGGAAAGGAACTTTATAATTAATTTGTCCAGTTCAAAAACTCCAGCTCTCCCCATCCACCTAGTGATTGAATGTAGCCCCCCTTATGGCCGTACAATCATCTAATTGCCATGAAAATTGTATTGCATTGTTTTCATCCGAATCGAATGTCGGTATGGAGGATCACGTGGCTGGTAACTATGGAGATGCCATCGCGTTACCATAGTTACACCAATTAGGTCTGATATTCGATCTGGTCATTGTGGTCATCAAATTGACTTGCCCATTTGTTGCAGCTGGGGTCGAGCGCTGGATAAATAACGACTAAAACAACCTTTTCTTTGTTGGGATTTCAAACGGCTTATATAGTACAACTTTACTCAGTAGACAGGGTATAACATAGCAGCTATTATGAATACTTCAACCCTTTCAGCGCGCGGATCGACGTCAGAATCTGACGTCTGAAGTCGATCCCCGCACAGTAAGAGTAATATATTTATAATGGCCGTAGACCAATAACATAAGGGTTTTCAAATGAAGCGGAAAGAGCTAACTAAAACATTGTGATGACTTCAAATTAAAACAAAACAAGTTTGTCTCCATGGTTAAGGCAAAAAGATTTCAGCGTTGTAAGGGTTAAAAAACTGATTGTGCAGCTTAGGTGGTATAGATAATCTGTGAATTTCGTCATTTTTAAATAAACAAAGTAACAGATTTCTCATTCTTTATCTAACATTATTACATTTCAATTTATAGAATAAAAATTGCCCATCACATTAACATTGAAATAATTACTATGTATATTTTCTGGAGGTTTATGCCAAGTAAATTAATGTGTTTCCATTCTAATTACTTAAGCATCTATATCTAGGTCAATTGGATTTACATGAATATTTCTCGCTCGAAAATGCGGTGACGTGCGCATTTCCACGCAAGTCAACGTCGGCCCAAGGTTGAATTACTGCCGGGCCACCGTCTACGACGCTGGGCACACATAAAACAAGCGTTTGTTGAGCGCGTCATGTTGGCCCAGTGTTGTTTTAATGTTTGTCCACCGTCTGCGACGCTGGCCCAACATTAAAACAACACTGGGCCAGCGTCTCGAGTTAGCATGGAGAGTTGACCGGGCACGCCTCCTTCACTCTCTGTTTACTGAGGGGATAGAGTGGGGGTATTACATAACCAGCGAGTTGAAGGCCAGGGCAAGCGTGTTTGTCATGTGGATTGACCAGCGATGACCGGGCCAAACCACCCACTTAAACCCTTTGCCAGCTACAGTGCTCAGAAGCTCATAATTTTACACAACTTGAACTAGAATCGGAAATTGTTTGTAGAAAAAGGGATCTGAAAAACGTAAGCAAATGCACCTTTTGAAACGGTGTTTGTGGAGTGAAAATATTATTTGTGTTGGGAGAGGGTGAATCATTGTGAGATGTAAACATAATAAATTATATTAATGAGTCCATGCACTTCAATAGAATATGAGACACATCTGGCAAACAACATTTTATCGCATGAATGAACTTTAAATTACAAGCCCTATATTAGTTATAAAATGGTAACGGGTCTTCGTCGAATATTATTTATATTTATATTGAGATCAAGACCTATCTTAAAGTTGATTAATTATTTCTCAGTTTTACAAATAAATAGTCCAGATTTCATCAAATTCTTCGGCCATGTTATTGACAACGTCCGCAATTCATGTCACTGTTCTGTTTATTTGAATTGCGAGGGTTAAAGCGTTAACCCTTTAAGCCCTAACTTGAATAATTGACATTTTCAGCCACTTGAAATTGCGTCTCGCTACCTTCAAGTGGCTGAAAAATTTTCATATCTATTTCATTTGAGACCGAACATTTGCAAATCTTGATGTGTAAACGATTACACACAGGTTAAGACACAGCTGTCATTTGATTGTTTTGGCCACGTACCATTCCTTTGAATTACCTGCCCTGATGTTTATAATAGCACCACACATCTTGTTTTGCTGAATCACCCAATTATCGTCATTATTCTCCACCAACATAATTATTTTCCGATAATGTAGGCGTGTTTATGGTAGTCCGAATTTGAGGATCAATTTGTAGGCCTATAACATTATTCAGAAGCACCGTGTCGGCTATAGTGAGGTTATCTTCTAGAAATTAGGACACATAAATTGAGATTTATTTGCAAATACTGCGATTTATTTAGCATAGAGCACGTTTCCATGGATGTATGACTAGAGCCCATTTGGTTATTTGGTTTGTAATTGGATACGCTCGTGCGTTCTCCCAAAGGATCGCGCGGGGGGGGGGGGGGGGGGTGAACATGGTCAGTCAGCCTCTATCATGTCTATGGTCAGCACAACATCCCAACATTGGCCCGCCACTGAAGCAACTTGAGGCATTATTTGCGTACAGATAACCTTGGCCTGACTTAGTCCCTGATAATTCAGAGCTCATTTCGATAAAATCGATTCATCACTGAATGTAGCCCATAGTGCAGCGGCATTCTTGACTGGTGACCTTTGACCTGGCAAATAGTGAGCGTGCGCGCATACTTACCCAGCAAACACGAGTCGTTGAACCAATGTCGGGTTGATGTTGGCCCATCGTCTACGACGCTGGCCCAACATCAACCCGACATTGGTTCAACGTCTCGTATTTGCTGGGTATGGCTTAGGCGAACCCTTCCAGTGCGGGGTCGACTTTAGCCGTCAGAATCTGACGTCTAAAGTCGATCCCCGCACTGAAAGTGTAGCAAATTTATTATGGCCATAGTCCCATAACATAGATATTCAAATGAAGCGGAAATAGTAGCTAACTAAGACATTTATGATGATTTCAATTTGAAAAAACCCTTTGGTCTCTTGGTTTATGTGACAATATTTCAGCGGTGTGAGGGTTACTACGTCTCGGTTATTTGCTGGTAAGATGACCTCTGTGTGATACGGCCATAATTCAAACGTCCACCATAAAATGCAGGTGAAATATCGGTCAAAACAGAAACGACCAAAATAAGTGTCGCTTCCCATTGCAATCTGCTCTGTAAAGCCAGAATGCTTACATCAATTAAAATTAGTAAGCAGTTACTGCCTTTTGGCCTTGCACGACAGCAAGATGTAGCTTTATTGATTTCTCAGGTCAGCGATGATCCCCTTCAAATTGAAAATGTTTATAATATATAAGTCCTACGTGTCAGTCGAGCAGCTCAATACTCTTATATCTCACCTATATAACCTCCTTGGTCTCACGTACTAGGTCTTCTGCCAAATCAGCAATTATTTTACATTAACTGTTGTCAATAGGAGGTTTGCACTATACAAAGCCAAGAACCATTAACTGCTTCTAACGTAAGGATTTTCGTCAGATCAGATATCATAAAAAATGTTATGTTCCGTTTTATTCATCTTTGTCACACTGTTCCGTGAATAACACCAGGTACACGACGTTGTGACGACGTTCGATCAACATCGATGACGTTCATTCAACGTCGTAACAGCGTCGTGTATGACTTTCCGGTTCAACATCACCCAAGTACTTGTCGCAATCTAATATGAAAAAAAAAATCAGGTAGCCCATTTTACCAAAATGGCTGAACTAGAAAATATGAGATTATATGACTTTGCGTAGATAGGCCTATTGTATAATATTACTATTCAACCATGTCTTTTCAGTGTATGTTCGCGATTTATTCTTCCTGTTTTCTATGTGAATCATACCTACACTGTCCACATATTTGATTGTGTCTTATTCTTTACTGACCTAGTGTTTTATTGTGTGTTTACAGGCTATCCTGGTTTGACCAGTGGCGATTTTGTGGACAGCGTGAACGACCGAGTCCGCAAGGATCTGATAAATCACATCCGGCAGAATAAACCCCACGAAATCTCCAGATACTCCAAGATCCTGCTGTGCGTGCACACTCTGTTTGGCGTGAACTGTAAGATGGTGGACAGTCTGTTCTGCTCCAGCAAGAACACCACGGTGGACACTAACGCCCTGGTGAAGGAGATGCTCATCCGACCAGAAGAGAAATCTGAATAAACGCCACGTCACACAATGCTTGCTCATCGAAATATTCCCTGATTCGGCGACCTGTTGCCGACAGAATCACTTGATAGACCGGGGGAGTGGAGAGGACCTGATTAGGCCTCCTCACATGATGTGCGTCTGACGCACTGCTGGTTTTTGAACTGACTGGGATAGTTTGTGACATCACGGGCCACCACCTGTGACGTCACACCCCGCTTTGGATCTCTGCTGTATTATACAGTGCTGTGCTGCGTAACTGCTTTTGTGTGATCATCATTCCCGCTTCAACCACTTTCCACTGACGGACACAGCTCTGGCCCGAGGGCGGCCCAACGTCGCAGACGTTGGGCCGCCCTCGAGCCGGAGCTATCAGCCTGCGTTCCTGGGAAATATCAAATAGATGTAAGACATGGCCACATGGGTGGCGCGAAACAAAATGGCTGACAAAACACAATATTCGAGTGTGACCACACTGTTTAGTATGTATACACATTTCTTGTTACCAGTGGTTACAAAATGGTGCATATCGTATTCATTGAGTCACCTCCACATTGGGACAGTCATTTGTTGCAGTCTTGGCTGTGTTACGTCATTATTTATAAGAGTAACGTCATCAGTGGCTATGATGACGTAATAGTGACGCTGTTTATGGAGATGACTCCAGAATAATAACATATATACAAAGCCGTCGAACAGCACCAATGATACTACTTGACGTGAAGTCATACATACTGTAATAATCATTTGGGCGGGGAATACTCCTTTATTATGTGCACAAGACCGGCAAAAATACCATCTAGGTTAAACTGAGGTTCCCATAATATAGAACCTATGTCTGGTCTACCCCCTAAAGGCAAGCGCTTCTTTTTAAATAACGTCCTCTGTATTTTGGTACAATATCGTCCTTCAGAAGTCAAAGTGTTGTCTGTGCCACTCAATAGAGTGACTGACAGTCACGGAATTCGGCTGTTTAACCCTTTAAGTCCTCACGATTTATTAACGTATTATTTTACATCACCGAAAACAGACCTAATTTTCCTACAACAAAGAGTACATGGCAATTTCCTTTACTTTTTCACCCACATCAAATCATCTTCATCCACTACAAGTCGAGAATTGCGTTGCAGTGGATGAAGATGACAATGGTAAGTTCAGGCTTGAAAGGGTTAACCCTTTAACCACCGGTCCCGATTATGTTTGTTGCTCACATCTTTTCTATTAGCACATTACAATCATTTCATCTTTTTAGGCTTGTTAAAGATAAAACGTGACATCAATCAACAAGACCTCCATTTTGTGAAATCTGAATAATTTTCACCCATTTGAACTTCGAATGGGTTACTGTAAATCATTATTAATTAACTTGATGTGTGGTTAAAAGGTTAAGGAAGACACAAAGATACCACTACCGTCAAATTTGAGAAGTGGTCCGCCATGCGTAAGATAATAAAAAACCAGACTGATTGGAATGTTGTTTAAAAAGAGGCGTTCGTTTTCAGAGTAGAATACAGTAAACCCTCTCCCTATTAGAGTGTGGAATACAGTAAAGCCCCGCCCTATCAGACTGTGGAGTACAGTAAAGCCCCGCTCCATTAGAGTGTGGACTACAGTAAAGCCCCGCCCTATTAGTGTGTGGAGTACATTGAAGCCCCGCCCTATTAGAGCGTGGGGTACAGTAAAGCCCCGCCTTATTAGAGTGTGGAGTACAATAAAACCCCGCCCTGTTAGAGTGGAGTAGAGTAAAGCCCCGCCCTATTAAAAAGTGGAGTACAGTAAAGCCCCACCCTATTAAAGTGTGGAGTACATTGAAGCCCCGCCCTATAAGAGTGTGTAGTACAGTAAAACCCCGCCTTATTAGAGTGTGGAGTACAATAAGGCCCCGCCGTATTTTACCAATTTGTGTTCGCTTGAGTGCCCCCAGGTGAGGTCATTGCCAATTATATCTTTTTTCGCTCCAGGTCAGCCTAGCTGTTTTTAATTTAATTGTTTTTTGAGATAATCAGATCGCTAAAGATGATATACTGAATATTTTGTTGACTTGATTTTTATCTAGTTTGTTTCACACAAGCGGTCAAAGACCGAACATGGTAGTGTTTTGTTGATGTTGTGCAATGTAATTAAGTACAATTATATATATATATATACTGTACCACGTGACTTGGCGTCACTGTCATTTGCAGAGTGGACGTAAAAATGTATCTGCGGTAAAACTGGCTCCTTGACAACTGAATCTCGACTCTGATTGATATCTAAGAAAAGAAAAATGTCAAAGGTCACGATCACTTAGAAGATTTGGATGGTTGGCGCGAAGATTAAAATTAAGTAGACTTAAAGGATTTTTTTGTTTAGAATAACAAAATTACTATTATATTGAGAGTGACAGTGACATTTCCTAAGTGAAGAATTATTGCGTGGATTACACTTAGGGTACTATGGAAAATGATATCATAGGGACAAATTTAGGAAAGGAGTTCGAGTGGTTGTGAAAGAGCCTGTTTCTAACGGTGTAAAAAAGTATGTCCTTTGTATGTACATGAACTAGTTTGAGCGGAATAAAACGGGTACCTGCATCGTCATGTGTGCGCTCACAGTGACCTTGACCTTGTAGGCAATGACCTTGACCCCGGCCCCTGAGTGTCCCGAGTCCCATCCCGAGTCTAACTCAGATGGCTGTACAGTACTCGTGGCACTGTGGCTGCAGGGCATGTGTCTATATTATATTATAATCTTTATTATTTATAAGTATATATTTATGATGACGAAGAGTGATTGTGATCAATGCGGGCTGAGAACGTCGGTTCAATGTTAGATTAACGTCTGCAACGTTATGCCAACGTTGAACCGACGTAATCGTGCTTGCAACCCAGAAAAGATGTAGATCATTGCTAAGCTGTGAAGTGTTTTATTTCGTGCCCTTTGGCGCTAGAGGGTTACATTAACTCCATAACAGAGCAGAATGAAGTATGAAGAAAGCCGATTGATTATGTACACCATTACACTGTCATGACAATAAACACCGCCTGTACCCTCTTATCAAAATACTGTTGAATTAGAATTTTTTTTTCTTGTTGTAGCTTGCTCTTACACAAAAATATGTACAATGGCCGCCACAAGTTTCTTTTTCTCCTGCTGATGACAACCATTTTAAACTTGTTTTATTAGTCGATCAAATCACTGAGATTGGGAACGAAATGTGTGTTTAAACATCAGAATTAAGTTTGGACTCAAATTAAAAAAAGAGTAGTTTTCATCCATTTGAAATTGTGGGTCGCCGTAGCGAGACACAACTTCAAGTTGGTGAAAATTTAAATAAGTTAACTTGGCAGGAGAATGGTTTCTATAGTAGAATAAGCCATTTGTGCAAACGTCATTCATGATCTTTGTATTTCTGTGCCAGAATTTGAAATGAGCTATTTCCAATAAGACTAGTCAGCTTATCCTGTAGACGTTAAAAAGACTTGTCAATTAGTAAAAAAGAAAACTTTCACTGTGTAATTCGTATATCAGTACTGTAGAACCTAGTGTGAATTAATAGCCTGTTTTATTTATTTCTGATTGGTTACTATGGAAATGTGAAGCAAACTGATCTAGTGAAACCCGGTGATGAATGACAGTATAGTTCTATAATTATTATTGTGACAGAAAGATCGCATGAAACAACACGTTAAAGCACTGATTGAATGTTTGCTACGTGGCATATTCTGGGGATGTGGTGTGGCGGGGACCTTCATGCACGTGCTACCGCCTTTGTCATACACTGATACAATGTAGCTTGCTCTTTTTAATTTTCATCACGACAAATTCAAAAATAACGAGTTGGAAATTACAGCTAAAAAGAACGAAGTAACACCATTTTAAATAAGTAGAAATATCTCCAAATTAAAAAGAGTGATTTAAATGTATTGATCTTATGTGATGGATTACTACAGAGATTACTATCAGTGTTTAATTATTTTTGGGAGTCGGTTTATGTTGTCTTGAAGGGTCACCCTCACACTCGTGTATCAGCACCCACGAAACATTGAACCAATGTTGGTTTAATGTTGGCATGCCAAAATTAAACCACCATTGGTTCAATGTCTCATGCTCGCTGGGAGGGTCTTGTGTGTGTGTGTGAACATTGTGTAAGTGAGAAAAACATGCAATATTTATTTAGCACTCCGAGATGAAGTAGTCGTGTGTATCACATCTGCCATGCAAGGCAAAAATGCAGTATCTGCTTACTTTACAATTAAACAGATGCATTTTGGCTTTGCAGAGCAGATTTTACAAATGATCTTTTGTTCTCCTTGTGACAATTTATTTGGTACCATAACGAATAGAGCGGGGATATAATATGATTGTTTTACCCTGTGATAATTCTATGTATTATAACAATATGAGCATAGCTTTTTGGTGCTGGAACTTTCTGTTCATTTCCTTAGTTACCGTTACTCAGTTGTTGTTTCTAAGCACGAGCTTCTACTGTCCAATTCGGCCATTTAGATCTACTAGTATCATAAAATAGCAACGGCAGCAACGTAATGACGAATTATTATTCAGTGAAGTACTTAACCTCATTTAAGTAAAGAAATTCCCAATGATTTCCTAAAAAATCTTTTTTTATTTTTCAAGGTAGGCCTAAATCATTTACGATAACGTCTTTGATTTAAATGAAGCATCATATTGACCTCCATTTTGTCAAATCTGAATAATTTTCACTCACTTGAAGTTGTGGATCGCGTCAGCGAGACACAACTTCAAGTGGGTGAAAATTACAATTAAAAAATGTGGCAGTTTAGGGGTCAAGGCTGTAATATTTTATATAAACCATGTGGTATGTTTGTCCATACCACACATTAATTTGTTATCGTCACCACTACCTTTACTTCATATCCACATGAGCTGAATCGTGTCCGATAGCCCTTTACCACATTACAATACACCATTAAAACGTTTCTTATATCTCGTGTTTTTAGCACAGCTTTTCGGCTTGTGACAGTTTGTATTATAAAATATAAACCCACGATGTGTCCTTATTATCCCAGGAGAAGGGTACACCTTGGAAATGAAGTTGAAAGCTCGTTTTTTCCTTGGTAGCTAAGTTTGGGAAATAAGGTCGCAACTTTTACCATCAGAAGTGGTGTTATGACAATTTAGCTGCAGGGAGCACCCACCCCTTGCGCCCCACCATGTACATAATATCGAGTGCATTCGTATCAGCATACCTTACCACGGTGCCGTATTCATATGGGCATTTTAAACATACAATGAAGCTTGTGTTTAAATATGATATGGACGCCCTTGCCATCAAAAGGTTCAGAACCATGTGATGCCAGGAGCGTCGCCTGTAAAATAGAATCCACTAGTGGCATTTCTCACCTAGTATTTACTCAATGGCTGCTTTACCATAGGTGAAGGTTTTAATTACCCAGCTAACACGGGATATCTACCCAATGCTGATTCAATGTTGGGCCAGCGTCGCAGACGCTGGCACAACATTAAATCGGCATTGGGTGTACGTTCTGTGTTTTCTGGGGTTTTTTTGACAATACTTTGGCTGTACATAGTCACAGCTTCTTTTACCATTCACCACGTCAATATTACAATATTACTGATTTCATGTGCAAATTCCGCTGTAACCATTGCTTGGGAAACAATATTATCATCATTGCCAGACGGTTTCACAGAGGGCTGACGTGTAACTGTTAGTTTTAATGCTGCTTTGAAAACTTATGTGTGCTTGGAAATTGTGAAACTGAAATATAACTATATGCAAAAAAATAACAACATAAAAGAAAATACAAAATCGAATTTTTTTGCTTAATAATTAATCGCTAACAGTAGTGGATATCTGTTATGTTTGATGCTATTGTTTTCAGTTTATCTGAAAATGACAGCAATATATGCTTTTCTTCTGGACTTTAAACGTCGTATCTACCGCTTGCTACAGTGACAGATACGCCTCTTTAATTCACTTCGTTCGTCGTCCACTAAATAGGGTCTCATCTGAAACATAGAGGTACCAAGTACCATAGAGAACGTATAATTTGTTGAAATATATCGCTTGTTAGACTTCTAAAGTCAACTCTTTAATATGTTGTTTTCAATAGTGGCTTAGCTTTCTTGCTTCTATAGCTTAACTGAATAATTGATGTGTCAGATAATAACGCATTAATCACTAGTGATTGTCTCCTAGCAATCAATGGGTACAACCCTTTGATTGTTAGATCCTGCTATCCGTAACCATAGTGATGGTCATAGTAACGCGCCCTCCACTGTTGTCCAGCTTTTCTTGTAGTGAATTATGTCGCCATGGGAACGCTGTGAGGTTGTTGCTATGGTAGCTATAACTAATACCTTGTTAAAATAGATTTCTTATTCTTAACTGATGGCGATTCTTAGGTAGATCTGCTGGTAATTGTCTGGTTCTAGTTCTTAGTTCTGTAAGCACACTTTAAGGTCAGGATGGTGACTGGGCGAGTTGCATTGATGCGAGTGAACTCACTCGCAATGAGCGATACTTGAGAATCACCCTGTTAATCAGCTCTTTGTTGCGTTTTCCAGATAACCGAGCTCACAGGGGCCGACAAGTTTACTGTCAGTTAGTCAAGAGGTTCCTAGGACCTGATTCACTGCAGTGCACATGGCCACTCTGACCTCAAAGTGTTCCCATAAGCTCACTTCGCTGAAATCTGCTAATTCTTTCTACATGTGCCTTGAACGCATTGAATATAAAAATGTGCTGACAATATTCATGTACACTTGGTGATTAAATGGTGTGGCTGCCACTTTACAAAGTGGCAGTTACACCCTTTCAGGACTAAGAGTGCGATTTATGTACCTGTGTGTGTGGCTTACTGTTTGAAGTAAACTGACAACCCCAGCTAATAACCTGCATCCGCCGGAAGTTGTCACATGGGTGGACTCTGTGCGGCAACCCTGTGCTAACGCCTCGGCAGCAGTTTCTGGGGAAACTTGTATTATTTCTGTTATGTTTAATGCGGATAACGCCAGCTAGTGTGCCGTCACTATGTATGGTGTGACGTCATCACGTGACATTATGTGACGTCATCCAGTGTGATATCATTGAAAATGCCATCACAAAATGTGACGTCATATATGTGTCGGGGGATTGCGACGTCACGGAGAACACAAAACATTAAACCGATGCTGTTTCATTGATCGCCCACCGTCTACGACGCTGGGCCAACATCGATCCACCATTGGTTTTTAACAGTGTGTTGTTGGCTTGGTTGTGTAGGTGGGGGAGGGGTTGGGTCTGTGGCGTGCTTGCATTCGTGCCTCCACTAGTTTTTGCTTGAGTGTCAAATCCTGTTGAAATGGTAGATGAGATATTAATAATTACATATACATATATATTTCATAATTTAAATTATTGCGTCTATGATCGGCACTGGCAATCTAGTTGATGAATATATGAAGAAATAAAAGGCTTTATGCAATGTAACTTGTTGTTTTATCTTTGTTTGAGTTCTGGATTTCTTTAAAGCGGTCACCTTTTAGATTCATCAGACGTTTTATTGCAGAGGAAAATTAGTTTTCAGATACACATTTAATCGCGGCATGAAAAATTAAGTTCTCTTTTTAAACGACTCTAAAATGAAGTTGCAATTAAAAATGTTATTCCTCTGATGAAATTAAATCTGTTTCTTATTTCTTTTTAACTGGTATAAATGCGTAACCCAAAATTAAGAAGTTACGCAATTCTAGTCAATAAACATTTTAAAAACTAGATAACATATAAAGGTGACAAAATAAAAATAATGATTATTGGGGGGAGGGGGTTCAGGGTTCTATAAATATTCAAACAACTTAATTACCACTTATTTCATGATGCGATTTTATCTTTTGCAATAATATACACAGTATTGTAGTCCTTATTGGAGACATGTATGAATAGAAATAGAGATCAATTAAACCCCCAAATTTGTTTATTATTTTATTTTGAATTTTTAGTCTCCCACCTGGAAATTCTGCTTAAGTTATTCTTCAGATTTGTCATAATGGAGACAAACCATTTTAAAATTTGTCTGCTTTAATAAAATTTTCACCATAAGCAGTCGCTTCAATTGTAAAACATGCTAGAAAAACATTTTTTTGAAAATCTAGTTTATTTGAAGTTATATACAAAATACAAAGAAATCGAAAATAGCATTTAAAAGACTAAACTAGTTTTTTAGAAAAGTTGTATACTGTCATTTAAACTAGAGCATGTGCATTATACAACACCTTTGCCACAAATACCCACCGTCTCCGACCAACCACATGGAGGGTATCTCGAAAACCCCCACGACCCTCGACTTAATTTTTAAAACGTTTTGGTTTGTTTATAATATAATAATAACTTTTGTATAATAATGACATTCGGGAAACTTATACAGGCCTACTGTGATGCTAACCTGGCTATCAATAATGTTGGCTAGCCGACTTTTACGCTGGTCCAGCATTCACCCGACGTTGGTTTAATGTCTCTTGTTTATATTACTGGTTGGCCGCCGATTGGCGCGATAATACATGTAGGCCTACAGCTGGGAAAACACATTTTAATGTTGGTTCACTGTTTACGAGGCTTGCCCAACTTTAACCAAGCATGCCTCTGGCTTTTTCGTGCGTGAAAAAACACTTGCCACCTTCACCAGTCATATCACCCGGCATATCACTCACCAGCTTCATTCAGTCACACGCATTGGCACCCGCATCGCAAGAAAGCGATGGGCCATCGTTTGGTCAGCATTAAACCAACATTGGTTCTATGCTTTGTCCTGGCTGAGCTTACATATCACTGAACTGGAACAATGTTGGGCCAGCGTAAGACAGTGGTGGGACGCATATGGCAGTCTAACGCCTTATCAAATCCCCTCATATATTGCGTATTGTGTTTCTCCCCAAAACATACACGAGGCGTTCAGCCAATATTAGGCCAGCGTCGCAGACGGTGAGCCAATATTGACCTGATATTGTTTCCCGAATTTTCGAATTAGAACTAGAAAAAACAAATCTTCCTTTAGTTACAGTTGAGGGTCGTGGGTCGAGGGGGTTTTCGAGATATCCCCACATGGAAGACACCGCCATTTATGGGTGTCTTAAAGTGAGGACATAGAGTGGGGATTACCCTGCAGCACTGATTGTCTGCCCAACCCTAGGCCGACGGCATCAACATGTGGCCTAATGCTGTGCTTTTACAACAATTCTTTAGGTGTACAAATAGTATGTGAGATTCTTGTAAATATTGATAAGAAATATGTTTAAAAATCTGAAAATTTCGAAAAAATGAAATCATGATGTGCTTCATACAAAACAAAAAAAAACGAATTCGTGACATCCAACGGAGTCACTTTAAATTAGATCTATTTCAAAAATGCTGATAAAAAGGATAACAATCAAGTATGTCGTTTTACTAAACCAAAAGTCAGTAACTGCAAACTTTTCAAATAAGCAGCCATTGTAAAACCATTTAACCTTTTAACCGCCGGTGCCGAATATAGCGGGTTTTTCACTCAATTATTACCACATTCAGAACCGCCTTTAAGCATGTTAAAGCCATAATATCACATAAATCAGCACGGTTTTAAAAAGAGTTGACCTCCATTTTGTCATATCTGAATAATTTTCAGTCACTTGAAGTTGTGGATCGCGTCAGCGAGACACAACTTCAAGTGGGTGAAAATTTCAAATTGAATAATTTGGCGGTTAAAGGGATAGCATATGTTGACATGTAAATTTTGAAAAATGAATTTATATGAAAGCTATATAATTAGCGTTACTGATCTTGAATAAAAATACAAAAACATCATAAAAAAAAATCAAAAACTACTAGTTTTATTTCCAAGTTGCATAATGCCATGTAAACACAACTGTGTGCATCATACAGCACTTTATACCACAAATACCCTCCCAAATACCCATATATGGTACCATACTTTAGAAGACGCTGTCGTTTTTGGTGTCTGAAAATGAGGGAGGGGGTTAACTTGCAGCACATGTTATCTCTGTATTCTCACAATTGTTAATCAAAATGTTTTTTAAATCTGTAAACTTGATAAAAATTGAAATCATGCTCTACGGAATACACTGATTCACACAAAAAAATTACCAAAATTGATGTTATCCCACTGAGTCCCTCTAACTCTGGTCTGTACCAGTAATATTGTACGTTATCTTAATATATATATTTTCTAAGTTATATTAGACTGGTGTGAAATATGTACATAAAACTGCAATCAATAACAGTTTTGACTAATCATGCTAATAGGGTAACGAGTATAATATTTATTCCGATCATGATAATGACGTTAAAGCTAAATTACCCGGATGTTCTTGTTTACATACATGTACTATCTAACCTCCCCCCCCCCCCCAACACACACGCAACACTAATTATTATGGATGACATGATTGTCTTAAGGATTCTACATAATTATAGTACATTGAGGGTATAACAGCTTTTTGAAGGCTCAGTCCACGTTGACTGCAACCTCAACATGAAGGTCGATAGACCTGTACACGCGATTAGATTTAGATTTAAGTGTGGGGAATTTTAACGCTTAAACCGCTAAGAACGACTGTAGTCGTTTTTAAACTCTTTTGTTAGCTGATTAAATCCCAGTTATTGAGAACGAAATGAGCGTTTAAAGTGACCGTTTTTGTTAACAAGTCAATTTTGAAAAATTAATTTATATGAAGTTGCATAGCCTACTTAGACATACAACAAATCGAAAAAAATACAAGCGCTAAAAAATACCAAACTAGTTTATCACCAAGTTGTATACTGCCATGTAAACAAGAGTGAGTGCATTATACGTTTTGCCACAAATACCCACCGGCTCCGACCAACCACATGAAAGGCACCGCCCTTAATCAGTGTCTTAAAGTGAGGACATGGGGGGAGGTAACCTGCAGCACTGGTTATCTGCTCAACGCTAGGCTGACGGCATCAACATATGGCCCAATGTTGTGCTTACATTCAACCATCCTTCAGGTGTACAAAAATTAATAGTATCTTTGTGTTTTCCCTGGATTTTTATATTGACAAAAGATGAAAACATGATGTGCGGCATACACTGCTTCATACAAAACAAAAAAAACAAATTGGTGTCATCCCACGGAGTCACTTTACACATCAAGATTTGCAAATGTTTGGTATCAATTTAAAGGGCAACATATAGAAACATGATTTTTTATGTTATAGAGCCTACTGATCTTAACTATAAATACAAAAAACTCATGAAAAAATCAATTTTTGAGACAACAACTGTCTTGATTTGTGGCAATAAGCTAAGTCAGATCACGAAATACAGATAATATAAAAACAGGTGATTTGACTTCTCAATAAAAATGACATGGATGTATAATGATTGAGGGAGGTGAAACAGTTCTTATAAATTGTGGAAAGAGTCTCCTTATTAGGTCTTAATTAGGTCATAAGTTAATTATTAATTACAATTTCTAAAAGCCATGAGGAAGTTATATGCACAGGCACGGTCTCTTTCAAACAAACTATGCATAATTAAAATCGGCTTAAAATTGGGGGACTCCTGGAAAAGCATTTCTTTTGAATTATGGGCAGACAACGGATGCCAGACGACCAACAACAGACGACAGACGACACACGATTGCGAAAGCTTACCCTAGGCCTAAATGCTGGATGAGCTAAAGAGTTAATTTCGTCATCAATGGAGTTAGATGTAAATCTTTGACATATTCGCTGTTCTAATGGTCTTTTTGGTGGCTTTTATCTTATATTATTACTGGGCGCTGGTAGTAGAATATTGCAGCTTGCGGTGTAAGATTTGGCTGTCATCCCTACGCTGGAGCTGATAGATTCTTTGTGTGTACATACTATTGCCTGCTTGTTGGCTGCTGACCTCACGTACGCGAGCTGCTGGACTTGTTCAAGCTGTTGTACAGAAGTACAGGTACACGCCTGTTCTATGTGGGTGACGCTGATCGACCCTATGGGGGAAAGGGGGTCGCAGGTGTACTGGGCTACTATGCGTGCTAACATATGGCTGAAGAAGAGTGAGTTGTGATATTTAGCAAGGTGGTTAGTTTCTGCGTAGACAAATAACAAATATGTTTTTCAAGATTTAGTAGATAAGTGATAATAAGAGTTTTTGCCCTTCGCAGATGTCAGCTGCTGGCTTTTGCGTCGGGCCAATACAAAAGCCTACCACCATCAAAATTCATGTCGTTGTTATATTTTATAAAGAATGATCGATTTTGAGCTTTACGTGCGTTCGCAATCTTGTGGAATTTCGGGCATTGTTTGACCAATCAACTTTAAAAGTATTAATCAAACATGAATTAACTTTTTAATAGGAAGGTGGCATTTTCTACCCTATGATTTTCCCAAACGTCGCCGGGTTTGACCTGATGTGAGAGCACTAATTTTGTTTCACCAATAAAATCCAGAGACGCCAGCGAGTTATACGCTATTCTCAAATAACAGCTTTCAGGCAAGCAGATCAAGCGAATCCAGTATTTCAACGCCATTTTTTTTTGTTTTAAGAAGAGAGGATACCTTTCTACATCCCCATAAAGACTAACTAATGTCGTATGCTGCCATGTATACATACCACAAGTACCCACCGTCTAGGACTGTGAGATTCAAGTTACTTCAATAGGCACCGACGTTAATTGGTGTGTGGAAGTGAGGGATCCCCCTGCAGCACCGATTGTCTGCCCAACGATGGGTCGACAGCATCAGCATGTGCCCCAATGCTGGGCTAATATTGAACCATCAAATGTTCTTACAAATCAGAAAATGTTAAAAAAATTTAAATCGAGATGTGCGGGATGCACTATTTCATACAGAACTAAATACCAAAATTATTGATGTAATCCCACAGAGCCCCTTTAAGTCCAGTTTCATCAAGACGTCTAAGAACTATCTACAAATTCTGTACATCCGGTTAATACCACATTATCAAGGTATGCTGCTACCCGGGGAACATATTCGGTTCGATATATATATTAACCCTTTAACCGCCAAATTATTCAATTTGAATTTTCACTCACTTGAAGTTGTGTCTCGCTGACGCGATCCACAACTTCAAGTGAGTGGAAATTATTCAGATTTAACAAAATGGAGGTCAACTCTTTTCAAATCTTGCTGGTTGATGTCACATTTTATCTTTAAAATGTGGTACTTAATTTGCTAATAAAAAATGAAAAGCCGAAGATATGCGGCACCGGCCGTTAAGGGATTAAACCTTTTTGTTATCGAAGTAGATCACCAGTTGATCAGATGTGTTTATGTTAATTAAATACCACATCTTTTTGTGACATAAGCAATATTAATAATAGTGCGGATATTTTTTCTTTATTGTCGCAACAGAAATATTAATAGTGTGACGCATTGTTTGCGATGTAGATTATTTTCAGTAAAAAAAAACCTGTTCTTCCACCACGTACGAAGTACGAAAATATTTATTCTGATGCTAAAAGACAGAGTGCAGCCTTTTGCAGCAGTAACGTTAGTAGTGCAGGAAAAACTATTAGCCACTTCGCAGTGCTATGCTATAGGCTAGGTAGAAAAACTATAGTTGATTATATCATACTGCTCTAAAACCAAAAGGCAGTATCCGCTTACTTCACAAGTAAGCAGATGCTGCCTTTTGGCTTTGCATGACAGTATATACGGGTGCCATAATACGGGTGATGTCAGTTAGGTATAATAGTCCAATCAATATAACTCTGCGCATGCGCCAAGGAAAAAAAATTGCAACAGAATGTATTTTTTCACAGTCATTTCTAGCAATATCATCTTGACAACATACTAAAAGTATAGAAAAATCGCCAATTAGGAAAAGAAGTAACAGACGATTTCACGAAGTCACCAAATATGCATATATTTTTTTTATGTTACCAATATTACATGTTAAATGTGAACAGGTCTTCTTTTTGTAATTAGGAATAAAATTTTCTTTTGTCTCTATCAGATGTATGTGTGATAAATATAGTGTATGTGTAGTGCGTGTAAAAACGTAGATTGAAATAAGTTAGGAGCTTTGTTGAGTGGTAAAATGTTCCAGACAGTCGAATGTACTAATAACATAGATGTTGATCTGGACTGGGAATGTTGGCTCTAGTGCTATGATGATGAGCAGTTAAAACTTGTGTACCCAAGATTACCATAAGAAGATCAAATGTACCCCTGGGAATTTACCATCTTGGCTTGATTCTGAAGGGAGACTTCTAAAAAGAAGCAAGCTCGGACAAAAGTTATGAAGTTTAATAGAGCTCATCATTGGAATACATTTGGACAAGTAAGAAATTAATTACATAACGTATTGCAGCTCAAACACAACCAGCTCATTACTGATTTGCGTGACACACTAAAGGAAAACCCTAAAAGATTCTGGTCTTATTGTAGATCGAAAACAAAAAATATAAACATAGAACAAATTGTCATGAAGGTCTAAGCGCCACGAATCCTAATGATAAATAAGTTCAATACATATTTTGAATTAGCTTCTAATAACAACACTGGTGAGTGAATATATTTTGTAGTGGCTGAGATAACTTTTAAAATGGCTGTGATGACTTCCTCAGTGGCCAACATCAGTTTTTTGTGGCCAATAGCACCTTTGTGGTGGCTGAGATAGACTTTTTCGATGGCCAGGATCACTTTTGCAGTGTCTGAGATCACTTTTAAAGTGCCTGTGATCACGTCTTCAATAGTTAAGATCACTTTTGTAGTGACCGAGATCAATTTTTAAGTTGCTGACATCATTGTGTTAGTGGCCAAGATCACTTTTGTAGTGGATGACATAATTTTCAAGGAGTATTTCAATACTTCTTCAGTGGCTAAGATCACTTATAAAATGGTTGAGATAACTTCTAAAGTGGATGTGGTCACTTCTTCCGTGGCCAAGATCACTTCTGTAGTGAATGAGATAACTTTTTAAAGTGGCTGTGATCACTTCGTCAGTGGTAAATATTATATTTTGTAGTGACCGATATCATTTTGTGTGGGCTGACATCAGTTTCTTAGTGACCAAGATCACCTTTGTGGAGGCTGAGATACTTTTTAAAGAGTCTGTGATTACTACTTCAGTGGCCAAGATCATTTATGTGATGGGTGAGATAACTTTTAAAGTGGCTGTGATGACTTCTTCAGTGTGCAAAATCAGTTCGTTTGTGGCCGAGGTCACCTTTGTAGTGGCTCAGATAACATTTAAAGTGGCTTTAGTGGCTGACATCAGTTTGTTAGTGACCAAGATCACCTTTGTAGTGGCTGAGATAATCATTAACTAAAGGAGGATGTGATCACTTCTTATGTGCCTAAGATAACATATGTAGCGGCTGAGGAATATTTTTTAGTGGCTGTGGTCACTTTTTTTGTGGCCAAGATCACTTTTGTAGGGGATGAGATACCTTTTAAAGTAGCTTCAGTGGCTGACACCAGTTTGTTTGTAGCCAAGATCACCTGTGTAGCAGCTGAGATAATTATTAGGGAACATGTGATCACCTCTTATGCGGCTAAGATTACTTATATAGTGGCTACGATAACTTTGAAGGTGGTTGTGGTCATTTCTTCAGTGACCAAAATCACTTTTGTAGTGGCTGAGACAACGTTTAAAGTGTCTGTGATCACTTTTTCAGTCGCCAAGTTAATTTTTGTAGTTGCTGCGATATTTTTAAAAGTAGTATTGTCTTTTTCGGTGGCCAATATGGGGCGAGTACTAGACAAAAGTACTCGAGTGTAAGTACAAGTACTTGAAAAAATGACAAGTACAAGTACAAGTACTGGATTTTCAAAAGTACTTGAGTACAAGTACAAGTACTTTAAAAGTACTTGAGTACAAGTACCGAGTACTTTGGTTGTAAAAATTAATTATATGAAATGTATTCAATAAAAAAATGATTATGATATATGTTACTTCATGTTGATATATATGTGACCCGATCTGGCAAAACGAATCTTAATCACTTTGGCAAATGCTTATTAAGACAATGGGGGTAGTAATGATTAATTGTTCTATTTTTTTAATACAATGTTTTAATTACACTTTCTAAAAGTGCACAAATTGCCTTTTTGAACTTCAAATGCCATTTTATCAAAATTATGCAATTTCATACTTCATATTTTCCTGAGTTTGTCGTGTCATATTTTTGGAGTTAAACACGCTACAGATTTATGTGATATACCATTTCAAAGGTAATTTTGTGTAGGTTCGGGATATCTTAGGAACTCTAATATTTAAATATGCAACTTAAAAATCATTTTGCCAGATCAAGTCACATATAGATATAAAAAGTGGTGAAAATATTTTGTTATGGGACAGATATTGCATACCTGATGCTACGTCCCAGCCGATAGTGTAATATTGCATTTTCTTATCAGTACACTTAGTATTGTATGTTCCATGTAGGCCTACTACTTGGCGAATTCAAATAAATAAATAAATACATATATAAATTGTCTGTGTCTAAAGCTTTACGTTGCAAAACACGCTGGGCGGGGGCCCTAGGGTAGTGGTTAGCACCGCTGCCTTTCACGCCAGAGTCCGGGGTTCGGTTCCCGGTCTCGGCGGTTTGAAAGAAACAAAAATGTTTCTTCCCCATCCACGTGTGAAAGTCAGTATTGTGGGGAGCCTCCGTGACCGAGAGGTAGCGTGCTCGGCCTCAGACCGCCAGGGCTCGAATTTCGAATCCTGTGTCTGGAGGACAGTGTCATCTCAATCATCTCACCATCCTCAGGAGGTTCTCCTGGCCCAGTTTAGCCTATATGTGCACAAAGGTGGCCTAAAGCCCGATTCATTTCATTTTGCAAAACACGCTAGCTTGAAAACTTACAGTGGTTCCAATGATGTTTAAATTTTGGGCCAGTGCCGACAACAATTGGCCGCCACTATAAAAAAAACGTTCAAATGAGCCTGAACACACATTGTGTCAGGGAAAAGATCAAGGCTTTGCACTACAGAATTGTTTTGCGATAACAGTCACACATTAGTTACTGGTGATATAAAAGCAAATGTATCACCATAATACTTGTATATCCTTACAAGATTCAGCCCGGCATACGCTGACATACTATCCTATTATTAATTTAAAAATAACTTTTATGCAATTTACAGGAGGAGCACCTCAGTGTTGTATCTATTTTTATACTCGGTCCGTCATCGCATTTCGAGGACGGGAAGGGTTGTATAAAGCCGTCGTAGGCCTACAATTGACTCATTATGTAACCTCACACCTTTAACCCTTACGCGACACTAACGTGTTCAATTATATTTTTCTCTAATTTGCAGCTATAATTAATTGCTGACTCAATTTCTAGCTTCAAATGACGAGCTACATAATCACGATATAAAAAAATAGACAAATAAAAAACAATTTTTTAACTTACCTGCTGCTTACTGGTGACCTGACGCAATGAATATTGTACATTTTAAGGTTATTTAGTTCGCTAGACACCTGACGTCTTGTAAACTTGTACATACTTTCGTCTACTTTTATTTTGGTCTTGTTTTTCGTATGTACAGCTATCCGATTTTTTTTGATGGACCGCATTATAAATGATTTGTAATAATGATATAGGCCTATAAATAATAGTGGTGTCCCGCAGTTAAAGGGTGATGTTTGCCGTCTAATTACTGTGGTCATCTGTGTTTGAACAGTACTGCTATACCAGGTGTTAATCATATGTCTTCTCGGTACAATTCTGGTTAATCCTTGCCCCAATGTCATGGACATTAGCCCGGTATCGAGCCAAATTTAATGATCAGCTAAATCTAATGACACCAATATGGCGGCGGGGTGGGGACAGGCAGGGGGTATACTTGGCATGCGTTGGAGCCATGACTACGCGTGGAGGGGTGATTAGAGGGAGTGTGTGGTGTTTAAATCTGTATACATGACTGCCGATATTTTTTGCATACGGATAATTACAAATGATTATAGCTCAAGTGTAAAAGATAATATACATGATGCATGTTTCCACTGCCAAATCCAGATATAAAAATAATCTCATATTGGTATATAGCAGGGTTGGGTGCAAATACATTTTACTTCCGTGAACAAGTACAAAATGATCAAGTATAAGTACATATTTTCTTCAAATATACTGTGGTACATTGGATACAGTGGCCAAGTAGCTACCTAGTACATTGTCGTAATTATCGATATGTAATAATAAATATATGCACAACAAAATAAATGAAACTAAATCAACTCAACTCAAAAGTATTGTTTTTGTCACACTATATCTATTGTTGTTCACTGACTAATATATTAAAACAACTCATTTAATTCTGGTATGCTTCTTTTAATATCATCTTCATGTGGATGATCAGCGCTCAGAAATATGTTTGTGATAGTAACATGATTAGCTATTGAAAGTTAACCCTTATGCTGCTGAATTGTTTGTGACGCAATTTCCAGCTTCAAATGAATAAAAAATAATATTATTTGCTTGAAAACGTATATATACGGTCTTAGCAGCACAAGGGTTAATAGCTCAATGATCAAAAGTTGTTTGTTCTAATAGTAAGTTGAACACTAAATACGACATACTAAGGATTTTTTTTAGTTTGTGTCCAAATTAAATTCCTTATATTTAACAATTTACTTATCGAGCCAAAAGAAAATTTAATTCCCGTTGACGCTTCTATAAGGGCGAATATATCGGCTCTTGTCACTGAAAGGGTTTATAGAGTGGCCTCAGTTATTATCACACCTGCTAATCTGCTAACTGGTAACACGGCCCAGTGACATCGGGTGCACTGAAGCGACACGCCGATCGGGCAATTAACCCTTCCGCCACTAAGACATTTGAGTAGTTGTTTTTCTGTTGGTTGTTTATAATGACATATTAATTATTTTCACAAAATGAGACATCGGAATTTCCTGAAAAATTATAATATTATTGTAATGCATTTATTAATGTTAAATAATGATCTCAGCCCAACCCTAGTGTAAATATTTTAAATTTGTACATACGAGGGATCTCGCAACCATGGGGTTATATAATTACCGTCTACGGTCGACCATTGTGCAATGAAAGTTACATAATGATAATCTGCCCTTTATACATCTTGTATACTCCTGTATATGTGTTTGCCCTCGTGACTTGATTTTATCCGCCCGCCACCTTTCGCTAACAAAAAATACGAATTAAACTTGAGAGAGTGCTTTATCGCTGATTAAAGATTAATATAAAATAGATAGCTCAATAACTAAGAAGCTATATCACAACTCTCTGCATGGAATAATACATAATTCTATCAGTAGTTTTAACGCTGTCAAACAATGTTTTCTTAACTTAGCATGTATGGTTGCGATTTTAATCGAAGGGAGTCAACATTTATTTGCTATCAGAAGTGGTACTAAAACTGTTTAAATCGCGTGCAAACTCTTGTCAACTACAAGGAACAATGTTTTTTTTGTTGAAGTAACTGCGTGCATAAAAGTGCTAACTGAAAATAACACACCCGAAAAACTGAAGCAGGATATGTTGTAGTATAAATTACTGCATGTGATAAATAATAGCCTGTATGATATACTGAGAGAATGAGTGTGTAACGTATACTATGCATATTAATACACACAACTATCAATAATTGCTATTTTTATTCGATTACTTCCCGATGCGTCATCGTTTTTTTTATTTTCTATATGCCTGCTAGGATTGACTGAAGATCATGTCACGGATGTGTTGTGAAGTTAATCTACGCCTAGGAGTATTTATGCCCTACGACCTGTTACGTCATTCTTTGATCTACCAATAACTCATGACTTCGTGCAATAAGCAAACCCTTTGCAATCCCATTTCACATATGCAATTATCTAATCCTTAAAATGTATGTCCTCCACAAAATAAATTGTAAAACAGTTCACATAAGTTCTACCAAATGGGCTGAATCTTCATGTCGCCCACCACGCATGTCATTTATATATGCGACATGCGGTGAATTATAGTGGAGATATAAAGATATTATGAATCTACATAATATATTTAAATAACAGTTTACGTTTCCGCTTATGCATATGGCTTAAACAACATGCATACAACTCCCTAAACTAAGGGAAAATGTAAATTGTAAGCCTTTTATGTCAAATGTTTTAAATTTGTTATTAGTATTTGCTTTAGTATTGATGGTATTTTGTACACGTATTATTTAGCTACAATATCAGCAAACATGGTACGTTGAGCCAAGGTTCGTCTAATGTTGGCCCACCGTGTACAACACTGGGCCAGCATTAGCCCAGTATTGCGTTTATAAGCTTCCGGTGTAATATATCCTTGTTTTATAATATTTAATTAAAATGTAAAAAATCGCCAGTCAGCTAGATATGGGTTGCGCTGGCCACGGTACATAAAGCATATAACGTATGGTCAGCGCTCATCTAATTTCGCCAGTTAGTATAGTTGTGTGTAGTGTTGGTCAACGTTCATCTAATTGAAAATAGGTTTATTGTCGGAGTATCAGTTGCATAACAGGCAATAATGATAATAAATCGCAGTTGCAATTAACGTGATCAAATATGTTGTTGCACGGGAAATAAGACTAAACGCAAATATTCAACAATTAGAAAGATATAATCAGGTATAGCTTATTCGAAATATAAATACAAAAGTATGACAATGCAGGCAATGGAAAATACGTATAATAAATATTATTAGTAAATTAAATTGTTCTGAAAAATTACTTATGATTAAATGTATATTTATATAATCAGTAGAACTACTGGAATTTAATGCGTTGCAATATAGGCTAATTCCAAAAAACAACACACAACAATATTTGATAGTTCATTCAATTTTGCCAATCAGTTAGCTATGCATAGCGCTGGTCAGTGTTCATTTAATTTCGTCAGTCAGCTTACTATATGTACATCATTAACTGAATGTTTCATATCCCGCTATAATGATTTGTCTGTGAGCTGTTTTGGATCAATTTAAGATGACTAGTACTCGTAAAGTACTTGTAAGTACTTGTTAAAAGTACTTTTATTTTTAAAAGTACTTAAGTACAAGTACGAGTACAAGTACTTTTTAAAAGTATGAGTACTGAGTACTGACGAGTACTGCAAAATCGGTACTCGAGTACCGAAGTACCGAAGTACCGAGTACTTTAGCCCCAAGCCTGCTGTGTAGTAGCTGAGATAATTATTAGGGAACATGTGATCACCTCTTATGTGGCTAAGATTACTTATATAGTGGCTACGATAACTTTGAAAGTGGTTGTGGTCATTTCTTCAGTGACCAAAATCACTTTTGTAGTGGCTGAGACAACGTTTAAAGTGCCTGTGATCACTTTTTCAGTCGCCAAGTTAATTTTTGTAGTTGCTGCGGAATTTTTAAAAGTGGTATTGTCTTTTTTGGTGGCCAATATCATTTTTGAAGTGGCTGAGATCACTTTTAAAGTGGCTTAAGTGGTTGACATCAGTTTGTTAGTGGCCACGATCATCTTTGTAGTGTCTGAGATAATTATTAGGGAGGATGTGATCACTTCTTAAATGATCAGTAAATTATTTGTGATATTGACCGAGCTATAACTCAATAAAGATTTTCGATAATGGCGGCACAAATTTACATAAAAATGGCACGTGGGACATTTTTTCAGTTAGTGAAAAAAAGGTAATCGTTTTCTACGGTTATTTACAA
Source organism: Flabesymbios commensalis (assembly GCA_964017125.1). Lineage (NCBI taxonomy): Eukaryota > Metazoa > Annelida > Polychaeta > Terebellida > Flabelligeridae > Flabesymbios > Flabesymbios commensalis. Next base: position 32,933,652 of record OZ024917.1, on the reverse strand, counting down.
GCTAGATACACCAATTAGAAGTATATTTACGAGGGTGCAATGAAACCCTATTTTTCGACTAGATTGAAAAGCTTATCAAAGCCCCATCCAAAGGTTATAAAATTTATTGCTAATAATAGCAAAAATAATGTGAAACATAGAAAATAAAAAAAACACAAAATAGAAAGTGAAATGAAATTTAATTTGACACAAAGACTACACATAGGCACAAAAATTGTTCCATCAATGAAACATTTGGCGGCCATTTTTTTTTTTATGTCGTTTATTTATTGTAAAACAACTTCCAACCGTTTAATCAGCACATCTGTAAACAAATTTATGATTAATTACAACTCCCTATGTTATTTATGTGAGATAGTCGGCCATTTTGGATTTTACCCTCCTAAAAATCCTACTATGAATATCCAGAGTAAACAAATTTTGTGTGGCTAGTCCAGACCTTATACAAGACCGTGGTACAAAAATATTTTGGTAAGGAATTTGTTCTAGGTTTTTTGCTAATTTTCCCTGACTAGTTGTAGTATTCTGTTCTATGACATTGATCTGTAGTCGAGCTGTAGCTACTCTGCGCTGTTCTACAGTCAGTTTTGCAATTAGGCCTACATTTTACTTTTTAAAAATATTGTCTGGTGATGGACCCATAGCAACCATACTTGGGTATGTAATATTTTTTTTAGACCAAGGGAAGCGTTCAACATATTACAAACCGTTTGATTTTGTTATCCTATTTCCTCGTCGCGTTCGTACTTGATGAATTTTCACCCGCTTGAAGTTGTGGATCGCGTCAGCGAGACACAACTTCAAGTGGGTGAAAATTCAGCATGATATCTCTAACATTTTGCTGCAGTTGATATTTATAAGCATGAAATATCTAATTCACACGGTGGCTTTGAACGCAACAAATATGGTTGCGCTCTCTGTTATCAAGATTTGTAACATAGATCTGGCGGTCTGAGGCCGAGCACGCTACCTCTCGGTCACGGATGCTCCTCACAATATTGAATCTATAAATACAATGCAGATAATTATCAGCTATTTTGCATATATTTGCTTTTGTAATGAGCAATGTGATGAAGCTATGGCTTGACCACGAAAACCTAGGAATAGACACACGTTTGTGTATTTTATCTGTCATATTCACCAAAGTATGAGCATAACTAGTATTCTACATAATGGCCGCCTTAAAGCGCCACTGAAAACATTCCTGGCGTATTAAAAGTCTATAACCTATACTTTTTTCCTGGGATTAAGATCTTCTAGTAGGAGATCACCAAAGTACAATAAATTATTTTGCTTTTTTTTTACCTTATACTCCAATATCACTGGACTATAATATGGAAGTTCATTATTTCGTCTGGCCCCGAGATAGTGGTATGTTTTATTGTACCAACATTGCCGTTTATAGCATGCTACCACGCTAAATCTCGAGTGATGTCGAGTTTCTTTCAGCTGAACTGCTGGTTTAAAGGTGATCTATCACCCCTTATATAGTATGAATAATTTTGTGACAAATAAATCAAAGTTGCCACAAGATGGGGCACAAGTGTTTCCTTATATGGGGTGATTGGCTATCATGTGACCCTCTGAGAGGGTCACATGATAGCCAATCACCCCATATAAGGATATAATTATTCATACCATATAAGGGGTGATAGATCACCTTTAAATGTGACCATCACGTGTAGATTGAGAGTTAACCCTTAAAACGCTAAAATATTTTTTCTGTATAAGCCATGGAGACCAAAGGTTTTTTTAATTTGCAATCATCATAAATGTATTAGCTAGCTTTTCCCGCTTTATTTGAATACCTATATAAATTATGCTACTGGTCTACGACCATTATAAATAGTTTTAATTTTGGGTGCGGGGATCGATTTTTGACGTCAGATACTGACGTCTGATTCTGACGACTAAAGTCGATCCTCGCACTGTAAGGGTTAAATCACCGCTATTGGGAATGAAATAGGCCTAGGTGTAGAAACATCAAAATTTGCAAAGGTTTGATCTCAAATTGACCAAGTATCAGTAATTTTCACCCATGCCCTTGAAGCTGGGGTCGCGCTAGCCAAATACAAGCCCAAATGAAATACAAGCCCAAATTTACATATTTATAATATATTATTGTATATTAAAAACTGAAGAATTTATGTATCAATACTAATTCTCAGATTTTGAATGGCCGTCATTTACGTGATGAAGGTGGTCAGTATATACTTGCATGACGCCTAATGGTACAAATTGTATGTTATTAACCTGCAGCGTTTAACTGCCTTCTCTACGTCACCATACGTAGTGATATCATTCACAAAAATATATTACTGTTTTCGGGCATAGTTTTCCATTGAAATATAACGTTTGTTTATACAACATGAATCATAAAAAAGACGTCAGTCCTTTTATCTAACGCAAAATTTTTTTTTTCCAATATTCAAAAATTACTTCGTGTTCAAGCCTGATAACACCCTATGTTTGAATTTTTTTAGGAATATTACTTTGTTTTCTAGTGTCAAGACGATTGAACTGATCCCAAAATTTAGGACAATTATTGAAGGCTGTCGGTCGTAACGCGTGCGCTGACACAGAATATCACAACAATAAGGGCCCCCAGCAAAACAGTGTCACCTATACGTACACAATTAACCCAGTAGAAAGCCAGACGAAACATGATATGACGTGACATGTCTGGGGACCAGCTGAAATTTTCATGGGACTGACCTACGTGCGGTCCACTATGAGGTAGGTGCGCCGTGTAGCGATGGTCGCGCTGATTTGACAGGCGTGGCAGAGACCGAACTAATATGATGACCCCCCAACTAGCAGAAAGCTGTGGCAATACTCACAGTTACAAAATAAAATACATCATTCCAATGCTGTGATAAACAGAGGCATGCGTGTCCGTAACTAATATAATCCTTCAACTCTTATCAGTGCTTACAACGCTGAATTATTTTTGTCTAAACCTTTTTTTTAAATATGAAATCATCATAAATGTCTTAGTCAGCTCTTTCCGCTTCACTTAAATAGCTATGTTATGGGACTGCGACCACCAGAAATATTTCAGGCCTATATTAATTCTTTCAGCTATGGGACCGTCTTTATACGTCAGAATCTGACGTTTACAGACCTCAGAATCTGACTGTGAAGACGGTTCCCGCGCTGAAAGGGTTAATGTTTAAAATGCCATTTTTTCAACTTTTTTTTCAACGGTCCAAACTCTTCGACGTTGGTACAACATTGTACAAAATTAATGTTATACAAATGTTTTGTGTTTACTGGGATGCTGCTTGCTGGCGGTAACCTATACTATACTGGTGCCGTATTCTCGTGCAAGTTACGATAAATCGTAGGCTTCGGATTGGTCGAGACGGGCCCTGCCTACAACGAACACGGTGATTGATATCGCCGATACCCATCATTTTGTACTGTTTGGAGATATAGGCTAGTGAGCTAATATTGTTTTACGTCGCTTTCTGCATATTCATGGCAACATTGCGACAAAAGGAAGCCTGAATGACTTCGAATGACTCCAAGCCCTTAAGTGCTCTTCCCAGTAAACACGTGACGTTGACCCATTGGTTCAATGTTGGGCCAGCGTCGTAGACGGTGGACCAACATTGAACCAGCATTGGGTCAACGTCTCGTGTTTGCTGGGTTTATGGTCCAAAGTAGTGTACTGTGGAGTTGCATTAGCGATTGGCATTAATTCGCCCCATATTGTTGGGCCACCGTCTGCGATGCTGTCCCAACATTTAATACAAGTAGACATTTAATTGGGCCATGTAATTGTAGTTAGCAAACGCCACCCTCCACAATGTGTTACTGAACGTAGTGGAGGGCCAGATCGTTCCAACTATGTAATTGCTGTGTACGTAACAGTTACTGTCAAACCAGTTAAAATAAAAAAACACCACGTGTTTCAACGATGAGGCACTGAGGCTTTGTAGGCAAGGGAGCCACCATTTAATCTCCAGGGGGGGGGGGGGGGAGGGCTGGAGTTTTTGTCACTGACAGATTATTTATTTCTCGGCGGCGGGCGGCCTCGCAGTGTCAGTTTAATTTTGGGTCAGCATTAGCCTGCAAGCGGACGAAATCTGTCATTGATTGGGTTCTCAATTAAGCTCTGCAGAATGACTTAATTTCCTATACTTATAGGAGGTTTTGGAACTGAACTTTCGGGGAGCTGTTTCATAATAGCAATATCTTTATTTTAATCTGTCATCCACTTCATCACCATCTTTGTCCACCGGCATGAAGATGACAACAGCAAATTCAGGGTTTAAGGGTCAAAAGACTGGCGGGGGGGGGGGGGTTTAGCAGATTTATTAAAAAAATTATTAATTTGAAAACATTGTATCATGCTGCTTGGAAAAAAATATTTGGCTTGGGCTGCTCAACTACCTCTGTCTCATAATGGTATTTTACGCATCCCAAATAATAAAATGGCTATAGAAGGCGTGAAAAATAATAATTTGGACTAAAGAAGGGATGAAAATAATTATCTGGCAAAAAAATATTTTCACGCCCCCCCCCCGAGCAAACTGTAGCCCGTTTGTACAACGTCGGCCCAACTGCTTCGACGTTGGCCCAACATTGTACACATATTAGGCCTATACAAATGTTTTGTGTTTGCTGGACCCCCAGTCTTTTAATGGACGCTCCCTAAAGGTTAAAATGACAAAACTAGGTCGGTTGTTTTTGTGCTATGTGTTGTTGACCTTTGTGGCTGTACATTGTATGTATATATTCCTACAAGATATGTACGAAAATTACGAAACTAGGTCGGTTGTTTTTTGAGATATGGGCTGTTGACCTTTGTGGCTGTACATTGTATGTATATGCCTACAATATATGTACGAAAGCCATTGACTTCTTATGCCTACTTATATAAATAAACGCTCGTTTGTCAACCTAATTTACACCCCTGGCGAGGTGAGGGAGGGGGTACATAATTATGTAGGCCTATATATAGACCTATTGTGAATAAGCATGCATCAGTATTCATGGGTATCGCACTTAAATCAAATTTGTATTTTTAATACCACATTATAAAATGTAATAACTCACTTATAACTAATTCAGCAGAACTATAGTTAATAATCCTATCAAATATTATATTTCCATTTCAATGTATAAAGTTGGTGTCTCCGAGAAATGCATAATATCGTCCCCTTGGAG